>JADWQK010001360.1:0-336277 GCA_017933935.1 Sesamia nonagrioides | reverse complement strand
GGAAAGCGTAACAGACAGACAGACAGACAGAGTTACTTTCGCATTTATAATATTAGTATGGATTATTGCTGACTTTTAATTAAAACCCACAATCATCCTGCATGTTAGAACCACCTACCCTCGGTGTTGGAAATTTAAAATATGTATAAAAAATTTGGGGGGCATAGTTTCAAAACCCGCAAATTCCATTTTTTACACTTGGTAAAATTTTTATGTCTCTATCAACTCCATCTTTTCATGTTAATTAATGAATAAGTTACAAAACGTTTGCGAAGCGATCAATTTGTCAAAAGGCCTCGTCCAGCCCGTGCTCAAAAAGGGTAGTGATGCCGATCCTGCCAACTATCGCCCTATTTCGATAACCTCTATAATTTGCAAAATTATGGAGCGTGTGTTGAACTCGTGCCTCTTGGCATACCTAGAAGGTAATGATCTCCTCAGTGACCGACAATACGGGTTTCGCGGCAATCGGTCAACTGGGAACCTGCTAGTGTATGCTACTCACATGTGGGGCGAGGCCCTCGAGAAGAATGAGGAAGCGATTGCAGTCTCCCTTGATGTCTTCAAGGCCTTCGACCGGGTATGGCACGCTGGCCTTCTGCGTAAGCTTTCAGCGTACGGCATTTCCCCTGGCTTGACTGGCTGGGTAAAAGACTTCCTACCTGTCTGAACGGTCCCTCCGAGTTGTTGTCGACGGTTACTCATCTGAGCCCATGTCGACTAATGCCGGTGTTCCTCAGGGGTCTGTTCTCTCTGCAACTCTGTTCCTGCTGCACATTAACGATCTGCTGATGCCCGGTGTCTTATGGGTATGCAGATGACAGCACAGTTGTAGAGAGATACCTGCCGGATGCTCGGGCTAGTAGGGAATCAATCCGGTCCGAAAGAGAGGTTATGGTAGAGCGCACGAATGTTGCACTACAGGCAGTCTCCGAATGGGGTAATGCCAATCTTGTAACATTCAATGCCGTATAGCCACCAAAGCACAGCCGTGTCTTTTCACCGCCAAAAGGAGCCCGTTCACCTTGGCTCCTACTTTTCGAAATTAATCCTTGGAGTGTACCGACCGCCTTCAGCTTTTGGGAGTTGAGATTTCCTCGAACCTTAACTTTGGGCGGTTCATTGAGTCTAAGGCCAAGGTGGCTGCCAGGACGCTTGGCATTATCGCAAAGGTCCGGCGGTACTTCACACCAGGGCAGCTTCTAATGCTGTACAAAGCACAGGTCCGTTCGTGTGTGGAGTACTGCAGCCACATTTGGGCTGGTGCTGCGAAATGTCACCTGGCCACTTTGAATTCGGTGGAGAGGCGTGCGAAGAGGCTGATTGGCGATCCGGATTTAATTCAAAACGGTCACCAAAGCCGCACAGGCGTAGGGTAGCCAGCGTTTCGGTGTTCTATAGGATTCATTTTGGTGAGTGTGCGAAGGAATTGCATGATTTAGTTCCCCCATCTCCGTTCCACCATCGGACGACCCGTCGCACGACGAGTTTCCACCCTTACGTCGTTAATACTACTACGATTCGGACGAAGCGTTTCGCCTCCTCTTTCATAACACGTACATCGAGTGACTGGAACAATTTGCCAGCGGCGGTGTTTCAGTCGGACTATAATTTGAGTGTCTTCAAGGCTATAGCGAATAGACTCTTAATAAACTACTGCGCTTTACCATCTTCGATTGCGTCACTGGTTACCATCAGGCGGGATTCCGGTCAAGCGCTAGTTTATAATTTATAATAAAAAAGCATAGAAACATAATTATTTAAATAATACTACAACAATTTATCACAAATTTTCTATTCCTGGATTTTTAACATCACCTTATTTAATGGGTTTTGAAACTATACCCCACTACTCTCTATTATTTAAGAAGATTCCGTCAAGGAAGTCTGTGAAAAAGAATTTATTGTATATTTTTTGCAAATTACAACACTATTATATAAAACTAGCGACAGCTCCATAGTTTCACTCGCATATCCTCTTGCCTAGTTTCCTATGTTAATCCAGATCTTGTACGGACGACACCAGGTCAAGGTACCCGAAACTATCAAATATTCCCAATCAACCTTGAGCCTTAATACTTTGGCGATAAGTTGAAAATCATCATCATCATCATCATCATCTCAGCGTTTATCCCGGTTGCATCCGCGGCTTTCGCGTTGGAGCCCGGGGTCCGCTTTCCTGCACATTCTCCTCCATTTCGCACGATCTCTAGCATCTTGTGTTAAGAGCTTGTTGGCACGCATGTCATCTCTTACAACGTCAAGCTAGCACTTCTTTGGTCTACCCCGCTTGTTCCGGCCCGGCGGAGGCGCCATGGCAAGACATTTGTTACCCACGTAACCTGCCGGTTTGCGTAAGACGTGGCCGTACCAGCGTAGGCGACCCTCCTGCAGTTTGTCTGCAATGTCACGGACACGAAGGCTGCCCCGGATGCGGGAGTTCCTGATGCGGTCTTTCCGCGTAACTCCACCCATCCACCGCAGCATATTCATCTCCGTGACACGCAGCTCCTGCTTGTGTCGCTCAAGCACAGGCCACGCCTCACTGCCATACAGGAGAACAGGTCTAATGATGGTTTTATAGACCTGCCCCTTAAGCTTAACCGGCATTTTGGGGTCACAAATGACACCTGTCACCTCACGCCATTTCGCCCAAGCTGCGGAAATACGTGCCTTGACGTCGCAATCAATGTCGCCGGACGCGTGAAGCACAGACCCCAAGTATTTAAACTGGTCCGTGCACTCGACCATGTCTCCGTCTATGCGCACAGACATGGGGTCTGTCGTGTTGCTGGCCAAGTATACGGTCTTCGCCACGTTGAGTTTCAGACCTCCGTTCTCAAGCGATTCCTTCCACGCATTCACACGCCGCACCAACCGTTCCCTGTCCGCGTTCGCCAACGCGATATCGTCAGCATACATGAGTAGCCAGGGAGGCTGCTCATGTGAGTCCTTGATGCTGTCCGACAAGACGTCTAATATAACGCTGAACAAAAACGGACTAAGGACGGATCCCTGGTGGACTCCGACGGTGATGGGGAAGGGTTTAGTGTCGCCAACAGCGGTCCTAACAACGGAATCGGAATTGAGGTACATGTCTCGAATTATGTCAACATAGGCCTCAGGTACCCCTTTAGACCTCAGTGCCCACCAGATCACCCCGCGAGGGACACAGTCGAAGGCCTTCTGCATATCTAGAAAGAGCATATGCAGAGGCGTGTTCCTTGATCTGTATCTCTCCTTGGTGATCCTTAGTGCGAAGATAGGGTCCATGGTTCCGTACCCTGGCCGAAACCCATATTGACACTCCGAGACAGCACACTCCTGCCGGATTCGGGAGTCTATGATCCTCTCAAAGATCTTCATGGTGTGGGACATGACCTTGATACCGCGATAGTTGCCACACTCCTGAACCGAACCCTTGCCTTTAAAGACTGGAGTAATGATACTCAGCCTCCATTGGCTCGGGATTTTGCCGGTCAGGAGCACGCGATTGAAAAAGTTAGTTAACATGCCCACACCGCGAGGACCCATAGCCTTCCAGGCCTCAATGGGGACTCCATCAGCTCCGACAGCTTTCCGATTCCCCATACGACGAAGAGCCATTTGGACTTCCTCAGGCGTTATCAGACGCACTAGTCCAAGGTTCGGAGGGAGTTCTGGTGTCTGCACCTCTTGGTGCTGCTTGTTCAGCAGCTCGTGAACGTACGAGCGCCATCTCTCCTTCACCGCGAGGTCCTCGCATAGCAGGTTGCCATTAGGGTCTCTTACACAACGGCACTTGGATATATCCTGTGCCGCTTTGACCCTTGAACGTGCCAACTTGTAAATGAGCTTTTGCCCCTCAGACGATTCCAACTTCTCGTAGAGAGGTTGCAAGTGGTCTCGTCTGGCTCTGGCTACAGCTCTTTTGGTGGCACGTTTGGCAACCTTGTATGCGTCGCGATCTTCAGGAGATCTGGTCGCTTGCCACGTTTTGAAGAGGGCTTTCTTCACCTTAGTCTCCCTCTGGACTGTGTCGTCCCACCACCAGGTTTCCTTGTCACGTTTGCGGCCGCCCTTAGAGACGCCGAGTACCACCCGCGCCGCCCCCGTAATAGCTGCCTGGATCCTGTCCCAGTGGTCTTGCACAGGTTCTCCGTCGGTACCGACGCACTTGTCGCCAATAACCGACGCAAAATCCTGGGACTTGTTTTCATCAAGCAGCCACCACCGGATCTGGCGCCGACAGTCCTCTACACGTCTACGTTGGGCCTTTACGCAGAGATCCACGACAAGGAGACGGTATTGTGCAGTGAGGCTCTCACCGGGTATGACTTTGCAGTTGGCTACTTTGCCGATGTGGTGCCTCCTAGTTAGTAGAAAATCGATCTGGGTAGCGCTTCGCCCGCTCCGGTAGGTAACAAGGTGCTCCGGCTTCTTTTTGAAGTAGGTGTTCACGATTGCAAGGTCCGCGGCCGCACACATTCGGAGAATGCTGTCTCCTTCCGCGTGGCGGCTACCGTACCCAAAGCCACCGTGAACACGCCCAAACTCGCCACACCTCTCACCCACATGACCGTTCAAATCACCACCCAGAACGATTCCCTGGGATAACGGAATCCCGCGAAGCAATCCTTCGAGCTGGGTCCAGAACAACGTCCTTTCGGCTTCACCGCACCCGACCTGCGGAGCGTAGGCACTTATCAAGTGAGTTATAACCCCATTGACAAGCACCCGCACCGACATTAGCCGATCGCTGATGCGATTGACCTCCAAGACGTCATCCTGGAGCTCGTCAGACAACACCACGGCGACCCCAGTTCTCCCACTAGGTGCACCCGTGTAGATCAGCTTGTAGCCATTCCCAATAAGCCGGGATCTGCTGCCTTTCCACCGAGTCTCCTGCAGGAACGCCACGGCCACCCTCCGCCTGTGGAGAGTTTCGGCCAGCTCTCTCGCGCGTCCAGTTAGCGTGCCAACGTTCCACGACGCGAATCGGATTTTCATAGTTTGGGCTCGCTTCTTCAGCCGTGTCCGCCTCTGACACGGTAGCCCTAGCCCACGGGTCACAGGAGTCGGGCGAGGCTCCTGCGCGCCGTTTTGCGGCGGCGCCCTAGCTGTGACATGCGCATTCCTATGTAACCTCTCCATGATTGAATGGCTTGTTTGGCTTTTACGAGTGCGACTGCCGTCTGACCACCCAAACCAAGGAAACGCCGGCGTCAGAGCCCCGTTCGTGAGTCAGCAGGTGCACCGTCTGGCAGGTGGGATTGACTTGGGTCCCAGAGGTGGAGGTGGGACCCCAAAGCACCCATAAGGTTATAAGGTTGAAAATCATATAAAGAAATCTGACAGATTGTAGTAGCTTGACGTGCTGTCGTCTGTACTAATGTGTGCTAAATTTCATCCGTTTAATGGCTTTTGCGTTCATCTTCACTTTCACATTTATGTGTTAATAATATTATAATAGGAAGGGATAGTAGGATTATGTATCATAGAATTCTTCCGCGCCAGGAGATTGACTCGTGAATATTAAGATTTCTTTGAATATGTTCCCTCCGTTGCAAACGTCTAACAAGGCTCTAACACTACATAAATAATTCGATATACATATTTTTTATTTCTTGTAATAGCTAAAAGCTTAAATTCCAAGACCATAAAATTCAAACCAAACTTTAAAAAATAATATTCTCGTAATCTTTTAACGATGTTTTTTTATAGAAACACTAGCTTTCCGCCCGCGGCTTCGCCAGCGTGGAGTTCAGTTATATCGCGCTTTTTAGATTTCCCTCGGGAACATCAAATTTTTCCGGGATAAAAGGTAGCCTATGTTCTTTCTCAGGATCTAAAGATTGTCTGTGCCAAATTTCATCAAAATCAGTTGAGAGGTTTAAGCGGGAAAGCGTAACAGACAGACAGACAGACAGACAGACCGACAGACAGACAGACAGAGTTACTTTCGCATTTATAATATTAGTACTAGCTTTCCGCCCGCGGCTTCGCCCGCGTGGAGTTCGGTTATATCGTGCTTTTTAGATTTCCCTCGGGAATATCAAATTGTTCCGGGATAAAAGGTAGCCTATGTTCTTTCTCAGGGTCTAAAGATTGTCTGTGCCAAATTTCACCAAAATCGATGGAGAGGTTTAAGCGGGAAAGCGTAACAGACAGACAGACAGACAGACAGACAGACAGACAGACAGACAGACCGACAGATAGACAGACAGAGTTACTTTCGCATTTATAATATTAGTATGGATGGATGGGCAGCTGTATTTGCAGCCATTTTATCCTCTCAGTAAAGTTTAGATAAGCACGATTTTTTGGTAGGTATGGCAGGTCCAGTTATGTCAATGAACTGGACACCTGCCGCGTCCGTTGACATCACCGCCTTTTTAACCGACTTCAAAAAGGAGGAGGTTACTCAATTCGACCGTATACCTATATGCTTTTTTTTTTTATGTTTGTTCACGCATAACTTCGTCGTTTATGAACCGATTTTGATAATTCTTTTTCTGTTGAAAAGAAGACGTTCCCAAGGTGGTCCCATGATAAGGATATCAGGGTTTGATGGTGGAATACCAGAGAAAACAAGGGGAACTTTCAAAAGTTGCAGGGGCGACTAGTGCATTTCTTAGCATTTTCATTAAGTATTCTAAAGCACTACAATTCAATAAAGGTCTGGAGTAGATCTGATGATGGAGCCGGGAGACAGTCGGAGGAACTCCTCAACAATTCACAGCAGTTACCTTGTGTTTGGGCTCGATTAATTTGTATTGATAAGAACTTTACACCTAGATGGGTTGTGACTGTCATAAGAGCTCTGATGATGAAGACAAAGGCTAGTTCCGGGAACTCCTCAACGGTTTACAGTCGCTAATTTGTCGTTAGACTTCATTCATTTATATTGATGAGACCTTTGGGTTAAAATAATGGTTTGCAGTAAATTTGATGATGAAGACCATAGGCAGTTGAGGGAATACTTACGGGTCAAAATTAAGTTAAAAATTAAAGTAAACAAAATTACGTCCTTTCCCTACTATATTTGCGTCAGCTTCCAGTCTGACCGGATGCAACTGAATACATAGTACTTTTAACAACTAAAAAGTGTAAAATAAAAACTCCGAAATTAGTTATTTTTCACTTTGTAGTGGTTTTTGGAAGTCGGTTGTTTTTTTGTAAAAAGTTTTTATTTTTATATTTCCATAAAAAACTTTATTAAATGATTAGCATGTGATGTTTTATACCTTTCTTATTCTTTCTGTATTTAGTCTGTGTAAGTTAGAGTAAGAAAGGTATACTCTACACAGCCAATATTTGTCATTTAATCCGAACCACAGAGTTATATATCCCAACCGATCCACGATGTCTTTAAAAGGCTTCTACCGAACACAGGAGTTTTGAGTTTTTGGCGGGAAGCCAAGATGAGTGCCACGCTCGTTTTTCATTGGACTTTTAAATTATCTATAGTGTCGTTTACTAAATAAAAACGTGTGATTTATGTAGTAAAAAGTGCATTCAGTGAATAATTCATAAAGAACAGTGAAATATTGTAGCATAGTGGCCACATCATGGTTTTGTATCAAATCTTCATCTGTGTTCGGTACGCGCGGCCGTCTTTTTCGACATGAATAATTCATTACGTGACATTGGCTAAATGCACAAGCCGCGCGAAGCCATAAGAGAAAGAAAGAAGAAAACTTTTAAAGATTTTTATTTTACTTGAAATTGGCATAAAGTCATAACTAGTTAACCACACTATTAAAAAAAAAAAAAAAAAACACAGGAGTTTGACAGAACACATAACAAGTTTTTTTGATTAAATCGCTTAGACCGATTTTGGACTCTAGTTTATCAAAGAGAATTAAAATATATTTTTATATTAACATTTAACTTAAATGTTTTCCTCACAAATCTCAATGTCTGGTGCGTCACAATCCTATATTAGTTGGGCGTCATACAAAAATTGTATTTCAAAAGGATTTTCGCGCTTTCAGCAGGTTATATATTTTTTAAATTAATCATTACTTTTCTTAGTATTCATGGTTTTGAGTACGTATAATGGTTTAGCTGTTATTGTATCAATCTGTTGACTTTTCCTGTATGGGCTTCCTTTTACTACGTAACTGAACTAACAAGTTTTTATTACTTTGCAGAATGGTGAATTCGTTGATATGACTATAGCTGCTGAAGGCCACTTAGTTAAAGTTCATCAAAATATTGTGGCACTAGCTAGTCCTTACCTAAAAGCAATGATACAGTCTGCTTCGTGTCAACATCCAGTTGTATTTCTAAATGTAAGTTGGAATACTTTAGCATCATATATAACATCTTCAAACTTTATGATAGCTTGGTACATGAATGTGTGTTACTGTTGAGTAACAAATTCACTAGTCAATCATCGCACTTCAGACTTCAGAGCTGCTGCACAGTTTGAATTGGGCTGTGAAAAGTGTGCATTCAGACACAGCTGCAAATTTATTGATATATGTTTTAACCTTGTTTTTATTGATTTTAGAATATAACCCAAGAAATGCTTAGTTTCATATTGGAATATATTTATACTGGAGAAGTGAAGATTCCAATAGGTTCTACAGCTGCTTTTATTGATGCCTGTAAAGCCCTTTACATCAATGGGGTTGAAAGTTTACATTGGCCAAAGGTATAATTTTTTTTTTTTTTTACAAATCTATGTGGGTTATATGTATACTAAATTGATGGGATAGTCAAACAAATTCATTAACTTTCAGAAACCAGAAACAAATTCCAAACCTTCTAAACCGGAAGAACCAGT
Source organism: Sesamia nonagrioides (assembly GCA_017933935.1). Taxonomy (NCBI): domain Eukaryota; kingdom Metazoa; phylum Arthropoda; class Insecta; order Lepidoptera; family Noctuidae; genus Sesamia; species Sesamia nonagrioides. The sequence goes on along the minus strand of JADWQK010001360.1, from coordinate 327,504 downwards.
TGAACGGTACTGTATGTCATTATACTTTCTTTTATAACCTTTTATGTGTTTTCTTATAATAATCATTATGTATGTGACTAGATACAATTTCAATGATATCCTATAAAGTGAAATAATACCTTACCAATGGACAACATCATCAATAGTACTCCTACACAAGAAAGGACATAAAAGCAACATCAACAATTATAGGCCCATAAGTCTACTGTCAAATATTCATAAGGTCTTTGCGAAAGTTATACTTTACAGAATAACCAAAACGTTAGATGAGAACCAACCGAGAGAGCAGGCCGGTTTCAGGAGCGGATATTCAACCTTAGACCATATTCATGTCATCAAACAACTATTCGAAAAAGGCAAAAAATACAACATAACCTTTACTGCTGCTTTGTAGACTACAGTAAAGCGTTTGATACAATTGAGCATGAAAAAGTCTGACAGGCACTCAAAAACCAAGGAGTTGAAACTAAATACATCCAAATACTTAAAAATATCTATGACAACAGCAAGGCTAAAATAAAACTAGAAAAGGAAGGTAAAGATATCATAATAGATAGAGGCTCTCTGTTCCTGCTGCATATTAACGATCTGCTGATGCCCGGCATCTATGGGTATGCAGATGACAGCACAGTTGTGGAGAGATACCTGCCGGAAGCTCAGGCTAGTAAGGAATCAATCCGGTCCAAAAGAGAGGCTATGATAGAGCGTACGAGTGCACAAGTGTCCTACAGGCAGTCTCCGAATGGGGCAAAGCCAATCTTGTAGCATTCAATGCCGTCTAATCACAGGCGTGTCTTTTCACCGCCAAAAGGAGCCCGTTCACCTTGGGAGTTGAGATTTCCTCGAACCTAAACTTTGGGCGGTTCATTGAGTCCAAGGCCAAGGTGGCTGCCAGAAAACTTGGCGTCATCGCGAAGGTCCGGCGGTACTTCACACCGGGGCAGCTTCTAATGTTGTACAAAGCACAGGTCCATTTGTGTGTGGAGTACTGCAGCCACATTTGGGCTGGTGCTGCGAAATGTCACCTGGCTACTTTGGATTCAGTGGAGAGGCGTGCGAAGAGGCTAATTGGTGACCCTGATTTAACTCGAGACGGTCTCCAAAGCCTAGAGCACAGGCTTAGAGTAGCCAGCCTTTCGGTGTTCTGTAGGATGCATTTTGGGGAGTGTACGAGGGAATTGCATGATTTAATTCCCCCATCTCCGTTTCACCATCGGACGACCCGTCGTACGGCGAGTTTCCATCCTTACGTTGTTAACACTACTACGATCCGGACGAGGCGTTTCACCTCCTTTATACCGCGTACATCAAGGGACTGGAACAACTTGCCGGCGGCGGTGTTTCCGTCGGACTACAATTTGAGTGTCTTCAAGGCTAGACTGAATAGGCTCTTAATAAACTAGCACGCTTTACCATCAACGATCGCATCAGGCGGGATTGCGGTCAAGCGCTGGTTTATAAATAATAAAAAAAAAAGGCGTACGTCAGGGCGATCCGCTGTCGCCAAAACTCTTTACAGCTATCCTGGAAGAAATTTTTCACAGATTGGGAAAAATGTGGACTGTCCAGTGTCCATTAACAGTGAAAACCTGTCACACTTGAGATTTGCGGATGATCTGATAATCCTCTCGTCATTGAGCGCCAGATTGCAGGCTATGCTGTGTGACCTAGCTAGAGAGAGTGACAAAGTGGGATTGGCTATGAACATATTAAAGACCAATGGCAAGGAAGAACCTATACTGGTCAACAACAACCCAATTGAATATGTCAAGGAATATATCTATTTAGGCCAGGTTATCTCTCTTATTGATATAACTTCAAAAGAAATTGACAGACGCTTTGCAAATGCATGGAAAAAATTTTGGAGTCTGAAAGAAATAATTAAAAATAAAGATACCAATATAACCATCAAACGAAAACTCTTTAGGCCATACAATTAGAGGAAAGGAGAAATGGTCGAAATCAATAATGAACTGGTTCACAAGCTACAAGAAAAGGAATAAAGGAAGGCCACCTAGAAGACAGAGCTGTTGATGTGAACAACTAGATACTAAAATAAAAGAAATTAATGTTAGATTGAATTAGGATTAAGTATATAAAAAAAAACAAGAAATGTAATGAAATACTGTCTGAAATAAAGGCTATTATTATTATGTGACTAGATAATCAACAGCAGCACAGTCAATTGATCAGGTTAAGCTGTGCTTGCTGCAGTTCATCTATGGATGGGTCACCATCTTAACTAACTAAGACCATCTTAATACACTAAGACCATCTTAATATACCAGGCCATTGAAAGCACATTAAGCCTCTGGCCCTGCTAGTCATTCAAGGATGACGGTTGTTAAGGGTAGATTCAAGCCCGAAGGTCTGACAAGCATTCTTACAAGTCTGATCTCCACAACCCAATTACTGGGTAATATAATACGTATTATCCAGTAATTGGGTTGTGGAGATCAGACAGGCAGTTGCACAATCTAAAATATTGGTTTTCAGCTGCACCTGGTTAGACTGGAAGCCAACCCTGAAATAGTTTGGACAAATGTTATTTGCCAAATGATGGAGTAATTTATAGTATTTGCAACATGTGCTTTTGAAAGTCTGAAGATGACAACCCTGAAATAGTTTGGACAAATGTTATTTGCCAAATGATGGTATAATTTACAGTATTTGCAACATGTGCTTTTGAAAGTCTGAAGATGGTACAAGAAGTCTAAATTGCACATAATAATGTTTAATACTCTACTAGACTAAATTGTATTGTGTAATCCTGTTTGTGTTTTTTATATCCTTTTGTTTCAAGATAATATTGAACTCAACAATTACTATCTGTAGTCCATACATACAATATGCCCATAAAATAGAATGTCCAAATTTGCAGCACATATTACAATTAACAGTTATAACCTTAATGTGGAAGTTATACCTAATGACAACATTGCACACCTTCACACACATCCTATTATTCCTCTTGACAGTGATTTTTCATTTTAAAAACATAAATATTAATGTTTCCAGAATTCCAGAACCACCTCCACAACCTGAAAATAAATTTGCAGCACATATTACAATTAACAGTGATAACATTAATGTGGAAGTTATGCCTAATGACAACACTGCACACCTTCAGACACATTCTATTATACCTCTTGACAGTGATTTACTGAATTATCAAGTCCTGACTGATGCTAATGTAGTAGAAAATGAAAATAACTTTGCAGAAGAAGAAACTCCAAGTAGTCCACAAGGTGAAAGGGGTGAAAATCAAAATAAAATTTTGATTGAATATGAATCAAAATTGAACAGTGATCAAAATTGGAAAAATATTACATTGAATACGCATATGAAAGAAATTCCTGCAAACCCACATTCCACGGACATAGCGATTGCTCCTGCCATCGGTGATAGGGGTATGTAAGAACATATCATAATGTATAAGTAGCCGCTGAAAAGGATTTTTTTTTTTAAATTAATAATTTTCAATTTTCTATAGTGCTTTTCAGACCAAAAACATACATGAATTTGATTAATTTCTATATAATATATACAACGTGTAACATAAAGGGTATATACACAACAAAGGCATGCCATCTTTACATGATATCAAACGATATTGGAAGGGTTTTTTAATCCTATCTCTTTATGTTAGGAAGTTATGAGGAAAAACACCGTCTGTGATAGGCTACTATCATAGTAGTCGCACAGAGATATTGAAGACATTTATCGGATTTTGCCAAGTAATGTGACGGGTAACGAGTAGTTATTATCGTATGTAGTGTGCTACCACGTTTGTTATGATTTGATTTTAAGAGACACACGAAACCGAAAATTTGGTACCAATTTTTTGACTATTTTATTTCGAGCTGAAACCCTTCCGATATCGTTTGATATCATCTAAAGATGCCATGCCCTTGGTATGTATATACCCTTTTTGTTACACGTTGTATAAATAACAGTAACATGCATTCTTGATGAAATGAGTATTATGCAAGTCTTATTTTATGTAAGGCATTTAATTAGCATTCTATTTTGTTTGCATTTGTTACAGACAAAACACAACATTACTCGATTTCTAACCGCGGTTCCTTGCAGTTATTATTAAACCGGTTCATTTACCATTGCCATCATCATTCATGTAGAGGTCGCAAGCGACGATGGCGATGCGTAGACTACAGAAAACTACATTGTCCGGCTTTTATTGATACGGACAGTGAAAATATTATCAACAGGTAATTACGTAATATTTTATATAACTTTAATTCACCCATCCACCAGCTGCTGGTGTATATTAACGATAGCATTAGAGAGAAGTTAAGTCAGACCTAGGGGCGGCAAGACAAATTTTTTGAGTGATTGCACGCTGATTTTTGGCAATCACACCATACATTGTCTTTAATTCACCCATCCACCAGCTGCTGGTCTATATTAACGATAGCATTAGAGGGAAGTTAAGTCAGACCTAAAGTCAGACCTAGGGGCGGCAAGACAAATTTTTTGAGTGATTGCACGCTGATTTTTGGCAATCACACCATACATTTTGTCAGAGTCTACTGCGTGGTTTATTTAAAAGTTAGACAAGTCCTCGTTTATACTTTGTTTAGTAATCAGGGGAGTTCATACATGTTTTGCGAGATTTCCAGGGGGGGGGGGTACCCCCCCCCCATGCATTTGGTAGACTTATAGTATAGATTTGGTAGACTTATAACTTACGTAAATAAGTCTACCAAATCTAAACCTGGTTATATGTTTTGGCAGCAGGGTATTTTTTTTTTTGCCACGTTATTTTTTTTTATTTTGCCAGGTTGTTTTTTTTATGTTGCCAGGTTATTTTTTTCATTATTTAGTTGTTGTTTATTTTTTAATTTACAAAATAGAAATAATAATGCCTACTAACAACATTAAAATTAGTATTTTATATAGAAACCATTATTTATTTTTAAAAAAGTCGTGAAATTACATGATGTTACCTCATACCAACCTCTTTTGTTTAGAACTAACGCGAGTTATGGAATATTCCGCCTTCGCCATTCAGTTTGCGCATGCCAAATTCGTATCTATTTACGGAATAAACACAATTAATTTACTTTATCATTTACAGGTCGGAAGATCACTGTCACCCCAACCACGATACAAAAATACTGAGAAAATTTCAATCGAAGAAAGTATTTACTTCATTATCACAAGCTGAAGACATGGGTACAGAAAAACCTAAAGTTAAGAGAAGAAAAACTGGAACCCAAAGGACTACCTAAATAACGCATTGTCAGCAATATTGCTTTTATGTGTACAAAACACTTTGGGTAGTCAGCCAAGCCTACCCAATACGAGAGAGGTCTGAAATACTTAAAATACGTAAACATAATCAACCTATAACGGTAGTCTTTGAGAGGCTGTGGAACGAAACCACTACATCGCAAATAACTTCTGGCTCTCAGAATAATGTGGATTATGTCAGTATTATTAATAAATGAATCTATATTTTGCTATCATACGTTTTAATTACAGGCTGGGAATATCTAGCACTTAATAATGAAACTATTCAGCTACCCTGTATCTATTCAGTAGTTAAAAAATAAGCATTATATGTATTAATATATGTATGCAAGATAAAGATAATTTATTTTTCAAACATGCGTTTACATAAACTAACTAGTCAGGCATGCAAGGTATTGAATTAATCGATATGAGCGTCATGTTTTGCCAATAACAGCGTACAATTTTTGTAGTGAAATTCAATTTACAAAACGAAAGTCAATAATCGATGTCACGATATCTACCTTACTCTGTATTATCTATCTTATTTATTTATTTATTTTATCATTTATGTACACACAATACAATACATAAAAATACGACAAAATTAAGATCTGAGTACAAAGGTGCTGTTATTGTTATTCTTACTGATGTTATAGAGCTGAAGAGTTGTTTGTTTGAACGCGCTAATCTCACAAACTACTGATTATATTGAAAAATTATTTTTGTATTGGATAGTCCATTTATCGACTTTAGGGAATTACCAAACCGTCCAGATTTCCCACCCTGTTATTCCTGGGAGGGATGAAATACGGTTCAGCGACCACAGCCTCGTGAATCGGCTACTCTGCCCTGGAACAAAAGACCCTGAGCTCTGGTACAGTGGTTGATATTGTCTCGGAGGAAATGATAAAGCGCCGTTATGCGAAATCCATTCCCTCCGCACCATTCCTAGGCCAGGAGTCGGCCGAAAGTTTGCCAGACAAACCCTCTTCGGTTTTTGGGTGGGCGCGCCACAGGCGTTCCCGCCCATTCTTTGCACGGCGGGCCTCCCTGCAGCTGTACAGGGGCTGCATTTGGGCGCCGCGGAGCACTTGGCCGCCTTGTGGCCGGCCTGGCCGCATCGATAGCACAGTTCGCTGCGGTCTACTTTAGCGGTGCACCGTACCCTGATATGTCCAATACCAAGGCAACGGTAGCACGGCAAGGCCCTGGGTTGCAGCAGTCTCACCCTCGCTGTAACCCACCACAACAACAGATACTTAGTGTGGGCGATTTTGTTAGCCACCACCACCGGACATCGCACCCAGATCGCGCTGAGTCCGGAAGCGTCAGCGCGGATCTCGCCCGGCCGCACGTTCTCAGGCGGATTTCCACCGACTCGGACAACGGCCGCCACAACCTGATCCGGAGTCGTCGCATCGACCAGTCCGTCGATCCGCAAATCAGCGGTCTTCGTGGGCTTGGACACCCGAACGTCCCCCGTGTTGAGAACTTCCCTCAATCTCGTGGCCAGGATGTCCGCCTTCACCGCGCTGGAGGCACCCGACACCTCGAGTAACCGCGCTCCGTCATTGCCGGCCTTTTTGTGTGTTTGGGATGGGGAATCATCAAATGACCTCTCCCGCTGTGGGCGGGGGGCGTGTCGGACTTTTACTGACTAAAACCCACCCGTGTTTCTCCACTTACCTGTGCGCCACGGCCACGGTTTCTTTTTTAACCAACCCGCAACCCTGACCCAGGAGGCATCGGTGTTCGTGGACCCCGTCACGATGTGCTGACATCTCTTAGAGGCGCGCGTGAAACTCAATGCGCCGTCGACTCTGGCCTGGTCCTTACCGAGCGGCGAGCTGCCCACTGCTCACCGTCCGTAGGCCCGCGCCTACCTAATTTATGTGAAAGTTTTAAACATTTCCATGCGATGTTGAATCGAGGCGTGAAATTCTGCAATACTAAATAGATACCAAAAATAGTTACGAGTAAGTTTAGTGACACATCTGCGGAACGTAGGTACGCGGCCGAAAGCTCAGCGGCTGAAGTGTCAGTCGCAATATTCAGTTGTTATGACAAACCAAACGGTTAAAACGCGGCGTCTTGTTCAGCGCGCTACGCGACGGAAAGTTACGTGGCGTCATCGTCAGTCTGTCTGTGTCGACACTTTATGGTGTGTGGTTTTTGTGACGTAGGTACCTGAATTGCTCAGAAAAATGGATTTAATTAGAATATTAGCTATTATAGAAGGCTTAAAAGACGTTGCCGCTCTTCGTTACCGCCACGCCCGCGATGTACTAAACACGCCGTCAGCTACGCCCGCCGAACTTTCGGTCGCGCAACGCATCGCGTGATGTGTCGCTTGCTATGCAAAATAGGTACATTAAATGCGTTTTAGCTGAAAAAACCGCCCGAAGGAAGGTTAGGCCCTGCGCCGAACGGCGTGATTACGGCTAGAGATGGGCAAAGAACCGGGTTTAAACCCTATTACTGGGTTAAAACCCAATAAAAACCCATTTATTCCCTCCCACCGGGTTTTTATTCGGGTTTTTATTTTAATTATAATTTAAACACGGTAAATGTAAATATTTGTGCATATTATAGTCCGTATTATATAGCAATTGTAAGAGTCATAATCCGTTTTTTGAAGAAAAAAAAGGCTATTTTTAGATTAAATTATATACTATACTTCTTCTTCTTCAGCCTATAGAGGTTCACTGCTGAATAAAGGTCTCCCCCAAGGCTTTTTACGATGAACGGTCTTGTGCTGCCCACATCCGTCGGCTTCCCTCGACTTTCACCAGGTCATCGGTCCGCCTTGTTGGGGGCCTATTTACGCTGCATCTTCCGGTACGTGGCTGCTACTTCAGAAACTTACTACCCCGTCGGCCATCGGTTCTACGAGCAATGTGCCACTTAATTTTAGCGACTTGAAGGGCTATGTCGGTGACTTTGGTTCTTCTGCGGATCTCCTCATCTCTGATTCGATCGCGCCGAGAAACTCCGAGCATAGGTCTTTCCATCGCCCTTTGTGTAACTCTTAGCCTTCGTATGAGGCTCATTGTGAGCGACCACGTTTCAGTTCCGTAAGTCATCACTAGAAACATACACTGATCAAAGACTTTTACAGTCTTGTGACACTGTGGTATCTTGGACGACGCGGAGATGTAGCGTAGCTTCGCGAACGCTGCCCCGCCGAGACACCTCTTTCTCGAAGTTGGACTGTTTGTCCCAGGTATATAGGTATAGTTAATAGTTATGTATACCTACTCGTTAACAACTTCGAGTGCAGAGAAACCAACTAGAATTGAAGAGTTCGACATGATCTTTGTCTTATCCATGTTCATCTTTAGACCCACTTAGGAAGCTCTGCTGAGGTCATTGTGCATTTTGCCCAAGTCGTCCAGGGTCTCCGCTATGACCACGGTATCATCTGCAAAACGGAGATTAATTATGTACTCGCGGTTGATGTTGATGACAAGTCCTTTCCAGTCCAGGAGCTTGAAGATATCTTCCAACGCAGCAGTGAACTGGGAGATATGACATCTCCTTGTCTCACTCTAGGCTACAGTTGGATCGGTTTCTAGTCCTGATGCTGGGGACGGACTGACATGGTGGCGTTTTTGTACAAACACTCACTCCAATGTGTCGATAGTCAATTTGGCACCGCTGGAGAGACTGTAGCACCGCCCAAGTCTCGATCAAATCGAAGGCCTTCTCATATTCCACAAACGCTAAGCATAGTGGTTTGTTATACTCCTCGGACTTCTGTATAACTTACCGCAGCGTATATATGTGGTCTATGATGCTAAAGCCTTTTATGGAAGCCTGCTATATAAAGCCTTTGCGGAGCGAGACGATTCATGATGACCCTAGAAAACAGCTTATAGACATGGCTCAGGAGGGATATCGGTCTGTAGTTTTTCAGTAAGGTATTATCACCTTTTTTGAAAAATAATACCACCACGCTCATGTGCCATGCCGAAGGCGTTTCGCCTTTGAGAATGACTGGATTTAAATAGTTTCTGAAGCGCTTTTAGAACCGGTTTGCCACCCGCTTTCAAAAGCTCAGCTGTAATTCCATCATCTCCAGCCGCCTTATCGTTCTTGAGCTGTTTCAGGGCCATACTCTTCTCGTACAGACTGACGTCCGGGATATCGTCGGTATAGTGTCGGGTTAGTCTGGCTCTAGGATCATTGGCCAGGCTCACAATAGGTGCGCGTGTTGATGTGTATAACTCTCCGTAGAATTACTCAACCTCACCCAAAAAAGCTCGGGGTGGAAGTGACGATCCTACCATCCCCATTCTTCAACTTCACAAGTAGGCTCTGTCGAACAGACAAATCTCTTGCGAACACTTTGGAACCTCTGTTCAGCTCGATAGTCTCTTTAATACAATTTGTATTAAATTGGCGTATATCGCGAGTCAGAGCCGACTCCAACTCCAAGTCACCGACCTCGCCGCCGAGGTCCATCGCGACGCGCTCCACGTAGTAGTCCCCTGCCCCGTCCCTTGTCCGATGAAGGCCAGCCCGCGCCGCAGCTGAGCCAGTAATTATAATAATGTCCCAACAATGACCTCTGAGTTTGTTTCGGCGTTTCTTCTCAGAGCTAGTACTAGGAAACGCCGTGGTCATCAAACCATTAAGTATAACTTTCGATCCAGCCGTCCCTTGCTGTCCTCTCCAGCGACGCCCTAAGCCGAGGTCCGTACCCCACAGGGGGTGCCCTTAGTGCGTAGTCGCTTAGTTTTAAGTAGTCTTATGCCCTGGCTGGAGGCTTTAATTTTTAATTAAGGCATTCACAGGAAAGTTCGATTAAGTAGTAACGGTCTCTAAAGTAGCCTACCTACGAGATGCCATATCAAAAAAAAAAAAAAAAAAAAAAAAAAAAAAAAAAAAAAAAAAAAAAAAAAAAAAAAAAAAAAAAATGAGGCGTTCCTTTTCGTCGTGGGACTCCGTCGGGTGAAGAACTCTGCCGCGCTGTACCTGGTGTGTAGTCCTCGTGTACAGATCTCCACTGCGATTCATCCTTCGTGTGCAGTCTTCGTGTACAGATCTCCACTGCGATTCATCCTTCGTGTGCAGTCTTCGTGTACAGATCTTCACTGCGATGTATCAGCTCCGTGTGTCAAAACGTACTTCCGTATCATATTCCTTTAACAGCAAAACGCCCTTTTCAGGGCGACCTCAGTTTCTATTAACAGATGTCATAAAACGTACGGCGTCTTTTTCGAGACGGTGTTGTTCGATTGTTTCTTGATGGAATATAGTCAAAAACGTATGTTGGTAAGGTAAGGTTTTGGAGGTACGGTAAATAAGGTACTGGTTTTGGAGGTACGGTAATTATGTATGTGATGTTATGTCACTACAACTTGAATTAATATCAAAGAAAAAAAAACAAAGAAAAAAATACTGCTTAAATAAAATTTTCTCGGTGATAGGCCACAACATCGGCCGCCGGCATAAGTTTCCATCCACCAGACAAAGTCATGCCGCCAATCGATTCGTCGTGTTCCGGCATTATATCTGGTGAAGCCGTACGGAGGACGGGTCTGAGCAGTTGTGTTGCGATGTACCTACGTGCTGGGTACGATGCGCGAAATGTTTTTGTGTCGGGAGTTTGGTTGTGGAGGGCCTCCAGATCAATCTCCCTCTGGCGCAGCATCGTTGGTGGTGTTGTTGGGTTTAAACATTGCATCACCGCGCTCAACTGCCGTCTTCCTTCCTATTTACTCAGTTCTTGCGCTTCAGGCGTGTGGCTCACACGCCTTTTTTTTCATATCTTTTAAACTTGTAGTTCAAAAGATATAGGGGGCACACACATACTTTTTTTTTTAATATTGAAGCGATTTTTTCTTTAAATTTTGCTAAATACTTTTTGTTGTGTGGAAACCACGTAATCGTTATTCCGCTTTTTATTTTACCACTTTCTCGACGTGATTGAAATTGTACCAAATTTTAGTTTTCTAGTGCTAATGGTCACTTAGATTATCAGCTGACTGTTGGATGGACAGATAAACTTGGCGAAATTAAAAGAGATCCTCTTGGGGATCCTAGTTACATCACCACTATAAATAAAGAAATAGGAGAATGGCAACATTCATATCCTGACTAGATATACTATACCATAGACTTCTAGTATATAGACGTGGCATACCTACAGAAAAAACGTGCCATCGTTTGACATTTGTTCGAACATAATATGGCCGCCTCTTTCTAGGGCTGTCACTGTGTATTTGTTTCCAAAGATTTTAATATATTATTATTTTTTATTATTATAATTTTTTAATATAGTCTGTCTGTTATATAATTATTTTAATTCTCTCGTTTTCTGTCGGCTTCTTAGATAAAGTACTTATTCATTTATTCATAACGTCACGTCTTTATCCCTTACGGGGTAGACAGAGCTTGAGGTTATAAGAACAAAAGCCACGTTTAGCGCGTTGGTAGGTGCATAGGCATAGATAGAAAATGGAATCAAAATAGTGATGGGTTGCTAACCTCATCGCTTAATGAAATGATTCTTAAACTTGGCCAATTCCCTCGACCGGTTTTTACAGTCTGCATGGGATGAGAAGCAGCATTAGAAAATTCATATTTTACATAATATGCACACATTTCCGCACCACCTATGATTAACTCATAAGTGGTGCGGAAATGTGTGTACTTGGCGCATTTTTATAACGTGGTTTCCCCCGTAGCTATACTCCACGATCTATTGTAATAAAGAAAGTTTGAATTTTGGCTAAGTCAAATGTCTATTTTGATTGGGTTACTAGATAAAAGGGTCCTCTCCCTCCCTCCTCTCAATTATGATCCTTGTTTGAAAGTATCTAAGTGTAATTATATTGTATAGACATTATTAAGTGCAAAAGGTGCAATAATAATAAAATACATTTATATTTTTTAAAATATATTCGTTTATTAAACTACTAGCTTCCATAAGCGGGTTCGCCCGCCTTTAAAAGGTGATCTATGACGTCATTTGTATCCCGTCGTCATCATCATCATCATCTCAGCGTTTATCCCGGTTGCATCCGCGGCTTTCGCGTTGGAGCCCAGGGTCCGCTTTCCTGCCCATTCTCCTTCATTTCGCACGATCTTTAGCATCCTGTGGTAAGAGCTTGTTGGCACTCATGTCATCTCTTACAACGTCAAGCCAGCACTTCTTTGGTCTAACCCACTTGTTCCGGCCCGGCGGAGGCGCCATGGCAAGACATTTGTTACCCACGTAACATGCCGCTTGCACAATGTTCTTGCATGTGGTAAACATGTATTATATGTTCTTCTTCTGTTTGAATCTATAAACAAAAGATAAAATCAATATCTATTATCAAAATAATTGAGTAGATAGATAATTAAATTATTTTTATTTAAAATATCATATTTCTTCCTTTAAAGTGACAAATTAAAAAAAATATTTTAAATAAAAATAAAACCGCCTTCAAAACACACCCAATAATATATAATTGAAATCGGTGCTAAACCAAGTACATATGTTGGTCCCCGCTACACCCTACGCATCTAACATATTGGCACCGACTTTGAAAGCTGTTTTATTTTTATTTAAAATAATTTATTTCTTCATTTTAAGCGAAATAGTTAAAATTCCCTATCTCAAAAACTACTGAACCGATTTTGATGAAACTTGCAGTATTCACTAAGTTGAACAATGTCTAATATATAAAAAAGAATACCGAAATCGGACTAATAGTTCCAGAGATATGCGAACACAAACATAAAAACATACATACATATTTACATACTACACTTATACAATTCGGCACATTTGTTCAAACGCTGATATAGACTAACATATCCGAAAACAAGGCATTTTTGAAAATATTACATACATAACAGTTCGAAATGAAAACCTCCTTTTTATGAAGTCGGTTAAAAAAAATTTTGGACAACCCTAACATATGTCGGCAAATTACGTAAACAAATAAACATTTACAATAAAGAGAAACGTGCTTATATAGTGTAAATAAGTGTGTATTTAGTAATTTAACGACTAATAAATAATCATGGTTCATTTTAGTTTGAAAATTAGAATGATAAATGGTGATTTAGCTAGAAAAGAGGTAACTAACCTATGAAACGTCAATTGAGCTTGATTTCTGTTGTTTCTGGCACCACACATAACAATACAGCACGCAGGCATATTAAGTAATAGTTTTGTCACACGGTACACTACAAATCCACTTTAAAATGTCTTGTATATTATCAAAAAAAATAATTTTCGTTAAGTTACGTATCCCGTTGACAGCACAACTACCACGAAATTGTAACCTAAGATGGCCGGCGTTGGCACGCAGGCACGCTGCCAACAACTGTCAGTTCATTTTAATAGTGTTACCATAATTCCGCAGTAACAAAAATATATTTGTCTCTTTTGCCAAATGCAAATGTATTGTTGAAAAAAAGAGACAAAATAAGATATTACGGTTTTGTACCCTAAATTACATATATATGTATAATGAAAAATTGTATAGCTTGACAACAGCATCTCCTTATATTTCTATCTCAATGTACTATACTCTGTATCTCTAACTGACAGTGACAGACGTGACAGTTGTTTTTTTTTTATTTTTAGTCTGTGTGAATGCCTTGATGAAAGAGTGCGTTTGTTTTGGTAAAAACAAATTAATATCATTTCTTTAATAGCTTACTTTTTTTAGTTATTTCTTCATCAGCATTAGGTATAGTGGATTTATACTGTCACTCCATATAAGATGGTTCAGTCACAGTTCTCGCTGTCCTGGGATTCTTACAAGTCCAGCATTTGCAGTGGATTTAGTGCTTTGCAACAGGTAAAATAGATTGTTTATCCATCTAAATATGAACTTAATCCTTTTCTGCTAAGTTTAACGCAGCTTGATCCCAGTATCACAATATTATGCAAGTTGTAATTCAATTTTCAAATAGGTAGTCTGCCCTGTACATACTTAATATTTCGATTTTTATAGGCCCGGAATGTTACTTGGGTTAATTTTTGTTCATTTGTATTTCAGAATGGAGAGTTTGTAGATATGACCATAGCAGCTGATGGGCACTTTGTGAAAGTTCACCAAGTATTAGTGGCGCTGGCTAGCCCTTATCTAAAGAATCTTATCACCTCTGCACCCTGTCAACATCCAGTTATATTCCTAAATGTGAGTGACCATAGGTTCTAAACTTATCATTATGCATGTAGTGCTTATTTTATGACTGATATAGATAAATAATGTCATATATAAATCATATACCAACCTGCACTTGGCCCGCTTAGTTGATTTAGCCTATTTTCTCTTATCAACAGAAAGTCTGTGTCCCAGCAGTTGCAACATTATAGTTTGATTATGTCTGTTGCAGTTCACAAATAGGTGTCATGTCTTTATTTGCCATAAAGTCTGTAAGAGTTAAAAGAGTTAAGAGTTAGAAGGTTAAGAGAGTTAAGAGTTAGTAATACACAAGACATTGTTATAATGTTACTAAGCCAGGTCTAATAAAAATGCTATATATATTTTTCAGAATGTTTCACATCGCACACTGTGTTTGCTACTAGAATACATTTATACAGGTGAAGTTGTAGTACCAGCTGATTGCCTTTCATCCTTTGCAGAAACAGCTAAGTCACTACATATCAGAGGACTTGAGAACATTGTAAGTATTAATTAACTGCAAAGACTAAGTACTACTAACTCTTACTAACCTTTGTCTGTCTAGTACTAAAATTTATATTTACCAGCAGTCATTTTAAAAGCTAGTATGATGAAAAAGTAGTTAAAAAGACAGCATATTTCATAAGTGTTTTGGAGAAACAAATTATCTTTCTTTACTAATAACAAAGTTGTAGAATTTGGGCCTTGAGATCGACTCACTATCTCAATCAAGGTTCCATACCATCTGTCATATATGTAATAACGTGGGTACCTTCAATCTTGTGGAATATTCTTTAATAAAAATATACGCTAAGTCGAGGGTAGGCTGACGTTACACACATTATTTTGTACTGTGCTATGCTACTCAGCTCAATAAACGGATTTACTTAAATCTCGGAGTTTTAATGGACATAACAGTGGCGACGAGTGTAAATTGTGAACTATGGAGCGTAAATTAGTGAAATTTCATGAGTTCAATGTGAAAACAGACAATTGGGACAGTTACATAACTCGACTCAATTATTGCTTTGAAGCCAGTGGAATCGTCCTCGATTCGGTTAAAAAAGCTAACTTTTTTACGATATGTGGTGCTCGGACTTTCGATACTGTTCTTGCGTTAATTACTCCAAAAAAATCAAGTGAAGTGACTTTTCCGGAAGTTATAGATGTTTTGACCAAACATTATAGCCCTAAACCAAATGAAATATCAATGTCATACAAATTTTACCATCGTGATCAAACAAAGGACGAGACAGCAATGGATTATATCGCTCAATTAAGAAAAATCAGTACCAACTGTAATTTTCCAAATCTTGAACGCATGCTGCGGGACAGATTAGTGTGTGGCATGAGCGATAGCAAACTGCAGTACGAGCTGTTGAAAAAAGACAATCTAGAGTATAAGGACGTCGTTGACGCCATGGTGTCCGCTGAGTCCGCGGGGAGGGACGCGCGCATGATGCGGCACGCCGAGCACGCGACCACGCCGACACATGCCGATACCGCCGCGCCGTGTGCGCCGCCCCCGCCTGAGCCGATGGACGTCAACGCGTTGAAAACCAAAACAAATGTTCGTCTTTGCTACAGATGCGGAGATCGTCACGGTGGTGAATGCCGTTTTATTAATTCGGTTTGTCATTTTTGCAAGAAAAAGGGTCATATCGAAAAAATCTGCACTGCTAAAAAGAAAAGTACCTCTAGAACGTTAAACCACGCTGAAGTTGTGCAGTCTGACGAGCAGCTAAATGGGGTTTACAACGTAGAGAGCGCGAACACGCGCGTGCCTGCCTACAAGCTACGAGTGTTGCTGAATGACGTGCCTGTTGACATGGAAGTGGACTCGGGCGCCGCCTTCTCACTGGTCAACGAGCGCACGTGGGCACGCCTAAAGCCGCGCGTCGCCGCGCCGCGTCCCATGAACACTCGGCTGCGCACCTGGAACGACTCGCAGGTTTCGATCATTGGACAAGCGACAGTCTCGGTTATGTATAAGGACATTAAAACTTATTTAAACGTAATAGTGGCTAGAGGTTCAGGGCCAAATTTAATTGGACGCGATTGGTTTGAGCCTCTCGAAATTTCTATAAAGTTTAATAACATTTTAGATATTGAATTGTCAGCAACGAATGCATTATTAACCAAGTATGGGGAGGTTTTCAAGGACGAACTCGGTACTTACCGAGGAGACCCCGCAGCGATTCATTTGAAACCGAATGCAACACCTAAGTTTTTGAAAGCTAGGGCGGTACCGTTCGCTATTAAAGCTAGGGTTGAACAAGAGATAGATCGATTGGTAGGCGAAAATGTTTTGCGACCCGTATCTTATTCAGAATGCCACAAAAATCGCCACAAAGACGGACTGCACCGTTCTTCTTTATTATTGGGACTACCGGGGCCACCCCGGTAGTCCCAATAATAAAGAAGAACGGTGCAGTCCGTCTTTGTGGCGATTATCGTAGTACGGTGAATCAGGCTACTGAAACCGATACTTACCCAATGCCTACAGCTAGTGAAATTTTCGCAATTATATCTGGGGGGAAAATTTTATACTACATTAGACCTGGATCGCGCGTATACACAAGTGGTCGTTACAGACGACACGTCTCGCCTTTTAACATTAAACACGTGCAAAGGTCTGTACACTGTACATAGGCTAGCATTCGGCGTGAAAGCGTGCCCCGGCATTTTTCAACGGCTGATGACAGCGTTGCTGGCGGGGGTACCTGGTGTGGCTGTGCTGATTGATGACGTCATCGTCAGCGGCCGTACCATGGCGGAGATGACGCAGCGTCTAGATATTGTATTAGGACGTATTGAGAAAGCGGGTTTACGTCTCAATAAGGACAAGTGCAAGTTCGCGAAGGAGCGAGTGGAATTTTTGGGTTTTGTTATCGATGCTGACGGGATTCACCCAGCGTCGAGTAAAGTCGAGTCCATACTCAATACTCCAGAACCTAAAAATGTCCAACAGTTACAAGCATTTCTGGGTTTGTACAACTTTTATGAGAGGTTCGTAGCTCATAAGGCCACGATATTAGAACCTTTACATAGATTGCTCGACAAATCGCAGAAATGGGTGTGGACTGACCGAGAGCAGACCAGTTTCGATACTGCGAAGCGTTTACTATCTTCTGAACTGACACTTGTACATTATGACCTGAACAAGCCGCTGGTCCTTACCTGCGACAGTTCAGAGTACGGAGCGGGAGCTGTCTTGTCCCACATCATGGAGGACGGACATGAGCGTCCTATTGCCATGGGATCTAGGACATTACATACGCACGAGCGTCGTTACTCGCAACTTGACAAAGAAGCGACCGCTATAATGTTTGGCATAAATAAATTTCAGAATTACTTGATGGGTAGGTCTTTTACGATAGTCACTGATCATAAACCATTGTTAGGAATTTTTGACCCCAAAAGGCCCATACCTCATGTTTTATCACCTCGTTTGACACGAATAGCTTTGATATTAACTTCGTATAGTTATGACGTTATATATAAACCAGGAACTCAGATAGGTCATGCTGATGGACTGAGTCGCTGGCCACAGCCGGTTCCTGAACAAGCTGAACCACAGCTCTGTGACATACTGCTGATGGCAGAGGCCCCTGATGACTTTCCGATCAATGTAGACAAAATAGCACACGCTACAAAACAGGATAATGTCCTTAATCGAGTTAGTCATCACATTCTATGCGGTTGGCCGGCCAAAGTATCAGATGATCAGCTACGTCCATACTGGTTACATCGGGCTGAGTTGTCGTTGCATGAGGATTGCGTCCTCCTAGGCTGCCGCGTAGTAGTGCCGCCGACACTTCGTGAAGCAGTTCTACGTGCTCTTCACAAGACGCACAGTGGTATTGTTCAAACTAAATCACTCGCCAGAAGTTATGTTTGGTGGCCACGGTTAAATGACGACATTGAGGCTTTAGTACAAACTTGTAGTCAATGTTCTGAAAACCGGCATATGCCACCAAAAACTAGGTACGAGTGGGTGACGCCAGTGAAGCCTTGGTCTAGATTGAATATGGATTTTGCTGGACCTTTCCAAAATAAAACTTTTTTTATTATAGTTGACGCATATTCGAAATGGCCGGAAGTGTTCATTGTCAATAATATGACTTCAGCCACCGTCATTAAGTACTTAAGAATGATTTTCTCCATCCATGGACTGTGTGAGACACTAGTATCGGATAACGGTACTCCTTTTGTTTCTTCTGAGATGAAGGCATTTCTAGAAGCTAACAAGATTAAACACATTACGTCTGCACCTTTCACTAATGGCTTGGCAGAACGTATGGTACAGACAGTTAAGATAAACTTCGTAAAATGGACGGTATGTCCTGGGATATTAAAATTCCAACCATGCTTTTAGGACTTAGGGCAACTCCATGTGCGGCTACTAACAAAAGTCCAGCAGAGCTTTTGTTTAACAGACGGATCCGCACATTACTAGACACTATTAATCCACATGATCAAACGCGTAAAAATAGGGAAAGTCAAATCTTAAGAAATAGACAGACAGACGTAGGGCACAAGGTTATGTACAGGAATTTTAGCAATGGACCTCGCTGGTTACCAGGTACTGTAGTAAGCAAAGATGGTCCAGCCAGTTATCGAGTTGAAACGGGCGATGGAATGGTAGTCAGTAGGCATATAGATCAGTTAGTCAAACAACATAGTGCACCAGATTCAGAAAGACAGATTACTAATGAAGAATTAGGACAGACTGAAGAAAGGGAAATGGTAGAACAAAGTTATGGGGAAGGACAAGATCAGGAAAGGAATCAGTTTGAATCTGATCTAACGGAGAGTGAGGAAATGATAGAAATACCCAGTGCAGACAAATGGGCTGAAATGTTAGGTATTCCATTAGAGTCAGAACCTAGTTTTGCAGGTGGTAAAATTAGAAATAAACTTGCGGTCCATGGAAAAACTCCCTATACCGGATCAGCTCCAAATTGTGACTTTATGTTGTAAGTCGTTAAAATACATAATTTGGAACCTATAAAATAAATACTTTTTTCATATTGCCATTGTTATAATATTAAGATTAAATTGATATATATAAGTTAAGTAATATGTGGTGAAGGGTTACAATAAATAATTTCAATTTTGTACTATATTAGTCAGTTTATGTTTTCATATTATTGTTATGTTTTACATACTTGGGGGAAAGGTATGTCATATATGTAATAACGTGGGTACCTTCAATCTTGTGGAATATTCTTTAATAAAAATATACGCTAAGTCGAGGGTAGGTTGACGTTACACACATTGTTTTGTACTGTGCTATGCTACTCAGCTCAATAAACGGATTTACTTAAATCTCGGAGTTTTAATGGACATAACACCATCCATACTAATATTATAAATGCGAAAGTATCTCTGTCTGTCTGTCTGTCCAGCTTTCACACCAAAACTACTGAACCGATTGTAATGAAATTTGGTACACAGATAATCTAGAGCCTGAAATGGACAAAGGCTATACATATAACACCCCACTATGACCAGTAGGAGTAGAGCAGTAACAAAAAATGTTGCGAAAATGGGAGCGATCATGGATGTATATATTGGTCCCATTATTTTAACAGGCCCTTATTTTATATCAACTGAGCTCCCCGCCCTGTAAACTGAAGTCCACGCGGACGGAGTCACGGGCAGCAGCTAGTTTTCTATTAAAAAAAAGATTTTTGATCTTTATTGTTATAGCGGGAACAGACATACATTATCTATGAAATTTTCAAGGATCTCACTATCACTATTCATGAGATACAGCCTGTTGACATTTTATTCTTTGGGTATGGAATCCTAAAATATACTGGAAGGTCGTGCGGTATGACAGGGTGGGTCAGGTAATCTCAAGCAGATGAAATCACAGCCACAAACTGTCAACTGGTAAAGTCAGTAAATTGAATTTTGAAAAATTGATCTTTGAAACTGATAGATGCATGCATGATACATTAGCTGTGATGTTCTTAATGTGATTGCAGCTCCTTACTGAGTTTTGATTATGTACTCTTATATCCCGCTCCTTAGCTCGTTGAGCGACTTTAAACTTATGGACTAGTCCAAAAGCTATGGAGCGGGCTATGTTGGGCGTCTCTCTGAAGGACCGCATCAGAAATGAGGTGATCCGACAGAGGACCAGAGTCACCAACGTAGCTGAGAAGATTAGCAAGCTGAAGTGGCATTGGGCTGGTCACATATGCCGCAGGACCGACAACCGTTGGGGTAAACGAGTCCTCGAGTGGAGACCGCGGCTCGGCAAACGTAGCGTGGGACGCCCTTGGGCGAGATAGAGCGACGACATCAAAAAGGTGGCCGGTAGTGGCTGGCGGAGAACTGCTCAGGATCGAGCTTGTTGGCGTGCCATGAAGGAGGCCTATGTCCAGCAGTGGACGAGTAGGGGCTGATGATGATGATGATGACTCTTATATCTTTATCTGTATCCAACTAATACTGGAGTTAAGTAAAATTGTTACTAACCTTATGAACTCCTGTCTAAAATAAATGTTTTATATTCTTCTTCCATTCCATTTATCCCACCATTAATGCCTATTCTTTTTATTATTATGGATAATCTCCATGAATCTAATTGTTGCAGGGTACACCGCAACAAAGTCTCCCAGTCAGAGTATCTGGAAACATGCCACAGTTGGATGAGAGCGAAATATGCTTTGAAAGTAGCATGAAGAGGATGGGAACGCCTCCTACAAACAAAATGGAACCGCAGGCACCTCAATTTATTTTACCACAGGTAAGCAAAAATATTAAAACAAAACTCCAAAGACTTTTTCTAAAACGAGTAATGCAAATAGTGGCAGAATCAAGTCCACAGCGTACTTGTAATAAAACGCGTGTTCACTGATTAATTCATTGTTAATTTGCGAAAAGTTTTTAGATAATAAAAATATAGCGACTTTGAGTATGATTACTTAAAAGTTAAAAACAATGCTATGAATGCGACAAAGTATAAAGTCACTGTTCTAGCTCTCACATGAGCCTAATGTGTTTTGTAGAAAATGTAACAAGATTTACTTTAGTATCATACATTATCCATACTATCCATACTAATATTATAAATGCGAAAGTAACTCTGTCTGTCTGTCTGTCTATCTGTCTGTCTGTCTGTCTGTCTGTCTGTCCGTCTGTCTGTCTGTTACGCTTTCCCGCCTAAACCTCTCAACCGATTTTGATGAAATTTGGCACAGACAATCTTTAGACCCTGGGAAAGAACATAGGCTACCTTTTATCCCGGAAAAAATTGATGTTCTTGAGGGAAATCTAAAAAGCGCGATATAACCGAACTCCACGCGGGCGAAGCCGCGGGCGGAAAGCTAGTTGACATTATAAATACAATAAGTAATTTCACTCTAAGAGGAATATAATTTATTCTTGCAGGTCAATTTACCTATGTCAGCAAGAAAGGTTTTTATAAAGCAGGACCAGTCCACGTAAGTACACTGGACATAAAAAAATATAAATGAAAAAGGACATCAGGTATTCAAGTCAAAAAAAAAAATGACTCGGCCAAACCTAGGATTATTTCTAATATTTAGACCATATATAAAACCCTATACTTTACCTTGGCGCAATTTTTTTTTTGGACCATCAATATACATATGTAGATATGGAAAGTGCCATAACTACTCAGAATATGCTACAGGGTTAAGTCATATATTTTTTTAAAGGCCATAATATGGTCTAGATATTGGAAATAATTCTAGGTCTGGCCGCACAATTCGTTTTTTAGACCAACAATGTATGAAACGTACCTGATGTCCTTTACTTACTCGATCTAAGCAGTCATATTTTAAATTTGCTAAAGTGCCATCAATCTCTTCTATAAACAGTACACAACAAGATGACCACGACTTCAGCGATCTAATGGACGAATCCGGCACTCAGGATGACAACGATGACATGGACTTCAAAATGATTGACACTAAAGACAATCTGAATCGAGATAAAGATAATAATAAAGATAAAAGTAAGGTATTTTTTTTTAATTTACGGTAATTGTTTTTAACTTTTTCGGTCGAGTAAAACTGGTAAACAAAAATTGAGTCCGACATAGTACTCTGGATGTGTTCATCTTAGTACTTCAACTATAAGGCTGAGGCCGCACTACGGTTAAACCGCGGCGGTTTTTAATCGCGTGAATTTGTGCCCCTAGAAGACTAATGCAAGCGGCCGCACCTGCGGTTTTTTCCCGCGAGCATTTTGTAGCGAAAAATCAGTCGCGGGAAAAAACAGCAGGTTTAACCGCAGTGCGGCCTCAGTCTACAGTTGTTTGATCTTGTTCTGGCTCATTTGATACAGTTGTCTTATAAGAATGGGAATGACTCATCATTTAATTATGATGATGAAAAAGAGCCGGTGTCCATAGATATCAGTAACATCACAAAATAAAATGAAGTACACGAAATTAGAAGTTACGTTTGTTATGCGCATTTCACCAATGAAACTGAACGCCATCAGTATTTAAACCTGCCTCCAAATTGCGTAACACAGTATTACCCTCAGTTGGAATCATTTTGAAGCTTATTGCTATTCCATTGCTCCATATGTTGCAAAATGTGCCTGCTCAATAACTTATTTTTTTTTCCGTTTTTGGCAACTGAGTCGGTTTCGACTATTCTGCCAGTGTCACGTGGTGACGGCAGCAAACAGAGGCAGGCCGTCGAACGTTTCCATTCGTGGTAGGTGTTATCAAATCAAATCAAATCATTTATTTCAAATAAACCAGTTACAGGCACTTTTGAATTGTCAGAAGGTCGGTCAGTCAATAAGATGAAGCTAGTCGCCCATTCCAAAGAGTAGGTACCTATGGAGAAGAACGGGCAAGAAACTCCATGGACACTCTTTTAAATTTTTAAGCTATTGTTACAAATATTTGATTACATCATTCATGTTGAAATCAACCGCGTGAGAACGATGCAGAAATAAATTGTACGCTGAGAGCGTCCATTATGGAAAACATACAAAAATCAATTCAGAAATTAAAATACGCCGTGGCAGCTAAGAGATGACCAGTCCCCTCCGACGGCGTCCGTTCACGAACATGACGTATGGATCAGCATCATTCAGCTCAACCATATCGAAGGGAACCCAATGACCCAAAACACACGCCACCATCAGCGAGACATTTGAGTGAGCATGACATACTCTCAACAGCCAGAGCACAATTAAGTCAATAAAAAAGACTAACCCAACAAATAAATGCCTTACAGCACATTCGTACATTGTGCTCACACGTTTGCCATGCAATTATACAATACTAAGAAATTGAATCTACACAATGCTAAGATAGTTTTGTCCAAGGTTCAGCAGCTCCAACAGTGTTCCCGAATCTGTGGAAAGTTTAACTCCTGTGCAGCTGCAGCTGTACAAGTGCCGAACACCTCAGTCAGCGATACAATTCCGTAACGTACAATACGCTTGGCTACATAGTGTGTAATACAGGCTTTCAATAAATAACATAAACAATTACATATTAAAACTACAAGAGGAAAAATCAAAGAACAATCATTGTATAGAAATCGGACGCAGCTCAAGCCCAAGCCATTTTGTCCTCAATATAATCCTTCACACTATAAAATGCTTTCTGACACAACTTACGTTTAATGAAGGATTTGAATTTATTCAGGCTCAGATCTTGAACCACCTCTGGAAGTCCATTGTAAAAATGTAAACATTGGCATCTGAAAGAGCCACCTATTTTCTTGAGCCTTGTTGTAGGTACAATAAATTTGTGCCTGTTTCTAGTATTTATATCATGGACATCACTGTATTTTTTAAACAATTTTATATTTTTATGAGCATACAAAAGATTTTCATAAATATATTGAGACGGCACGGTCAGTACATTAATCTCTTTAAATTTTTCTCTGAGAGAGTGTCTCGGACTTAATTTATAAATTTGCACGAACAGCTCGTTTCTGCAAAACAAATATTGTTTGAATATCGGCGGCATTTCCCCACAACAGAAAAATTTTAAATAGTTAGTATAGCCGCATGGACAAACACAATAACGCGATAAGTGTTGATGAACTGTCAATATGCAAACCATTGCTACTGATAGCGTGTACACAATAGGGATGTTTCCTGGGTAAAAAAAAAATGATTCTATTTAGTCCGTCATTCAGATTGTAGAAAAATATTGGATACGTATATTTTGTTTTATCAAATTAATAAAAATTGACAAATATAAAAGGCATCAAAGAACAGGAGTGGTGGCTGGTGACGTCACTGGTCGCTAAAAAGTGTAGGGTGCAGTGACGTCACACGAGTTTTCAACGCGCTGTGTCGTCTTCATTTTTTGTTTCTAAGAAAAAAGAAAAAATACGTGTCTAGTATTTTTTGGAAATCTGACTGACGGACTTTTTTTTTTTTTAGTCATATACCCTATTACCCTGCGTGTTCAAGAGCTGTCTTTGTCAATATTCCACAACAATTTTGATTATGACAGCTCTTGAACTCTGTTTAGATGTGCTAAACGCGTTCAGTTTAATTACGCATTACAATGCTCAAACGGGTGCCTTTCTGATGCATAGACTTCACTGTCGTGACAGGTATGTAGCTGTTACCAGGGCCGGTTAGATTTTAAGTCTTTTGGTTTGGTTTCTTTTATATTATAATTATTCTTATTGTATTTTTATTGTCCTTTTTTGATTTATGGTTTTGAGTTATGGTTGCCATTGTAATAAATGTAGGTATTTTATTTGTTGTTACCATTTTTCTTACAATACTTGCACTGGTCTGGTCGTGCCTCGGAAAGCACGTTAAGCTGTTGGTCCCGGTTGTCATACAAACATCTAGTGGCAGTCGTTACGGGTTGTTGGAGCCCTCAAAAGTCTAACAATTGGTCTAACTGCAATGCTTCGATGTCGCCTTCGGGTTGTGGAGGTCAGACGGCAGTCGCTTCACGGAAAATGTCGAAGTTTAGCCATTTTCAGCAGTTAGACTGGTAAAGCGGACCCCAGACTCCAAAGCTGAAAAAAAGGCTTCGGATGCGACTGGGATTAACGCTATGATGATGATGATGACCATTTTTTTCACTCAATTTCTTTTGTTCTCAGCTTCGTCATCAAACCTACAATTCACGGTGTCAATAAGAGGCTCATTGCAAGTGATATTAAACAGATACATATACAACCTGCATTCGACGACCTCCCGCTCTGGGCTGCGGAGGTGGCGCTGTGTCGACTACAGAAACAATAAGTGTTCAGCTTTCCTGGTTACTAAAGGGAATGTCGTACTTAATAGGTGAGCGGAGTCTTCAACTTGATATTTAGAAAGTATAAGATCTTTTGCTTAGAGTTAGCCTGATTACCTACTGCAACATGTAGAAAGTTTGATTCCCAACCATTTAAAGCTTTTTCTTTCACCCAGTTTTGTTGGTAAGGTTAAAATTTCTTAATAGATAAATTGCTGAGCTGAAATATGCCAGTAGTTATAGTACTCATACTATGTACAACTACTCGGATGGTGTGAAATTCATAATTCATATTATGATTTTATTTTGCACTGGTGTCTCTTATGGATGTTCTTTTTATTAAAACATTAATATTATGTTCTTGTAAATAAACAAAAAAGTGACGCACACCTTTTTACACGCTCTTTATTAGCTTCACTTGTATGTTTGCTTGTTTGTCTGTCTCTAACTCGATGGACTACAAGTGAGCGGCTCATTACTGTAAAATGTCCCACCGTTTTCAATACGTTCGTTCTTTCTGTTTTTTTTTAAAGATTATCGAACTAAAAAGTTGAAAATAAATATAGTTTAAAAAAACCAAATAACATGCTTTTAAAATATCAAACTAAAAAGTTTAAAATAATTTTAAAAAAAAGCGTGAGGCGCTTTATGCCATAATTTTTGTATATTAAGCGCCTCACGCATTTTTTAAAAATTATTTTTAACTTTAACATGTTTTTTTAGTTTTTTAAACTATATTTTTTTTTTCTTACATACGCTCTACAGTTAATAGGAGTATATTTATTATGAACTTTAATTCAACTGTAGGAAGGTCGATATGGTTGGCATTGACGGCCACTGTTCGCTGCGCTGTACCAAATGAGCACGCACCCATAATGTTCATGTGGTACAAACGGTCCTTAGGCCCTTGGTACACCACACGGTTCCTTCAGTACCTAAATCACGCTGTAGTGAAAATATATCCGTCAGCAAGCTTCCATAGTGATCCATGCAATAATGACGACTGTGCCTACATACCTACGGCAAATAAATCGTAGTTTTTCACGGG
Organism: Sesamia nonagrioides; assembly: GCA_017933935.1. Taxonomy (NCBI): domain Eukaryota; kingdom Metazoa; phylum Arthropoda; class Insecta; order Lepidoptera; family Noctuidae; genus Sesamia; species Sesamia nonagrioides. The sequence continues at coordinate 300,842 of JADWQK010001360.1, read as the reverse complement.
AAGAAAACTATGTGTGTACAAAGGGCGCACTTCTAACAGCCTCCGTGGCGTAGTGGTAGCGAACGCGGCCGCTGCGCAAGGAGTTGCGGTTTCGATCCCCGCGCAGTGCACATATTTGTATGCATTAATATGAATATCTGCACTGGTCTGGTCGTGCCTCGGAAAGCACGTTAAGCCATTGGTCCCGGTTGCCATACGAACATCTAAGGGCAATCGTTACGGGTTGTTGGAGCACTTGGAGCCCTCAAAAGTCCAATACGGCAAATAAATCGTAGTTTTTCACGGGAAGAAAACTATGTGTGTACAAAGGGCGCACTTCTAACAGCCTCCGTGGCGTAGTGGTAGCGAACGCGGCCGCTGCGCAAGGAGTTGCGGTTTCGATCCCCGCGCAGTGCACATATTTGTATGCATTAATATGAATATCTGCACTGGTCTGGTCGTGCCTCGGAAAGCACGTTAAGCCATTGGTCCCGGTTGCCCTACGAACATCTAAGGGCAGTCGTTACGGGTTGTTGGAGCACTTAGAGCCCTCAAAAGTCCAACAATTGATCTAACTGTAATGCTTCGATGTCACCTTCGGGTTGTGGAGGTCAGACGGCAGTCGCTTCACGAAAAATATCGAAGTTTAGCCAAAGTCAGCAGTTAGACTGTTAAAGCGGACCCCCAGACTCCAAACCTGAAACAGTTTCGGATGTTGTGATTTGGTTGATTTGGTTGGGATTAACGCTGAGATGAAGTTCACACAACTTACCTTCTCAAAATTTACAAAAGTAACAATTTTCTTTGTCACCAGGGCGAATCTTCATAACCACTCATTCCACGACAAGAAGATTCTAGCGAAGATCGAAAAGAAAGCAGTTTACTCCGCCATAGACGAGGTCGAGGGCTACAAAGATTTGCCATTAGAAGGACAAGCTAACATACTCTCTCTTGAAGAATTCGGCGATGAGAAAAACGATTCCCCTATTAAAGATTGATTTTATTATATAAATATAATAATAGTTAAATCTTTTTGCGTTTTTTTTATATAAATACTCTTTTTGTTTTTTTTTTTTTTATTTATAGAGAGTATTCTCTCTTCAATCAATCAATCAACTCCTTAATATTGCAGTCCTGCTGGACATAGGCCTCTCCCAGGGTGCTCCCTCTACTACACGCTGTCCTCCGCCTACAGCATCCAATCTGTCCCATTCACCTTCTTTATAACGAGTCCTGGAGTGTAGGTCACATATCAGCTTTAAACGTAGTAATAATAATACATAACATATTATAAGTTGACAAAAATGGTTTAATGGTTAGTACAAGAATAACTAGATTACAGTTAGATGATTACTTTATTATTTACATTTAAATTTAAATTAATCATTAATCCCTGCCGCACGAGCACTCGAACGTCGTAGTAGTATAGGACGCTCCCCAGCCCAGCTTGATGAACGGACGATCTAAATACTCCTTGCTGTTATGCTTTTTTTTTTTTTTGATTTGGCATCTCGTAGTTGACCTTGAGAGGTCGTGACTACTTAACCGGACTATCATGTTGCTGCCTTAAATGAATTTAAAGCCTCCAGCCAAGGCAACTAAAACTAAGCGACTACACGCTAAGGGCACCCCCTGTGGGGTACGAACCTCGGCATAGGGCGTCGCTAGAGAGAACAGCAAGGGACGGCTGGGTCGAATTTTAATTCGGTTTGATAACCGCGGCGTTTCCTAATACTAGCTCTGAGAAAAAACGTCCGAAACAAACTCAGAGGTCATAGCTGGGAATTTATATTTACTGGCTCAGCTGCGGCGCGGGCTGGCCTTCATCGGACAAGGGACGGGGGAGGGGGCTACTACGTTGAATGCGTCGCGATGGATCTCGGCGGCGAGATCGGTAGGTCGGTCTTTTTTTGTGTATTGTGCTGGTGGCCCTATTGGCCTCTTGGAGGAGGGTTATGGGGTCTGTGAGGGCATGCCGTGGACGGCGAAGCTTGGAGATGGTGGAGGGGGTATAGTGAGCATCCGCTTGCTGTTATGCAAATCCTACATCAAGTATGCTTTTATGCCCCGTCTACACGCTCCGTCTTACCTGCGAGCATGCCTGTGTAAATTAGTTTGCGCAGGTAAGCGCGTGAGTGTGGACGGCAAGACGGTAACGCGCGCAGTCTCGAATGTTCGTCTTTTTGTACAGTCATGAGTCATGACTGCACAGGCTTGGACTGCGCAGGCAAGACAGAGCGTGTAGACGGGACTTTACACTAGGTACACGCGTTTCAACTATACAGTCGCTCCATCTAAAATATTGGTACCTAATCAGCTGCATCCGGCCAAACGGATAACATAGGGTGTTCTGGAAAGCGACACTCCCTGTCGAACTGGCAAGCTGGCGAGTCATGGCCACGTTTTTAAAGTAACCTGCGAATTTAGGCTTCAAAATTAATAAAGTTCAGGAGTCTGCCAGTGAATTGTGTCGATGCGCTTGCTCATGATTTGGTCTGGTGGTCTACGAACTCCGCATCTGAAGGTGAAGCGCGATATACTCCAAAGGCATCATTCTATCGCATATTTATTTATAGTTTTTAATATATTGCTATCCTAAATACAGTCCATTTGTTTCAAATCTTTCGTGGCAGGTACGTTGCTGCCACATATTTTTTGTTTGGATTCGACATACACTGGTCAGCAAATAAATCGAGCCACCCGCTACCTAGGAACTCTGATTCGATTTTCTAAAAAAGTATAAAACTTACAACTATCAAAGTTATACCTACAAAAAGTGCGTTTCATGGTGATTAAAATGACTACAAATTAATTCGAAAGTACCGTGAACTCACATTGTAATCAAGCAACAAACACAATGCTAACGATTTGCTCTGTTTTCACCAGAGTTTGAAATTAGCGTTCTTTCTCTCTACAATGAAGGTAGTCGGATATTTCCTATAATTTCTTTAGTTTTTGTCCATCGTTTGCTCAGACGCGTGTGGTTTTGCTATTTTTTCCATTAATAATGGATACAACACCTCGGGAAGCAGCTCAAGCTGTAGCATTACTTCAAGCAGATCTTCGGTGCAACGAGTTTACAGACGATACCTAGAGACTGGAGCATTCGATCGCCGTCCAGGTACGGGCAGACCTAGAGCTACATCAGCAGTAGATGATCGTTATATCCACCTTACTGTTCTGCGAAATCGCCACCTCAACGCAGTTCAAGTCCAACAAAGTCTGCGTGACGAACGCCAAGTGGTCATAAGTTCAGATACCGTCAGAAGGAGACTTGCTGAACGGAATCTGACCCCAAAAAGAGCTGCAACAGGCCCAGCATTAACGGTAGCACACCGTCGAACACGACTTGAATTTGCTCGAGAGCATAGGGATTGGAGCAGTGGAGTATTGTACTCTTCACTGATGAGACCAGGGTGAGTCTACATGGAAGTGATCGACGTCAGAGAGTATATCGTCGCCCTGGAGAACGTTATTCTCAGTGTAGCATCGAAAAAACTGTTGCTTATGGAGGAGGATCTGTAATGGTCTGGGGCGGCATCTCGTTAACAGCACATACAGCGTTAGTTTTCATCGAACCGACGGGTCGTACACGTGAACTGACTTCTCATCGCTACATTACTGAAATCCTCGCAGACCATGTGGTACCTTACGCAGGATATATCGGACAGGATTTGCAATTGATGCATGATAATGCACGGCCTCATGTTGCTCATGTGGTAACCCAGTATCTACGCGACGTCAGCATTCGTACGATGGACTGGTCCAGCTCGAAGCCCGGACTTGAATCCGATAGAACACTTGTGGGATGAGCTGAAACGTCGGGTTCGAGCCCGGGTACCTGCTCCAACAAGGCTTCCAGAGCTGCGAATCGCAATTGAAGAGGAGTGGAATACAATTCCTCAAGATTTTATCGTCAGGCTCATAAGGTCGATGAATACAAGGATGCTGGCAGTTATCCGAGCAAGGGTTGGGAATACGGAATATTGACCAAAAACTGTTTTTTTATTTTATCTTTGTTTTTGGCTTTAATTTTTTTTTCACTTTACCATTACTAACGATTGTCACGACTCTTCTTTGTAAAATCCTTAATAAACACTAAAATATTGATTAAACCAAATGAGTTTCCTTTTATTTTAATTACCATGAAATGCACTTTCTGCAGGTACAACTTTGATAATTGTAGGTTTATTAGTTTTTGAGAAAATCGAATTAGAGTGCCTAGGTAGCGGGTGGCTCGATTTATTTGCTGACCAGTGTAGTTTAAAAAGGCTAGGCAGATTATGATAATACTCGAGATACCCGCATCGACTACAGCGGCAACAGCAAGCGTCAAAACGTGTCCTTTCCATTGAGTAGGTCTTCAGTTGATACAAAAAAACCCATAAAAATAGGAACTTCAGTTTTTCCCGAATTTGTAAACTTTCCGGTATCTTTTCCAATTTTCCTTTACATAATAACTAAATCAGACATGCATTTTAAAGCAAAATGAAAGCAAAATAAGTAGCCGAATTGGCCTAGCGATCTTACTAACGAACAGAAATTCGTTTCTATTTATATAAGTTACGGCTAATAGTAGAAATGCTGCTACATTTAGTTTTAGCCGGGTTCAACTAGGTGCAGCCACGGGACCGTGCTGCCCTCTCCCGGCCGCAGAACACACTCCGCGATAAGTTACGCAAATTACCCTCAGGTTAGGATTATACCTACTATGTTTTGTTTAAACTGACTGAAGATAAATATTTAAGTCTAATCTTTATTCTAATGATTTACCCTGTGCTCTTTAAAATAGTAATTGCATTATCTATATAAAGTAAATGTATGTGTTTAAAAGCCAATGCTCAGATTTTTGTGCTTCTTTGAATAAGTGTTTGTGTGGACTCATTATTTGCAAAGAATGTTCAGTGTAAAATGATTGTAAAGGTGAGTCTAATAACTTGTAATGTATAAGATTTAATACAATTAGAATGAGATCTTATTGTATGTATTTTATATTAATTATCCTACTTAAATTAATAATGGAGGCTTAAAATCAATCAAATTAAGTAAATAGGTGCAGCCGGCCATGCAATTAAACTTAGGTGTACTTATCCTATTTATCATCGGCTAGAACTAGGTTTTCAGTTCAGTTAGGCATTTTCGTTAAGTTTTGAGACTTCATCTTTAGAAGCGTGTTTCGATTCTCTGCTAAAGCTTGATTTCTTCTGACAGAAATCAAGAGCTTATGGATTCCTGAATTCACATGCATTGAAGCAGCATTACATATGTATTTAATGCATTGAAGCAGGATTACAATTATGTATTATACGTAATGCATTGAAGCAGCATTACATATGTATTATACGTAACTGTAGACTAGATTATACCACTCTAAGGTAAACGCAGGGCTTTGTAGAACATATTGACTAGGAATCGTTCTGTCCAACCTATTCCCAATTATTATGTTCCTGATTATGGCAAATCCCCCCAATGTAATGGAAAACCTTGGGGGAGGCCTTTGTCCAGCAGTGGGCCTCTATAGGCTGCAGAAGAAGAAGAAGATGTTCGTGACAACCAAACAACAACAACAACAGAAGAACCATAGTCACCGACATAGCTCTTCGAGTCGCTAAACTTAAGTGGCAGTGGGCGGGGCACATTACTCGTAGAACCGATGGCCGATGGGGCAGTAAGTTTCTGGAGTGGCGGCCACGTACCGTAAGACGCAGCGTAGGGACGCCCCCAAAAAGGTGGACTGTTGACCTGGTGAAGGCCACGGGAAGCCGGTGGATGCGGTTGCGGGCAGCACATGACCGGTCATCGTGGAAATCCTTGGGGGAGGCCTTTGTCCAGCAGTGGACCTCTATAGGCTGAAGACGATGTTCGTGACAATGAAACACCAAGATTTAAAAAAATTATGCAGACTGGTTTATTCTATAAGTACTTATTTCGACACAATTATTTGCAGATACATAGTATGTTTTATGGTCACATTATATCTATCTGGCTCGTTATTACGAGGCATGCCTTTTAAATTTTGTCGTATGAAGAAAAAAACACAACTAGAACCTTACAGTACTTTTATTGTTTTTCAAAGTATTCACCACGTAGCTTAATAGACTTACCTACATCATTCGCTCAAACATCTATTCCACTTTAAAGTAGGTGTGTCATGGCTGACTTGAAAGCGTCGACAGCTTCTTCACCGGACTGGAATCTTTGACCACGAAGAATTTTCTTAATTTTTAACCGACTTCAAAAAGGACTTATTCAATTCGACCGTAAATATATGCTTTTTTTATGTTTGTTCGCGGATAACTTCGTCGTTTATAAACCGATTTTGATATTCTTTTTTTGTACGAAAGAAGATATTTCCAAGATGGTCCCATGATAAAGTCATCAGGGTGCGATGGTGGAAGACCAGAGAAATCAAGGGGAATTTTCAAAAATGGTTGGGGCGGCTAGTACCTACATGTAAGTTTTTTCATTAGGTAAATTAAAACACTACAATTTTATAAAGGTCTGGAGTAGATCTGATAATGGAGCCGGGAGACAGGGGAGGGAACTCCTCAACGATTTTTGATTATAAGTTTGAAATTGCCAACTACAACTACAAACATTGCCATTGAGCAAGCGTTGTGATTACGCTCAGTCCTTCTCTGTATGTGAGGAGACCTGTGCTCAACAGTGGAACAATAAAAAGGTTGATGATGAATAAATTTAACTGTTTTAGAGGTATGAGAAACGGGGTATAAAGTTCACTCATCCTCCATTGAAAAGGAAAGGTCCTCCGACTAGACGGGTGTTGAGCCTGGTGGCCACTTGCCTTACGGTTGATGTTGAGAAAGTTGTACATATACTTACAATCTATAGGTACTCTATACTAATATATAAAGCTGAAGAGTTTGTTTGTATGTTTGTTTGTTCGCGCTAATCTCGGGAACTACTGGGCCGATTTGAAAAATTCTTTTTGCGTTGGATAGTCCATTAATCCAGGAAGGTTTTAGGCTATATAACATCAGGCGGCGACCAATAGGAGCGGAGCATAACTAAACCACGCGAACGAAGTCGCTGGCGGCCGCTAGTATGTAATGAAAACGCTGTCCGACCCATGAGGATATTAAAAGTTAGGTAAACACATCACCAAATCCATACTAATATTATAAATGCGAAAGTAACTCTGTCTGTCTGTCTGTTACACTTTCCCGCTTACATTTGGCACAGACAATCTTTAGACCCTGAAAAAGGACATAGGCTATTTTTTATCCCGGAAAATTTGATATTCCCGAGGGAAATCTAAAAAGCGCGATATAACCGAAGTCCACGCGGGCGAAGCCGCGAGCGGTAAGCTAGTATAATATAAAATACGTAGTCATAACATAGTAACAATACTAATGAATTTTGCAATAATCTTTTTTTCCCGCGAATTAAAATTGGAATTTTTTAAAAAGTGACCACACCATTTTGGTATTATTATAAGCGACGTGACCACGTGCCACGTGCCCTGCCCCCCGTCCCCCGCGCATGGATTGCCTACCGCACACGTATTAAGTTACCTCTTTTTGTGAAATAATATTTATTTTTTTAGGGGTTTCTTTTAAGTTTAGCCCGGCTTTGTATCCATTAGAAGAATCAGTTATCGATACCTAACAACACCTTCACGGATCGGACAGGGTTTTCTTTACATATTGTATATGCTAGTTGCACTGTAAACTATGCTTGCGAGATCAAGAATCCGTGTGACGTCAGCATGTCGTGTTGTTTTGTAGGTATGACGTTTGTAGATATCGCTACACTGTAATTCCAAAAAGTACAAATTACGTACGGACGACAGCAGGTCAAGCTACCCGAAACTGCCAAATATTGCCAATCAACCTTGAGTCTTAACGCTTAAGAGATAAAGTTGAAAATCAAATAAAGAAATCTGACAGATTGTAGTAGCTTGACGTGCTATCGTCTGTACCTACCTAAAAACTACCGCTGTTTTGGATGATTGATTACAAATAAAGCTTTTTTTTTATTTCGTGTGCCTATTTATTATTATTCTTGTTTTTACCCGACTGCCAGGAGGGTTATGTTTTTAGCTCCTATCTTGTATGTATTATTCTTTATTACCTAGTATCTCCAGAACCGCTGAACGGATTTTCACATTTGAGGTATCGTTAGATTTGCCTTAATTGCCCAACTGCTACTAGCTAGCGTGACATTTAAAAAAAACCAAAATGGCGGATGTATGACGCTTAATTTCACGAATTTCTTTCTTTATATCTCACAATATGAGATATAAAGAAATAAATTTCTACTAAGCATATCGAGTGGGATATCAAAATGAAGGATTTAAAACACTGATTCTAAATATGTATATAACTTAATATTAAATGGAACAAAAAAAAAAGAATTACATACTTTTTTCTGCCAAGCATATCGAGTTGGGTATCAAAATTAAGGATTTTAATCACTGATTATAATAAATATATTGATTCTAAATATATTTTATATGAAAAAGCCTTTAAATATAAAATTGCCGTTTAATAGGATTTTTTTTTTGTATTAATTGAAGTAATTACCCATGCAATCAATGTATTTTTGCCAACACTGGCAGTTTATTGATTCTTAAAGAAATCAGCTGGACGAGAGGCAAGTGGCAGTCTCCGAATGGGGCAATGCCAAACTTGTAGCATTCAATACAGCCAAAACACAGGCGTGTCTTTTCACCCCCAAAAGGAGCCCGTTCACCTTAGCTCCTACTTTTCGAAATGTATCCTTGGAGTGTACCGACCGCCTTCAGCTTTTGGGAGTTGAGATTTCCTCCAAGCTAAACTTTGAGCGGTTCATAGAGTCCAAGGCCAAGGCGTCTGCCAAGAAACTTAGCGTTATCGCAAAGGTCCGGCGGTACTTCACACCAGGACAGCTTTTAATGTTGTACAAAGCACAGGTCGGTTCGTGTGTGGAGAACTGCAGCCACATTTGGGCTGGTGCTGCTAAGTGTCACCTGGCCACTTTGGATTCAGTGGAGAGGCGGGCGAAGAGGCTAATTGGTAACCCTGACTTAACTCGAGACGGTCTCCAAAGCCTAGAGCACAGGCGTAGAGTAGCCAGCCTTTCGGTCTTCTATAGGATGCATTTTGGGGAGTGTGCGAGGGAATTGCATGATTTAATTCCCCCATCTCCGTTCCACCATCGAACAACACGTCGTACGGCAAGTTTCCACCCTTACGTTGTTAACACCATTACGATCCGGACGAAGCGTTTCGCCTCCTCTTTTATACCGCGTACATCGAGGGACTGCAACAGTTTGCCAGCGGCGGTGTTTCCGTCGGACTACAATTTGAGTGTCTTCAAGGCTAGAGTGAATAGGCTCTTAATAAACTAATAGTGCGCTTTACCATCAACGACTGCGTCACTGCTTACCATCAGGCAGGATTGCGGTCAAGCGCTAGTTTATAATTTAATTTAAAAAAAAAATCTATTCAAATTCTGGAAAAAGTAGTAGCGCTTGCGGTTAGCAAACAGAATCCATTTTTCATCGCAGGTAACAATGTGTTTCAAAATTCCTTCATTTGTCTGTTGAGCAGTGCCAGGCACGTCTCGCGTACTTCGCGCTGGCGATCATTGAGTTCGTGGGGCACCCATTTGGCAAGATATTTTACCTTGCCAATTCGACACATATGGTCCAATATAGTTTGTATTTTTTGTTTGTTTTGTCGAAAGTTGTTGCTATATCAGCCGTAGATTGTGTATCATCAGCTTCCACAATCGTTTTCAATTCGTCATTGTCGACCAAAAGTCTTCAGACGACCGCGGGGTTCATTTTTAAAGTCGAAATTCCCAGAATAGCAGTGAGCAAACCAATAACAAGTGCTGTGTTGGTTTGTAGTGTTAGCTCCGTAAACGTCGTAGATGTTGCGTGCCGCTTGTGCCGCGTTGTTAGCATAACGGTGCTCATATTCCATAATTACTCGAATTTTTAACGTATCCATAATGACGAAAAAGATTGAAATGTGATGGAAATGTACCAGTAATCAATAAACAAATGACTACTTTTGGAAAAAAAGAGCTCCTTGTTGAAACAAACAAAAAAGCAAGATAAAATTAATTTGAAATTAGAATTTTATTAGCCAAACGGTTTTTTTTTTTATTTGAAATGGCCAGTACTGCAGAATGGCAATTTAATAAGTAAAGAACTATTATAACGTGCAGTATAAATTATAAATGGAAAGAAAAAAATCTGCTAAAATAATATGTTTAAAACGCGACCATGACAGAAAAGTTAGAAAAGCTCACAAAAGTATACAATGTTAGTGCTGTAGACATCTCATTTGATCCTAAAACATATGATCAAAAACCACGAGAGGAATACATACCTGAAGATCCCAATAAATCAGGTAGTATACCAAACCAACTCAAATTAGGTATAAGCTCTCGAGCCATGCTAAGACGGAACATCAATGTTAACCATGGGCTGGTTAACGGTGCTATGGGTATTATCCGACGAATAGATTGGCCAGCACTACGCAGAAAGCAGTTGGAGCCAGGAAAACTACCACAAGCGGTATTTGTGGAGCTCGATGACCCAAGTATAACAGGGAGCCTACCTAGTATTGGAGTCTGAATCCAGCCTCGTGCTACAGAATTTGATGCTTTTCGTGGTAAAGGCGAGATTGAGCGACGAATGTTTCTCTTAATTTTATGCTGGGCAGTGACGGTGCATAAACTACAGGTCACAACTTTAGACCCAGCAGTTGTAGATTTAAGTAGAAACTTATTTGCAAAAGGTCAAGCTTATGTTGCTTTGAATAGAGTGAGGACTCTTTCCGGACTTGATATCAGTTTTCTTAACCCTAACAATTTGCTAAATCAACCACATGACATAAACTCATTTAGGGAATTAATCCAGTTACGTAATATTTCTTAACTAAAAAGACATAAATAAAATAATAACTAAATAAACAAAAAAAAACACTTGCATGGTTAACTACTATTAAAAATCCACTGAAAAGACTAAAACAAGATGAAAATTCAATGATAAGGCATTTAAAAAAAATAACAATGATAAATCCAGAAACATACATTGAAACAGTATCAAACCTATCTACAGACGACATAACCCTCCTGGCAGTCGGGTAATTACATCAAGCTACTACAATCTGTCAGATTTCTTTATTAGATTTTCAACTTTATCTCTACAGCATTAAGGCTCTATGTTGATTGGAAATATCTAACCGTGTGGGGTAGCTTGACCTGCTGTCGTCCGTATTTAATGTACACTTAGAAATTTCAGCACAAAAGTCAGTCAGTTTCAATTTTTTGCAAAATTATAAACAGAATTACATTCGGAGGCATGCACAAAGCGCGTATCTTGTACATATGAATGTATGTAATATTCTTTATTATCTTGTATCTCCAGAACCGGCTAACGGATTTTTACATTTGAGACATCGTTAGATTTGTCTTAGACGGTGACATTAAAAAAAACAAAATGGCGGATGTTTGACGCCATAATTATGAGGTAATTTTTATCTACCTAACTTATCGAATTGGTTTTAAAATGAAGGATTTAAAACACTCATTAGAAAATATGTATATAACGTGCACTTCTAATAATAAATGGAACGATGAAAAAAAAAAATTAAACAATTCTTTTAAGTTTTCCAACATTAGAAACATAATTTGTTAAAACTAAAAAGATAGAAATAAAAAAATATTATTTAAAAACAAAAAACCCGCCTGCATAAAACTCTAACGAACTGAAAAGGTAGAAATAAGTTGAACAATCGCAGTTGAGGGACTTCTTAGCTAGTTAAACAAGTATTCCATAGAACAGCCCCCCAACTGCGATTGTTCAACTTATTTCTACCTTTTCAGTTCGTTAGAGTTTTATGCAGGCGGGTTTTTTGTTTTTAAATAATATTTTTTTATTAGCCAATTTTTCCATTTTCCACTGTCAGTCACTTTTCCACTTTCGTTTCAACAAAATCTTCACAAGTGGACACTGGTATGCAGGCATCAGATAAACGTTGCTTGTACCTATACAACATTATTTTTTCTTGATGCGAAACCAGAATATAGTGTGTTCAGAATAAGCAACTGAATCGAATCCTATCATTTTTACACCGTGTTAAATTTTTCCCAAATACATTTAGAAATTGTTGCAGTGTGGTTACCGAGCGCACAATTTAGTTTATGGTAGATTATACTACTTGGCGCGTGGCCAACAGCAGGCGCGGGCGTGCGGTGACCATATGTTTGTTGGGACAACCAGGTAAGATAACAAGCTCATAACTTTGTGGTTTTTCATGATATATTTTTGAAATTTAGTACCTACATATATTATTTACATAAAAATATTGGACACGTGTTTTCCGTTCCGTATATACAAAAAATAACGTTGTATATCTATACTTAATATATAAAGCAGAAGAGTTTGTTTGTTTGTTTGTTTGTGCGCGCTAATCTCAGGAACTACTGGTCCGATTTGAAAAAATCTTTTTGCGTTGGATAGCCTATTAATCCAGGAAGGCTTTAGGCTATATAACATTCCGTTATGACCAATAGGAGCAGAGCAGTAACAAAAAATGTTGCGAAAACGGAAGCTAACTCAGCCATACATATTGACAATAGGAACTGAGCATGACTAATTCCACGCGAACGAAGTCGCTGGCGGCCGCTAGTAATGAAATATAATTAAATATTACGACTTGTTTTGCTTCATCTATGGCCTATGTCCACTGCTGGACATAGGCCTCCCCAGGGATTTCCAAAAAGAACGATTGGACGCGGCCTGCACCCAGCGTTTCCCTGCGATTTAAGTTAGGTCATCCGACCACCTAGTCGGTGGGTGTCCAACGCGGCGCTTGCCGGTACGTGGTCGCCATTCAAGAGCCTTTCTACCCCATCGGCCATCCACTCTACGAACTTTGTGCCCCCGTTGGTATATATCACACCTTTAACTCCCCCTTTTTTTTTGGACGCTGTGTAAATGCATTTACGCACCATACCCCGAAGGGCATGTGTAGGACACGCCCAGCCGAAGCCGGGAATACTCACTAAAACTATATGAATATATGTATACATATGTATAAATAAATCTTAAAAGAACCCAGAACTCAGATTTTATTTAGAAAATCAGTGACTATCTTATAATTTCTTATCTCTGTTTCTTTAAAATCTTTGTTTCTTTAAGAGATTTCTTTAAAGACATTGCTAGGCATTCTCACTGTTGCTTCGCAATTTATCTTAGACAACATCTTATAAGTATGTTAGGCGAAATATTCACATGTACACCAAAAACAGTGAGATCCATAATGTTAGCATCAAAAATAAGGACAAACTACGAGCCCCTTTTCAAGTTCAATTTATTGTCATATTGTCACCACCACTTTGTATGTACATAATACATATACATATTTTGTATTATTGTGCAACTACGATTGATGTGATCCATGTTATAGAAATTGCAATCGTTATCAGTATCGGAATCGGCAACAGAATTGTCAAGATAATAACGATTTAACTTTTTTTAATCTTGTCTTTTCTTTTTCTTCTTATTGAGATTACTTTGTTTCTACCGAGTATACACTGGTTATAAATGTCCTTTTTCATCGTACTTATCACACGAATTGTCTGTAACGACACCTGCTTTCCATGTGGCCGACCTTGCTGTATCGCGCGCACGTGCGTCTTTCGGGCGCCGCCCACGTGAGTTCTCCGTGGGTGCGCGCCACCAGCGCGGCATCGGCAGCGCCATCGCTAAAGCCTGCGCTCACGGCTTCCACATCCAGAGTGCTCGCTATGCTTACGTGCCATTCTGCCGCTTCGAGAGCCATAGCTAATTCCAAAACGCGCGTGTAGTTCACATTATTTTCAGTGAATAAACTGGATCGCACCTCTTTGCTGTACAAGCCACATACAAACAGGTCGCGGAGGTTCACCTCCAGTGAGGCAACAAAATTGCAGGTTTTAGCCAGGTATTTCAAATCTTGTGGGTACAAACGAATACCTTCCTACTGCTTCCACTGCCGAATATATGTATTTCTGGTATTTCTGATCTTTCAAGCGCAGCGTCGGACACTCACCGACTAGGTGGTCGGATGGCCTGACCAAAATCGCAGGGAAGCGTTGGAAGCAGGCCGCGCCCAACCGGTCTTTTTAGAAATCCTTGAGAGAGGCCTACTTATGTCTAGCCGTGGACTTCCTGTGGCTGACATGATGATGATGGCTTATCGGGGTCCAAATGATCTTTCACCAGTTTGACGAGCACATCGTCTTATCTTTTGGCTGATCCGGTGAACATAAACGTCACTAGCGTAATGTAGTAAGACCTGTAAGGACAGTTGTAAAAGTGATAAATAAATAAATAATGAATTATGATTCTGTTTAATTTAACGAATATCATCATCATCATCAACCTTTTCATCGTCCCACTGCTAGGCACAGGCCTCCTCTCATACAGAAAAGGGTTGAGTGTAATTACCACGCTTGCTCAATGCGGGTTGGCGATTTCAGATTGTCCAGGTTTCCTAAAGATGTTTTTCTTCACCTTCAGTCATTGGTGTCCAAGATAGAAAGTACATATAATTTTAGAAAAGTTACATTGGTACTTGCCTGACCTGGAATCGTACCCGCGCACTCACACTTGAAAGGCTAGTGTTTTAACCACTCGGCTACCACGACTTTTAACGAACATAAGTGTCCCAAATTTAGGATCCAACTTGTATTTTTACGATCGGCATGTTTAAACTTTACACACACGCGTAATATCTCAAAGTGTTACTACATGCAATTTGGCCGTAATAAAATCATAAAATCTAACGATTACATGATCAGTCAACCAAAACTGCGACAGGTAGAGGAAATACGTGGCCTGGGAGTCAGATTAGATAAGAAACTTAAATTTGACAAACTCATCCTAAACATTTCAACGAAGGGGTTCAAAATCTTTGCATTTATCTTACGTAATAGTAAAGACTTTAAAAAGGCATATACTGCAATTAAATTATTTAACACTGTTATATCTTTAGGGATATACTGGTGCCAATCAAAGTAAAACTTCCATAAAATGCGAATTACAATTTTAATAAAAAAAAGTTGTTGCTAGTACAGAGGTTCTGAGGTAAGTGGGGGTAGGATGCTAAGGTAGCCTTATTTATATTTACAAAGCGCCGGTAGAATGCTAGATGCAAAACACATTAGGAGGTGTTATTAAAATAATTGTAGGCGTTAAGCCTAAACATATTCCCGGGGGTTGAAATTGATTTCAATTTCAACAATCGTTGAGCTCTTCGTTCGTGGGAAGCTTGCAGAGACGAACTAGAGAACGCCGTACGCTGCCTCTGGTTGTGAGGACGTCTGCTACTCGGGCTATTCCATCGGGCCCGTTGATGAGGCGAAGGACGCGGCCAAGCTTCCATGCAAGTGGGGGGGCGCTGTCATCTGCTAAGAGTACCATGTTGCCAACGTCCAGTCTTGATGCATTTTGTCGCCACTTCGTACGTTGCTGCAGCTCGGATAGGTATTCCTTCTGCCATCTTTTCCAAAAGTGGCTCCGGATTGTCTCAAGACGCTCATAGCGACTCATCTGACTCTCCTTGGTATCTGCCAGATTTGGGGTTGGCAGAGCTGCCAACGGCCTCCCAATGATGAAGTGCCCTGGGGAGAGGGAAAGGAAGTCATCAGGACTGGATGAGAGGGGGCACAAGGGACGGCTATTGAGAATGGCCTCCACTTGTGCAAACAAAGTCGAAAGTTCTTCGAACGTTAAGTGGCTGTCTCCTACGACACGCCTTAAAAAATATTTGGCTGATTTCACCCCAGCCTCCCAAATGCCACCGAAATGAGGAGTGTAAGCCGGAATGAAGTTAAATTCTATTGATTGCTGAGTTGCAAAATCAGACAAAGATTCGTGGTTGCCCTTTAAAAACATCATTATTTCTTTAGCGGCCGCCACGAAGTTAGTTCCGTTGTCGCTGAATATTTCCTTTGGTTTGCCCCGGCGAGCGATAAAGCGTCTGAGTGTCATTATAAAGGCTTCCTTAGTTAAATCGCTGACTGCTTCGAGGTGAATGCACTTATAGCGCAAACACACAAACAGGCACAAATAACATTTAATTACGCGGCAACCGCGGCCTTTTCGATTTACTATATAAAAGGGGCCAGCAAAGTCTAAACCAACGGACAAAAACGGATAGTCTGGGGTTATACGTTGAGGTGGTAAGTTGCCCATCTTGGGTTGCAACGTCTCACCGCGTACTCTCCTGCATCGTACGCAGTTGTTTACTACGCGTCTCGCGAGATGTCTGCCATTAATTGGCCAGACTCGTTCCCTAACAGACGCGAGCAACAACTGTGGACCGGCATGTAAATTAATTATATGTACCCTTTCAAAGTATAATTTAGTCAATCTATGGGACGCGTGAAGTAAAATAGGATGCTTTTTTTCATATGAATACGCGGACGCATCTATTCTTCCACCGACACGAATTAATTTGTGTTCATCTAAAAACGGTGACAAAGATAATATTTTATTCTTATTGTCTAATGATTTGCCGTCGAGTAAACATCTGTGTTCAATAGGGAACGTTTGACCTTGAGCGATAACGCATAGCGAGTAGAATGACTCACGCAGCTCGTTAACGGACAATGTACCTATGCGCTTATTATGTTTATTTTTCAAGTTATGAATGAATCTGCGAACATAAGCAAATGATCTTTGCAGTCTAGTAAAAGATGAGTATTTGTCAAAGTTAATGACAGGTTTGTTAATGACTGCCGAATGTACCTTTAATTCAGGTATGCTTTCCGGATCGTTAACGTTTAATATAGGCCATTCGTGTTCATTTTCTAATAAAAAGTTAGGCCCAGTCCACCAAAGAGTCCTTGATAAAAGCCGTTCCGCTTCTACTCCTCGTGAAATTAAATCAGCAGGGTTAGAATCCGTGGGTACGTATCGCCATGCGGCTGATGAAGTTAATTCGTTGATTTCCGCAACGCGGTTAGCTACAAACACCTTTAGTCGGCTGACGTCACCACGAATCCAACATAGCACCACTGTGGAGTCGCACCAGTGTATCAATTTATCCGGGATGTACCGTAGCGAGCATAAGACCGACTTTGTGAGCTTGGCAGAAAGTAAGGCTGCACATAGTTCTAGGCGAGGTATCGTGGTAGGCTTCAGTGGAGCTACCTTAGATTTAGCGCACAATAACCTAACCGTGACGTCACCGTTATGGCTAATTGATCGCATATACACGCATGCACCATACGCGTATTTTGACGCGTCGCTAAAGGAATGCAATTCAATAACCTTAGGTGATTCACCTAGAACTAGCCTTGGTATTTGTAACTTGGCTAAATGTTTTACGTTGTCAGAAAACTTGATCCAGTCATCCTTTATTTCCTGAGGGACCGGCTGATCCCAATCTATCTTGTGTTGCCAAAGCTTTTGTAGCATAATTTTGGGTACTATCACCACAGGGCTTAATATGCCCAGAGGGTCAAATATTTTGAATGCGTTTGACATAATAAACCGTTTAGTTATGATTTGATGATCACTATCATGTAAGAAATCCTTTATAGGAAAATGCAATGTATCATTAGAAGGGGTCCAGCCCAATCCTAGCGTACTTGACGACTCGCTAAAGGTTAAATTATCTTTTTCATTTACAACGATGTTATTAAATATGGAAGAACAATTTGTTTTAAATTTTCTTAAATTAAAGCATGCTGACCGTAGCGCTTCACAAACAGCCTTTTGTATGTATATTAATTGTTGTGAATCGTTCGAACCTGTTATCAAATCATCAACGTAAAAATCTTTCTGTATAACGGTTTTAATTAGTTCATCCTGTTGTTCCTGTCCCACCTGCCACGGACAACGCGTACTCAGGTAACTTGCACTTGCGGTGCCGTATGTCAATGTGTTGAGCATGAGCGACTGAATAGGTTCAGATTCCTCTCCTCTCCACAAAATTAGCTGCAAATGCCTATCGTCTTCGTGAACAAGTACCTGGCGATACATCTTTTCTATGTCTCCGGTGAGTAAATATTTATATTGTCTAGAGCGTATCAAAATAGAGAAGAGTGTATCTTGTACGGTTGGACCGACCATTAGTATGTCATTCAGTGAACAGCCGGAAGACGTAGGAGCGGAACCATCGAATACTACTCGAAGCTTAGTAGATTCGCTTTCTTGTTTTAAGACGGCGTGATGGCAGAGGTAATAACTTGGGCTCATCCCGTTATGTAATGACTGGTTTTTTAACAAAGTTAAGTGACCTAATTCTGCGTATTCGTTTATAAACTTTGTATATTCTAGCTTTAATGTAATGTTTCGTTTTAAACGTTTTTCCGTATTAATGAAACGTTTCCTAGCTAGTTTGTAACTATCGCCTAGGCAATCGGCAGTATCTTTTAATGGTAATTTTACACAAAATCTACCTGTACTGGTTCTTGTTGTGTGTGTGAGAAAATGTGTTTCGCACTCATTTTCACTCTTATTAGCCCTATTGGGAATTTCTTCCAGATCCCAAAACCTTGATAACATTTTTTCTATGTTATCGTCACTATTCGTGTAACTAGAAATCACACTATGGTTGCAGTGTGCGTCCTTCCGCTGCGCCACTGAATACATTGAATACATGGGACCGGAGACTAACCAACCCAATTTTGAGCTTCTTAACTTAGGCTCATTTACACCCAATGTAAGCTGTTTATTGCCTAAAATGTCCCAAAATAAGTCAGCACCTATTAAAACATCTACGTCAGCCGGTTGATGAAACATGGGGTCAGCCAGCTGAATATTTTGAGGGAACTTTAATAAACCGATATCAATGGGTGTTTTCGGCAATCGACCCGTTAATTCCTTTAGAACAAGGCAGGAACAGCTTATGTTGAATTTATTGTGCAACGATTGTAATTTAATATTACAACTTTCAGAAACATTGTTTGTTGATGTGTTGCCTATACCGATGACCTTTAGAGTGTCAATGGGATGAGACAATAAGTTTAATCTGATCTTTAGGGACTCAGTAATAAACGAAGACTGACTGCCACAATCTAATAAAGCACGAACTTTGACCTTTTGCTGGCCAAATGGATTCAATACCTCTACTATGGCAGTCGACAATATGATTTGACTTACATTTTTATCGCAAAAATTTGTTACTATCTCGACTGGTTCTTGAACCGTCGCGAGTTGGTTTGCCGAGGTGGCAGGACGGTGCAACAATGTATTGTGCCTCTCATTGCAGTCAGGCTCTTGGCATGACCTAAATCGACAGTCCTTTACGGAATGGCCCTGTCTTAAACAATTTAGGCACAGTTTATATCTTGTCACATCCGACATTCTTTCGTCGATACTTTTAGACTTGAAGGTTGGACAATCATAGATCCTATGACGTTCGTCGCAAACAATGCAAGAAAACCCTTTCGGAATTTTATGCTTATTATTGTTGTCTGTGCTCGCGAAAGACTTAATTATATTATTTTGGCCCTTTTTTTGGCTGTGATTATATTTTTGTTGACTTGGGCCTGGACGTTCATTAGTCTTCGAAGACATGATGCTGTCAGAATTATTATAATTGCGGTTGATAGCCTCGAGAACATTTGCACGGTTTGTAATAAATTTACAGAATTGGTCTAAGGTGGGAGACTCGCTGGCTAAACTATTGCGATGCTCCTCCCACTTTAACAAGGTTTGACTATCTAGCTTAGCTGACAAAAGGAATATTATCAACACATCCCAATTATCCGTTGGTTGTCCCAGGCTGGCCACCGCACGTAAGTTCTTAGTGATATGATCAACTAGATATCTTAAAGATTCTTCTGAATCGCGAGGAAGTGGCTTTATATTTAGCAATGAATTAAGGTGATGATTTATTAATATTCTATTATTGTTATAGCGTTGACACAGCAACTTCCAAGCTTCAGTATAATTCTTAGCGGAAATTTCAAGATTAGAAATTATTCTGGCCGCGCTGCCTTCCAAATAAGAATTTAGATAATAAAATTTATTTATTTCAGAAATACGGTCGTTGTTATGAATTAAATTTTCGAAGGTATCTCTAAATTCTAACCAACGAAAATATTCACCGTTAAATTTAGCGATTTGAATCTGTGGGAGTCTTAATCCTATGTTATGATGATCAGCCGCACAACATGAAGAATTGTGAACGGAGTTGAATCTTTGTTCCGACTCATTTTTGCGAGAAAACATTTCTAAATAATTTTTAGCAGCAGCCATGTTAATAATGATATCATTTTCAATACTGTCGCGCTCATCAATTTCAGCCGCAATATTATCGGGATTTAGAACCTCTATATCATTCTGCAACTCATCAACCCTGACGGATAATGCCTCAAATTTGCTTAGTTTCAACTTTAATTCCGTTAATTGAATGTCACTTAACTCATCCTCTTTGGAAATACTGCATAGATAATTTTTAAATTTAGTAATTTGTCCCTTAGCGGACACTCTTTTTGTTATTAGTTCCTTATAGCGCTGCTTATTCGCTTCCATTGTGAACAAATAGGCAAACAACGGTTAATTTACGGATACCGCCAAGAGTGAGTGTGACATAAAACAGAGGAAATAATAAATGGAATTGGCTCACGCTCCTCGTCTCGGTGTCACTTGCCAGCTAGGAAGCCAGAATGTCGCGATCAGCTGATCGCCAATCACTCCGACAGGAATTCGGCCAGCAGCTGGCAGCTGGTAGGCACCGCTTCAGCAGAGAAGGGCGCTCGAAGCTTGTAGGTCAACTGAAATAGTCGGCAACCTACGCTAAGTACGTGATAAAACACTCGATCACAACTCGAGCGAGTAGGTACCTATTGGTATGAGAAACTAAGAACTTACAATGGAGCAACAGATAAGTTAAACTTTCAATGACGTGAATTTAATTGGGTAATAAAATGAGAAATATTATTTAGTAGCGATAATCGCTGCAATTAAAAGAACTTTTGCAAATAATTATCTGAATTCTCAACAAATTCATTGGAGGTAGAAGGAAAAATTGTATGATGCAATTCGATTTTATGGAAAATTTCGGCAATAGTGCTCGAAATTGCTTCAATTTACACAAATGGATTACCAAACTCAAATTTAATAGGAATGTAAGGATGGATATTGGGTATTTTACGGATCTTCAACGAAGGAAAGGCACTTAACTTGAGATGACCTTGACACACGGCTCGATGTGATGCTTTAGCGGCGCCACTGCTCGAATCCTGGCTCCTGTTGTAGTCCAGGCGACAGTCCACCAATCTCTGGAACCCGTGGATGTAGTTCTTCCACTGCAGGGCTTCCACTCGTGGTGTTCTTGTCTCCGCGTGCTCGATCGAAGAAGTCCGTAGTTTTATTTATATACTTTCGCGGATTACTTTTATATATTTTTAGTTCCCCTCATGGGTCACCATGTTATATCTTTAGGGATATACTGGTGCCAATCAAAGTAAAACTTCCATAAAATGCGAATTACAATTTTAATAAAAAAAAGTTGTTGCTAGTACAGAGGTTCTGAGGTAAGTGGGGGTAGGATGCTAAGGTAGCCTTATTTATATTTACAAAGCGCCGGTAGAATGCTAGATGCAAAACACATTAGGAGGTGTTATTAAAATAATTGTAGGCGTTAAGCCTAAACAAACACCGTCCGAATAATACTTGAATACTGCAGCTTGATCTTGAATCATCACTACAACATATACATTAAACACCTGGAAAATGTTCAAAGACGTTTTTTATATCGTCTTTGTTACAAATATCGTTTACTTAGTAAAATTATCAGCTACAAAGATAGATTGGGGGCATTGGGGCCTACAAAATGGTCTCACTTGCAGACAGACGAAATAAGGCAGACCTGATTGATACTACTGCACAAGGTATTCAATAGAGTCATAGATAGCAGCGAACTGTTAAGCAAACTGTATTTAAGCACGCCATCTCGTCTGCCTGGAAAAACCAGCTATAACTTATTCTACGTGTCAGGATCTAATACTAATCTGGGACATTTCACTGCCCTCTCGAGACTGTGCAGGCGGTACAATGAGTTGGCAAAGTGTTGTAACTAAAATACAAAAAGGATTTAGCCACCTCAAAATAACTCAGTAAACAATTATGTTTTTTCTCTTTTTACCACATTTGTTATTAAAATATTCAATCTTGACATCATATCTCAAATGGATTCAATGTTTTTTCCCAAATTTTATTTTTATCCTGCTTATACCTATTATCTGTAATATGAATGCTGAATTTTGTTTATGTTAATTTTATTTTTAATTTTATAATTTGCACTCATCATTTATAATTGATTCACTATTTTTATCATGTTTATACCTAGTTATGTGTGCATGCTTCTGTAATTGAAGGAGCACACTTAAAGAGCACTTCCTTTATCATTGTAATTTTTTATTGTATTTGTGTATCCTTTTTTTTTCGTTTGGTTTGGGAAATCATCAAATGACCTCTCGCGCTCTGGTCGGAGCGTAAGGGCGTGTCAGACTTTTACTGACTAAAACCCACCCGTGTTCCTGTACTTGCATGTAGGCCAGGGCCATGGTTTTTTTTTTTTGACCAAACCGCAACCCTGTCCCAGGAGGCATCGGTCTTCGTGGACCCCGTCACGATGTGCTGACATCTCTTTGAGGCGCGCGTGAAACACAACTAGCCGTTGACTCCTTACCAACTCGCTCCTACGGTGGCCGGGAGTTCGATGTTGTCTCCCGACGGCGCCTCCTGCGGCGGCTAGAGGCGTTAGGGCGCTGGGGATCCCGCTCCTATGCCAGAATCACTCCTCACTCTGAAGGAGGTGACGGTATGCACTCTCGCTTCGGACCATGGCCTGGGCTGATTGCCGCCAGGAGGACACGGCGGTGTTCTACCCAAGCTGGTTAGCCCTCCACCGTATGTTCCACTTTACTTCCGTCTTATACGTAACAGGAACCTTCCGAAATAATCCGATAGGCAACCCAGGCAACCCTAGGTAATTTGGTTGTCAACTGAACATTCCATTTTACACGGAGCTACTATCTATTGACCTCCACAACAAACTGGGTTGTGGAGGTGAGGCTTTGGATTTCTGACTACCCTTAGTGACTGTCTAAGATCTACGAATGAGAGTCTGAACCAACGGCTTACATATTTGAGATCTAATAATATACGAGTTCTGAAAACCCTAATTGCGAGCGAGCGAACAACATTAGAGTTAGTGTATTACAATTGCTAACTTAGTAAGTGACACAATAAATATGTATAATTATAATATTTCTACCGTTAGTAGCTTCCTGGCTCGGTATTGTTTATTCCGTAATTCGCTCTTGATTACTACTACTTGGTATAAAAAATCAAGGTTCTCGGTTTATAATGTACAGTGTGCAACAAGACGATTTATTTATTTATTTAATTAAGGTTCACCAACAGTTGCTACAGATATTTCACACATTACAAATGCATACAAATTTTTGACTTAAATCTAACTGCACAAGCAATTACAGGCAAACATTACATGCTAAGTGCTCTTTGTAATTTTGTTAATGTAATTGCTTATATACGATCAATACGTTAGTTTTCAAATTCTTAATTACGGAGCGAAATATCCTAGTAACTTTCACGCAAAAACTTCTCTACGGATTTAGATGAATTTTTGGCAAACAGATAGTTTATAACCCGGATTAAGAGAAGACACCTTTTTTTCGACATTCCTGCGGGAACGAAACTCATGCGGGTGAACACGGGGGGCACAGCTAGTATTATTTAAATGGAAACCGAAGTGACATTTAACTAAAGAACAGCACTCTGATTCTCACTCTGATACTCTCTCTTCTCTAATTCGTTGCTTCTATAATAAAATATCAAAAACTTTGTCATCGAATAATTTAAGCGCACGGTAGTGCGTATACCAAGTTCCAGAAACAGGCCGCGCGCATGGCGTGTACTATTTACATATTATATCTACAGTTTAGATTCACTTTTGCCCCCCTCCCCCCCCTCCCCCCTCCCCCTCCCCCCCTCCCCTCCTGTAGCTCAGTGCTTATTGTATGTACAGCAGGCAGGTTTTCGTGCTGTACGTAATAATAATTATACATATAATTTTTATTATATATATTATTAAATTGACTTACCAAATTCAAATTTAGAAGTATCAGGCTGTTGATGAAGATGATTATTATCAATATTGCATCTAAAATTGGCATTGGATTAGACTTCAAACCCTTTTTAGGCGAACAATTAGCCGATATGAACTTGGCCCTCTCTTTGACAGGTACGTTTTTGGTGGGATTTCCTGTTAATTGACTTTTGTTGCTGACAGTACTAGTTGAATATTAAAATTCATTGATATTAAATTTTAATATTAAAATTCTTCTTCAGTTGGTGTTCAGTACTCAGTAAGAAGTCAAAAGTTGTGATTAATTATTTAATTTAATTTTATAAATTAAATTTAAATTAAAGGATATATGTTCCTAATTTATAACAGGTGAAAAAACCTTTTCATGAAACTCTATAGTGAAAAGTTAGATGAAGTCTAACTTCTCTGAAAAACAAGTGCAAAGCAACGTTTTTCATATAAGTTTATCATAAAGGATTGTTGTTGAAATGAATGTCGTGGAAATGGATTAGAGGTAGGTATTTATCTAATTTTTAAAAGTCCTTCGTTTATTTTTGCTTTTTTTATATAAATTATAAACTAGTACTTGACCGCAATCCCGCCTGATGGTAAGCAGTGAAGCAATTAAATCATGCAATTCCCTCGCACACTCACCAAAATACATCCTTTAGAACACCGAAAGGCTGGCTACTCTACGCCTATACTCCAGGCTTTGGATACCGTTTTGAGTTAAATCTGGCCAATCAGCCTCTTCGCATGCTTTTCCACTGAATCCAAAGTAGCCAGGTGACATTTTGCAGCACCAGCCCAAATGTGGCTGCAGTACTCCACACATGAACGGGCCTGTACTTTGTACAACATTAGAAGCTGCCTTGGTGTGAAGTACCGCCGGACCTTTGCGATAACTCCAAGTTTCCTGGCAGCCCCCTTGGCCTTGGACCCAATGAAGCGCCCAAAGGGGTTTAGGTTCGAGGAAATTTCAAATCCCAAAAGCTGAAGGCGATCGGTGCAATCCCAGGATACATTCCGAAAAGTAGGAGCCAAGGTGAACGGGCTTCTTTTGGCGGTGAAAAGATACGCCTCTGTTTTGGCGGCATTGAATGCTACAAGATTGGCTTTGCCCCATTCGCAGACTGCCTGCAGTGCAACACTCGTACGCTCTACCATAGCCTCTCTTTCTTTGCTTATTTTTATGTCAAGCGCAAATATTTTTCTTTTATTTTTAAAAAACGTTGCCCCACACTATGAATGACTCCTGTACGTGGGTGCGTTTACAAACATTTAAAGTCACTTACACAAATAGCCAGATAACAGACAGGAAAATTATTCGTTTTGGCAGTTAATGGTACGGATTAAAGACATCATCCTTTCAAGGAAACAGTTAGATGAGAAGATCACTGAAATATTGAAATTAGTTTTTGAAACTCTAAAACACTTTTTAGTAGGAACAATGAAAGGTGGAGAATGGTCAAATAAGCTAATCAATGGATAGTCATCAGTATGTTACCACCAAATAGTGTTCCACCGATGACGGGAGCAGGGTCCAAGCTACCGGTGGTTAGGGCTCCAGAGACAGGAACCTCCTCACGATGCGGGCCGTATCGAGGAGTACTGCCTTTTGAATCAGGCCTTTGATCCAACTGCCTAACGAGAGCCTCAATAGATGTTGGTCGAGGCTCTTGGCTATCAAACCATCGGCCGATACGACAATCGGTACAATGACAGCCGAGTTCACATTTCACATGTCAACAACCTCGTGCGCCAAGTCGAGATATTTAATTTGTTTCTCTTTCTCAGCTTTCACGAGATTCCCGTCATGTGGAATGGTAACAACTTTAAACATACTGCCAAAATTAATAGAATTTGAATGCCTACTACCTAGTTCAAGAAAATGCCCACGTTGCTATTATTAGTGAAACATGGATTGAGCCGGAATCTCACAGCTACATTAGTGGTTATAATATATTTAGAAGAGACAGGTGCGACTCATACGGTGGTGTAGCAATTATCACTCATCATTCCATAAAGACACAAGTGTCGTGGTTCATACTGAATGAATGCAGCTATTTTAATTTACAAAATAGTTTATAAGGTTTTGAAGTCGGAATAGTGTAAATCTAGTATTAGGATATGATGGGGCATGGTCGTATTGTGACCATAAGCCCATAAATTTCTAGTAGAAAATAATAATAAAAAAATAAAAAATAGTCAGACCATATAAATATAGGTATATAGTTGGTAGCATTTGTTTCTATTGTATTCTATCTATTTGGATCAAGTAATTTCCGCTTTAGAAAATAATTAGGTTAGTCTTATCTGGCCCGCGTAAGTAATACTTAAAATAAGAATAGAGTTCTAGTCGTGGATATTTATAGTCTGTTTACTTATCGCTTAGGTTTTGCGTAGGTGTAGGTATTATTACGCTGCGAAAACTACTAATGCTTAGGTTCATAGTTTGAAGGCCTACTACAAATTGTATTAGGTACCACCTATAGCTATTCTTTTTTTCAGATGATAACGATGAATTTATTAATTTGTCTGTGTACTATATCCGTAATGGGCTGCAATGCTGGATCACTGCGGAATAAATACCAGCACTACTTGGAGCTTCCTTCGGTGGACAGATTCAGAGAATATGTCCGCATAGACACAAGCAAAGAAGAAAACTTAAGTATGTTACCTTACCCATCTTTATCATATTTTTCTCATAGAAATATTATTATGTTTTTCAAATGTCTTAAAGTTTAAATAAATAACTTACGTAAGATCACTGATTACGCACTGTTACTAGGAGTAGGAAAAAACTGCAAAAACGTATGTTTGATTATATGTAATCCCCTTAATATTTACCTTTATGCTACGCACTTTAGTTATTAACCGACTTCAAAAAGGAGGAGGTTACTCAATTCGACCGTATATATGCTTTTTTTTTTTTTTTTTTTTATCTTTGTTCGCGCATAACTTCGTCGTTTATGAACCGATTTTAATAATTATTTTTCTGTTAAAAAGAAGACGTTCCCAAGGTGGTCCCATGATAAGGATATCAGGGTTTGATGGTGGAAGACCAGAGAAAAAAGGGAAACTTTCAAAAATTGTAGGGGCGACTAGTGCATTTCTTAGCATTTTCATTAAGTATTTTAAAGCACTACAATTTAATAAAGGTCTGGAGTAGATCTGATGATGGAGCCGGGAGACAGTCGAAGGAACTCCTCAACAATTCACAGCAGCTACCTTGTGTTTGTGCTTGAATAATTTGTATTGACAAGAACCTTACACCTAGATGGGTGGTGACTGTCATTAGGGTGCTGATGATGATGACAAAGGTCAGTTCAGGAAACTCCTAAACGATTTACAGTAGCTACCTTGTATTTGGACCTAATTCATTTATATTGATTAGACCTTTGCACCCATTGGGTTAAAATAATGGTCTGCAGTAAATTTGACGATGAAGACCATAGGCAGTTGAGGGAATACTTACGGGTAAAAATTAAAGTAAACAAAATTATGTCGTTTCCCAACTATATTTTCGTCAGCTTCCAGTCTGGCCGGATGCAACTGAATACATAGTACTTTAAACAACTAAAAATTGTAAAATAAAAACTTTTTTACAAAAAAACAACCGACTTCCAAAAACCACTACAAAGGGAAAAA
The DNA here is from genome assembly GCA_017933935.1 of Sesamia nonagrioides. NCBI lineage: Eukaryota > Metazoa > Arthropoda > Insecta > Lepidoptera > Noctuidae > Sesamia > Sesamia nonagrioides. The sequence goes on along the minus strand of JADWQK010001360.1, from coordinate 273,135 downwards.
TAACTAATTTCGGAAGTCGGTGTCAAAAATAAATATACAAAACCAAAGACACCGACTTCCGAAATTAGTTATTTTTCCCTTTGTAGTGGTTTTTGGAAGTCGGTTGTTTTTTTGTAAAAAAGTTTTTATTTAGTTTTAGTGCTAACTAATCACTAGAAACCGCAGCGTAGTCGGCGATTACAGTTACGACGTAGCCCACCTACGCCATTCGTAGCGTATGAATGTCCGTAGCGTCGACGCAGCGTGAACGCCTACACTGGATAGACGCTAAATTAAATACTGATATTATATACATTTATTAAATATTTCTGGTCTAAATACATTAACGTGTTTTAAAAAATTTTCACTAACGCATTATGCAAGCAGTACATTCATTGAACAAAGTTAAAAAATAGTTACTTACTTTTTTTTTCCGTCTACGTAGATCCGAATAACAAGCTAAGCTTGGTTGCTAAGCCCCAATAACGGTAATTAGCATTTGAAGAGGAAAGTCAGGGACATTAATATACCAATTTAAAAGAAAATTTGAAATGTTGTTGTTTCATAGAATATGCTGTGGAGTTCTGGATTCGTCAGTCGGAAGTACTACGCTTACCGTATGCAGTATACACACCAGCTGGGAAGCCGATATTCGTGGCCACGCTGCAAGGTTCCGACCCCTCACTGCCCAGCATTATGCTGAATTCACACATGGACGTCGTCAAAGTTGATGAGGTACGTATTCACCTGTACTTATAACCATATTACAAATAAAAATTGCATTTTGTTTCGTAACCACGTTTTTCTTAAATAACTTAAATAATCAGATTTTGAAGATTCCACTGCTGGGCCAGATTACCCAAAGGATTTTGATATGGTTTTGAATATAATTTAGGAAATTGATTCCGAAAGGTTTATAAAATATTACTAGGTATTGAGCTTACATAGACGAGTTATAATGAAAATAACGTTTGGAGCAGAGGCTAGTTTAAATATAATTTGAAAAAAAAAGCAAGCGACATTTTGACTTATCTTCATTCGTTTTATTTAAAAAACGAATCAAGATATAATATATATATTTTTATTTAATTTTTAAAATGTTACAGAAAGAATGGTCACATCCGCCTTTCGATGCGTTCATGGACGAAAATGGTGACATATATGGTCGAGGTACACAGGATACCAAAGACGTCGCAATTCAATATTTCGAGGCTATCAGGAGATTGAAGAAGGACAATATAACTTTAGCACGCAGTTTGCATGTTACTGTAATGCCTGGTAAGTTTAGGTCTCATCTGTCTACCCTTAATTCACTCGACTTCCATACTAATTTGATATACAACGTTATTTCTTCAATACGCGAAACCACGTGTCCAGTATTTTTAAGTAAAGAATCTATGTACAAAATTTCAAAAAGATATCATGAAATACCATAAAGTTATGAGCTTGTTATCTTACCTACCTGGTTGTCCCAACAAGAATATGGTCAACATACCGCTCCCCCGCCCGCGTCTGCAGCGGCGCGGCGCTATGATCTACCGCCAACTGTGTTGTGCGCTCGGTAACCACACTGCAGCAATTTCTAAATGTATTTGGGAAAAATATAACATGGTGTAAAAATAATTGGAATCGATTCAGTTACACATTCTGAACATAAAACAACTATATTCAGGTTTCGTATAAAGAAAAAATAAGGTTGTATAAAAATGTTTTTGGCTTAAATATTTGAATGGATTGAAACTTCACACACGGATAACCCATGACCTGGATAAGGAGAGCCGACCTAAGGCGATTAACATACGGCACCGCGTACCGCCGCGGAGAGGCGGCGACGGTAAAGAGGATTTATTAGAGGTCAATGCGACATGAGATCCGCTTCACCGTTTATCGCGGCGGTGCGCGGTGCCAAGTGTTATTCGCCTAAGGGTTCTGACATAAAGAAGGAATGTTGACAGGTCAAGTTACAACCTATTTCTTTAAAAGTGAGTGAATAGATTATACTGAAATATTATGCATGCAAGTCGTGGTGGCCTAGTGGTAAAAATACCAACCTCTCAAGTATGAGTGTGCGGGTTCGATTCCAGGTCAAGCAAGTACCAATATTTCTAAAAAAAAAGTTATATGTACTTTCTAAGTATATCTTGGACACCAGTGACTGAAGGTGAAGGAAAACATCTTGAGGAAACCTGGAATTTATAATTCTGAAATCGCCAACCCCCATTGAGCAAGCGTGGTGATTACGCTCAGTCCTTCTCTATATGAGAGGAGACCTGTGCCCAGCAGTGGGACGACAAAAGGTTGAAGATGATGATGATGATGATTATGCATGCGTCCATCTGTACCGGCCCGTACGGATTTGTCTGTACCGGAAACTTGTTTCTTTATGTAAGCACCCTTACCAAGGACATCACTATCATCTTTATCCCCAACCCTATTTCACCCATTCCTGTGCGTAGGATTTGATTTTCTTGTGACAATGTCTACGCTCCTGTGCAATCTTTTCCATATTGTACCTGCTATAGGTAACAATAATGTCTTCTACTCATCTCACTGCCGAGTCGATCAAAGAACATCGATATCAAAGTTCTTTGTACGGCTTCGTATCTCGACCTTTGGAACTCGGTTCTAATAATTTCGGTAGGACCTACTTACCATTGGATAGTTAACCTAAACCTAACTGGTAGGTACTTAGTTATTATTATATCCTTATTTTTAGTCGGCTTCTTCTTCATATTATAAATATGATGTAATATATCTATGTCCATAGATGAAGAAAGTGGCGGTAAAAATGGGATGAAGGCATTTGTGAAGACAAAAGAGTTTAAGTCATTAAACATTGGGTTCGCGTTAGACGAAGGGATTACAACGAGCGATGACACTTTTCTCGCATCTTTTGTGGACAAGAGAGCTTGGCGTGAGTATTTACAACAGATTGTAAAGGAAATATTCCACTATAATGGCTGCCATAATTGATTCGAGGATGATTCTTGGAACAAATGACATGAGGCCGACCTGAAAATGACCTCTTTGGCAGAGCCTTGCGATATAGGTATACATTTTATGATTCTAGGACAGTTAAAGCAAAATTGAAGTATGACCTTTAACGACGATGATATCTCATGGCGAAAAAAATGGAAACTTTATATGAGAATTGTTTTTGATTTTATGTACATATTTTGTTCTCTTTTACTCTTAAACGCAGTGTCTTCGCTTTATTTACTTTCCTATCACATCGCTTAAACAGGAATAAATTTCTTTACAAATAAATACCGTATATACACACATCAAACGTGTCTAGGGATCAACATATATTTTTGCAATAACTTTTCTCCTGATTGATATTAATTAAAATTTTCTTTAAGGATTCATCAAATAAAGTGTTTTCGTTTGTCACAGTAACGATAAACCAAGTCACCTTTGCATTAATAAAGAAATTTGCCATTTTCCTAATAAAGGGATATTTGACATTTGAACCACTAACACAAAAGTTCGAAAAAAAGACTGAAATAACAGTTTTCTCTAAAATTTTATTGGGTAACTTAAACAATTAATAATCCGTGTTTCTACCGCGAACACTAACAACACAAGAACATCGGTTTGGCATACTCAAAATGAGTTCATCCAAATCACGCTGTGGAATGGCCGCCCATGTTCGTTGCAACAACAAAAAAAGGTCTTCTTGCGACTGGATACCCTCCATATTCGGCAGAGCTCTTCTCTGTAGCATATCCCATGCATGCTCAATCGGGTTCAAGTCTGGCGACTGAGCAGGCCAGGGCAGGACATTGATGTTAGCTGCGGCGAGAGTCTGTCTTACAACTCTTGCGGTGTGCGGTCGTGCATTATCATGCATTAACTGAAATAAGGGACCGATTTGCACTTGTAGAGGAACGATGACGTCTGATACAATCGTTTCAGCATAAATTTGAGCGTTGAGGTTGCCTCTGATCCAAATCAACTCAGTTCTTCCGCCGATCCAAATACCCGCCCATACCATGATGGTTCCACCACTATAAGGATGGACTTCCTGGCAGGATTTTAATCGCTGTTGGCGTCCAGGGGTTCTCCAGTGTCGTATACGTCTTGTATCCGGTCTCATACCAAAACGAGACTCATCAGAAAAGCACACGAAACGCCATTGTTCTTCTGCCCAATTTCTGTGTTCAAGAGCCCATTGATATCGAATCCTACGATTGTGCATTGCTATAGGTGGTACCCGTAGCGGTCTTCGGGAATGAAGGTTCACTTCATGCAAGCGGTTTCTGACTGTTTGGTCGCTAATTAAGTTCCCTGAAGAGTGATGAAGCCTCACGGCTAACATCATGGCGGTTATTGTTGGAGCTCTTCGAGTTAAGATTTGAATGTATCGGTCTTGTCTCCGTGTGGTGCAGCGATACCGTCCTCCATGGCGCTCAGCCACGGTACCAGTGCTTCGGTAACGTGTCCAAAGTCGACTGATAACACTCTGACTTGTATTCAGAGCTAAAGCCACAGTACGTTGCCGGGAACCAGCTTCTATCATTCCCACGGCTCTGAGCATTTCTTCCCTGCTTAAATGACGTCGCCGCTCCATAATAACGTTGGTTTTAATCAGTAGTAGGGAAACAGTAGCACTAATAATGTCTTCAATGCGTTGTATGTTTTTATAGGGAAAATATTGACAGCTGATTTTCATCTTTTACTCGAATTTGATTCACAGTTCCTGATTCAAATTATGAAATGCACCAAAAAGGATCCATATAAATTTATAAAATCATAAATTTATTACAAAGCCACATCTCAATCTCAAGAAATCCGCATAAAAATGCTTGATCCCTAGACACTTTTGATGTGTGTATTTATACAGGTGCATATCTAACACTGTTTTTTTTTTTTTATAGAAATGGAGTTTACAGTTCGTGGTGTTGGTGGACATGGTTTTTTGATGCCGGAAGGTAGTGCCATGGACAACGTAAGAATATTTTTAATACTGGCAGCAGAACTTGGGTCCAGTCAAATTGTTGTTGTAATTTATGATTACGAGGATATTCAACGACGCGCATCTGATTCCGCCAAGTGAAAATGGCGTCATTTCTACGACGGATCATACAATCACTTGTTACTGACCTGTTTAAAATATGTGGGGAGTGAAGGATTTTTCAAACTTTTTGTCAAAGATTAATTTTATAACTAAAAAAAATTTCATTTTTTTAAGTAGGTGATTATGCTTGCAGGCATATAAATTAATGAATGCTGTCATGACCTACAGAGAGACACAGAAAAAAATCCTGAAGTCTAACAGTACGAGAGGCGCTGCTGGGTACACCAGTATAAATATTAATGTTATTAAGGTATGTGATAATCTTAGCAGCGTGTGTTGTGTATTGTAGCGTGACGTTCTTAGTCCAAGTCCAGTCATTGGAACACTGTGGGCGAACCATTGTATATTTTTGACCCATTCTTCGAAAAATCACAGGGTGGGTTGGCTGAGAATATAATACCATCAGAGATCAAGATCATCGTTGATATGCGACTGGCCACTGATGCTGATCCCGAATTGATGCAGTTCTTGGTAAGTTCATCAATATAAATTTTGGACCTCGGACCGTTGAGACGGGTCAGGATTAGGGATGTAATATATCCAGTTCAGGTTGGTTTTACCTACAAAAACGTTGACCAAAAGACGTTTCGTATTCCGCTGTTTTCTTTTCCATAACACAACAGATTTTAATTTTTTTTTTATATCAGAATTTAGAGGAAAAGTATTATTTCCTTTTTTGTCAAAAACTTATCACGTTTGTCTAATAGTCATCTGAACATCACGGTAAAATGGGTTATTTTTAGCGATTTTGAAGTACCTATCGTATTTTTTAAATTAATTTAATTTCTGAAAAATCAAAAGATAGGGCACGTATAATCACGGTATAAAATTGTAGAAAAAAAATAATTGCTCTACAAGCATTATCCACGAAGAAAACAGCGGACTACGTTTGTATAGAGAAAGCACAACTAGAGTTCCCTCTTAACCAATGTGCTAACCATGCAGCCATATTGTGCAGTCGTGTTGTATGTAAAACCTTTATTGTTCTTTCCTAGGTAAACTCATGGATGAGTGAAGCAGGTAACAGCACCACAGTATCGTACATTCGACGAGAGACAAATTCAGGAATTACGCCCGTCGACGAAACCAACACGTATTGGGTTACCATGCGAGATACTTTGACAAATATGTAAGTTACATAGTAAATAAGAAATTATATAGTCAACCAAATAGTTATATTGCTTCTTGAGGACCTAAAAATTAATTTTACCATTTTTATAAATCAGCAGTGAGTAATATGACTTGAATTTGTTACAGAGGTGTCAAATTCAGGCCAATTGTATTACCAGCGACATCCGACATGCTCGTCCTACGTAACATCGGAATCCCAGCCATTGGCTTCTGCACTAAAATAAAAACGACCGCTAGACTACACGCCAAGGATGAATATCAGAATGTTGAAACCTTTCTAAAGGGTATTGATATCTACACTGAACTAATTAAGAATTTGGGCAACGCACCATCTGAAACTGTTAAAAAAGAGTCTTATATCATTAAAGATAAATGCCAACATTAGACTGATCTTCTTGTTCGTCGTCGTCATCACAGCGTTAATCCCAGTCGCATCCGAAGCCTTTTCAGCTTTGGAGTCTGGGGTCCGCTTTACCAGTCCAACTGCTGATATGGCTAAACTTCAACATTTTCCGTGAAGCGACTGCCGTCTGACCTCCACAACCCGAAGGCGACATCGAAGCATTGCAGCTAGACCAATTGTTGAACTTTTGAGGGCTCCAACAACCCGTAACGGCTGCCACTAGATGTTAGTATGGCAACCGGGACCAACGGCTTAACGTGCTTTCCGAGGCACGACCAGACCATTGCAAATATTCATATTCATGCATACAAATATTTGCACTGCGCGAGGATCGAACCCGCGCCTCTTTGCGCAGCGCCCGCGTTCGCTACCGCTACGCCAGGGAGGCTGTCCATTAGATCTTCTTGTTCATCACGTGTTAATATTACCCTAATCCTAATTTTCCTATGAGAACGAAATGCTACCTGAAAGATGTTAGTACTTTTTTGACTACTCGTGTTGACAAAAATTATATATACAACGTGTAACATAAAGGGTATATACATAACAAAGGCATGGCATCTTTACATGATATCAAACGATATTGGAAGGGTTTTTTAATCCTATCTCTTTATGTTAGGAAGTAAAAAGGAAAAACACCGCCTGTGATAGGCTACTATCATTCTAGTCGCACAGAGATATTGAAGACATTTATCGGATTTTGGCAAGTAACGTGAAGGGTAACGAGTAGTTATTAACGTATGTAGTGTGCTGCCACGTTTGTTATGATTTTATTTTAAGAAACATACGAAACCGAAAATTTGGTACTAATTTTTTGAGTATTTTATTTTGAGTTGAAACCCTTCCGATATCGTTTGATATCATCTAAAGATGCCATGCCCTTGGTATGTATATACCCTTTTTGTTACACGTTGTATACATATGTACATAAATATCTAATAGCTAATCACAATATCATTATTTAACAAACACTCCCAACACATAAAAATATAAAAAATGGCCCTTGTTCACAAATTAACCTAAATTTTAGTTGAGTGCATCATATTATTTATATTCATTAAGAAAGGAGGAAAGAAGACGGCAGTTGAGTGAGGATGAGGTGATGCAATGTTAAACCACACTACGAGTGATACTGCGCCAGAGGGAGATTGATCTGGAGAGACTCCGCGACCAAACTCCCGACACAACAAAATTTGGCGCATCGTACTCGCCACACACAACTGCTCAGACCCGTCCTCCATACGGCTTCACCAGACATTATGCCGGAACATGACGAATCGCTTGGTGGCAAGACTTTGTCTGGTGGGTGGTAACTTCTGCTTACCGAGGAAAATGAAAATGAATAAATGTAAACAATTTCAATTTAACCAATAAATCTAATTTCAGTCTAAATATGGGTACCCAAACTCAACTCTATAACACGGACTAAGTTGCTGGGTTAAATGTTCAATAATAGTTACTATTATTGAACATTTAAATTGGAAAATGTATGTAGATAATGGCGCCAATTGGGTGGTATCCTAAAAAATAACTTAATGTCCATCAGATAGATATATAAAAAATATTGAACACGTATTTTTTTATTTTTTCTTTCATTCAAATACTTACGAAGATATATTGATTTGAAATGTCGCAGGACGTCACGCCGTGGTACAAAATATAGCACGGCGTGACGTAATTAGCCCCCACTCCGTAACTTTAATACGCTATATTTCAGTAGTTTTTGGTAATTTCGACAAAATAAAAAATACGGGTCTTAATTTTTTTTTATTATCTATAAGACGGACTCATTATTTTATTGATTTTCATACCTCGGATACATCTCTATTCTCTTGTTCATAAATTAACTAATTTTAAGTAATTTTAAAACATGCACTTAGCATCTTTTTCTTAAGAAAAGGATAGAAGATAACACTTAATTCTGTCAAATTAAGATATTCAATACACAGTTTACGTCAGGCGCGGATTAATTTGACAGGTCTAAACTAACACATTATCTTCTGTCATTTTCTTAATGAAATATAAATTAAAAGATACACTGAAGTTAAATTTAGTTTAGTTTTTGAACAACGGAATCGGGGCCAATGTCTGTAGTCAAATAAATAATTTGTAGGTATATGCGCTCAGACAAGTCTAACAGGTTACAAATTTTAAAAACAGCCACATTAGTTTACTATGTCTATCTACGTAGAATCTATACTGCAGTATGCTGTACTTGTAATATGAGGCAACAGTACCGTTAGAGCTTTATTTCGTTTCGTATCGAATTTCAACCTGACGAATCATGCAAACCAGTATTTAAAAAACTATGTTACCGCTACCTTGTCTATATACAAAATATGTATGTTTGTATGGAAACTTATAGTGTTGTTTCAAATAGCAAACAATATAACGTAGGTATGTCTTCGATACCGACGAGACCCTAAGGCCGCTGCCTCGAATCTTGCGGGCAGCGGGGCGGCGGCGGCGGCGGCGAGTGAGCGGCAAGATCCTATAAGTAAAATCAGACGGACCGGTTCTCGAAAACAGCGGCGCGGCAGCGGGGCGGTGGCGGGCAGCGAGCGGTGTACTTCTCGCGCTCGAATCTTGCTGGCAGCGGGCGGGCAGCGAGCGGTGATCGAGCTTTAGGAATAAATTTGAATCAAAAAGATGTTGCCGCCATTGTTCAGACATTTCTTTAGCGAATTCGAAACAATCGTGAACACAACACTACGCGGCTATAGTGACGCGCGATCTGCCCGCTAGTTTCGAGAACGGGTCTTCGATGCCCGCTCGGCACCCGCACCGCCGCCGCCGCCGCCCCGCCGCGCTGCCCGCAAGATTCGAGGCAGTGGCCTTATAGAGGCTCGTACTAAGCAATAAGCGGCTTTCAAAGTATAGCAAAGGCTGCTGAGTTTTGTGTGTACGGATTTATATTAAAATACCTGGTGACATTAAATTTTTAAATACAAGACAGTATCTTGTTCTAAGCAGAGATTGAGTCCATGGCTAAACAAAGATAACTTTTATAGTCTGAAACAGTTCTTTGAAACAAAATATTTACAAAAAGTACTTTTTGTATTTGTATGTAATGCATACTAAGTCTAAGCCTGAAAAAGTATGGTTGTACTATTTTTATCTGTAAAACCTGTTATAATATGTTTTGAACAATTATACATATATATTATTATTATGTAGTTTATTTTTCTATATACATTACATTTTTAAATACTTCAATACATTGATAAAATATTAAATATTTTATCAATGCTTCAATATAAAAGACACGTATAGAAACATTTAATACTAAAAAAATTGTGTTGGGCTCCAGAGCCCAGATTCTCCTTATGATGCGGGCTGTATCGTGGAGCCTTTTGAATGCGGATCTCGACCCAACTGCCTAACGAAGAGCCTCGATAGATGTTGATCGAGGCTTTCGGGGAAAATGTTCAAAATCGCAGTCTCATCTCGGCGACAAACAGGTGTCAAAATGTTAGACAATTAGACGTATTTTTTGACAGGTTGATACTGAGATCAGAATGTGAACGTTAGAATTAGTCCTCAAGCCATTGACTGATACGAAAATCTGCACGATGACTGCCTACTTCACATTCCACATGGCAACAACCTCGTGCGCTAAGTCGTGATATTTCGTCTTATCTTTCTCTGTTTTCACTTGTAAATAATTTTAATGTCTTTGGTTTTCACGAGATTCCCGTCATGTGAAATGGTATCATCGGCGGGCTAATCTATGTATTACCCCTATATTAGGCTTATTAGCTACAATAGTCCCGTTGGTAAAGATAGACCGATTCCAGTACAACGTAACATGATTATTTTTAAGAACTGGGTCAGGCACATACCTACTTATAATACGGTACCTCAGAATCGGCAAGTTTATATTTCAAGTCGTGGTGACCTAGTAGTTAAAACATCAGTTTCTCAAGTATGAGTGTGCGGGTTTGATTCCAGGTCAGGCAAGTACCAATGTAACTTTTCTAAAGTTATACGTACTTTCTAAGAATATCTTGGACACCAATGACTGATTACAAGGTGAAGGAAAACATCTTGAGGAATCCTGGACTTTAAGTTTGAAATCGCCGACCCGCATTGAGCAAGCGTGGTGATTACGCTCAATCCTTCTCTGGATGAGAGGAGACCTGTGCCCAGCAGTGGGACGATAAAAAGGTGATGATGATGACGATGATGAAGGATGATGATGATGATGATATTTCAAAGCAAGTTGCTGGTGAATAATCATAGTTTCTTGGTTATGACTGTGCAAGTACTCGCTGTTAGCCAGAGAAGAGGAACCAGAGATAATATATCTGATGGACTCACCCGGATGGTGACATATCCGACACACGTCCATCATCCCGTCCTCCATAATATATCTCCGGCAGTTATTCGTTAAGATTACTTCGTGCATAATTGCACAAACGAAACCTTCAGTTTCACCAAAACTTAGCCAAGATACTGAGAAGTCTACACCAGGCTCATGAAGAGCTCGATAGAAGCGCCCGTGAAGTTTCTTGCTTTGCGGTCATCAGTAAGTATTATAGGTTTGTGCCCGTTCTCTTTCGTCTGAATAGCTACTGGAATTTGGCACGCAGATCGTTTAGAACCAAACTTAACATTTGGATACTTTTTATCTCGCTATTCCCGCCGATGAAACCGTAGGGCGCAGCTAGTTTAATATGGTTAAAATAATTTTTGGTTGAATTAAACGACATTCTATAAAGACTGATTTACAAGGTGCAATTTAATAGCCCATGGCTTCAATTAAGTTGAAGCAACAATAAAAGTTGCATTGTTTAAACACCATTTAGACGATGCAAGTCATTTGTTGCATCAATTTTATTGTATGCCATAGGCGATCAAATTGCACCGTGTAAATCAGTCTTTACTATCAGGAAACCTTGTAGAAGGTTTGTGCGACAGTTCAGTATCAGTGTAGAGTTGTACAGCACAGGCAACATAACGTTCATTGTCTTATGATTATTGGAGCGTACAGGCAGGTGAGCACAAAATATCTGTTATTATATTAGGCCTTTTTTTTTTAAATAGAAAACGTTTCCGCAAATATTATTCCTACCTTTATTTTACTAAAGAAGCATTGCTCAAATCTACATTAAAACAAATGCTTATTATATTAAAAAAAATACTATTAGGTACTTTTTGCTATGCCTGAGGAAGTGAGAATATTTGTAGATTTTTTTTGTAGTTGATTTAACGCAGTTATTGTGCTTGACGCTTATCAGTCAATCTCCAGCGTGCAATGATTTATCTACTTAACAACAATAGCTAATGTTATTATAATTATTCTACATAAATTAGTTTACTATAATTACCTACCTAATTAATTCTATGGCAGTGATATGGTTAATGATACTTACGGGCCCTTTTTTATAGTTTATTTTTCATTTTTAGACATTGTTCCACACTAAGAATTACTACTGTATCGTGAGTTCGTTTACAATTATTTAAAGTGTCATACACAAATAGCCAGGCCTTTTTTTTTTTTGACGCTGTGGTAATGCATTTACGCACCGTACCCCGAAGGGCGTGTGTGGGACTCGCCCAGCCGAAGCCGGGAATACTCACTAAACCCACAGCGGCACAACCACATCACATGGCAGAGCCTGTCTACCAATCCCCCGCCGGCGATTCCCGCCAAAAGGCGGGCCCACAATGGTCCCCCCATAAGAAGGGGCCGGACTGGGTACGTCTTCTAGTGCGAGAAGACGCAGCAGCCAAGGGTTTTTTAGCGAGGTGTCCTTCCTCTTAGCTCCACTCGTTTGCCCGGAGGCAAACGGGGCCCCCAGCTCCTCTCAATGAGGAGACCGGGTTGCCCGACGGTGACCCGGAGTTCGGGTCACGTCAGCCACCTGGAATGGTGGCCGACCCGCCGCACATGTGACCGCCGAAGCGGTCCCCACTTCTGGTTTTGGTCCGCGCCGGTAAACCGGTAACCCCCATATCTAGGGGCCGTTCCCCTATCCGCCACCTGGGGACGCGTCCGGTGGCAGGCCAGAAACTACGCACGGAAAATAGGCAGACCTGGATCAACTACTTGTAGGCCATACAAATATTTGTTCCGTTCGGGAATTGAACCCGTAACACATAGCGCAGCAGTTCATGGCTCAGCCACTGCACCAACCGTTTCGTCAAAAAAGTTGTAATTATTTTCCCACTGTTGGTGACTGTGTATGTTCTACGCATAATTTGATGCGCGTTACTCTGATTACGTAATTACACGAAATTATGAGTATAATATGTGTGGTAAAGGTAAAAAAAAAAAAAAAAAGCTGCGGATGCGACTGGGATTAACGCTGAGATGAATATGTGTGGTAAAGCTATTGACTGCTGCGCTGCGTGTCGCGGGTTCGATTCCCGCACGGAACAAATATTTTTATGACCTACAAGTACTTAATTGTTCCGGGTCTGGCTGTTTGTGTATACGATTTTATATGTTTGTTTGTTTGTTTTTTTTTGCTTTACCATCAACGATCGGATCACTGCTTACCATCAGGCAGGGTTGCGGTCAAGCGCTAGTTTATAATCTATAAAAAAAAACCACGGTACAAGAGAAATTCCTAATGTGGAGCAAAGATATTTTTTTTAAATTCATAATCTTACCGTGAAAAGTGAATGGAGCTTAGAGTGAGCCGTCAATCAACAGCTCACATCACGCTCTATTCACCTAAGCTTAAGTATATTATACTGTAAGATATTTAAAGAATCACAATGCACCTTCACATACAATTATGCAGCCATGGACATTGGCGGTAACCATGGATTCAACTCATGATTCAGTTTCTCTATGAAATTTGCCAGATTGCGTCTCGATGTCTCGCCACTCTGTACGGACGACAGCAGGTCAAGCTACCCCAAACTGTCAGATATTCCCAATCAACCTTCAACCTTAATGCTTCAGAGATTAAGTTGAAAATGTAACAAAAAAAAAAAAGACCGATGGTAGTAGCTTGATGTGCTGTCGTCTGTTCATAAATTCCAGTCGGAATAGTAAACGTAATCTTGCGACTATGAGATGTTTTATTCAATTCGCTCATTACTTTCTGCAAAATCCATACTAATATTATAAATGGGAAAGTAACTCTGTCTGTCTGTCTGTCGGTCTGTCTGTCTGTTACGCTTTCCCGCTTAAACCTCTCAACCGATTTTGATGAAATTTGGCACAGACAATCTTTAGACCCTGAGAAAGAACATAGGCTACCTTTTATCCCGGAAAAATTTGATTTTCCCGACGGAAATCTAAAAAGCGCGATATAACCGAACTCCACGCGGGCGAAGCCGCGGGCGGAAAGCTAGTTTATAATAATTCAATATGTGTGAATTTTCTGATAAAATTTAAAATTATTTTGTTTCAGACTATATACAAAGATGTTTAAGTTACTAACTCTGCTATATGTTCTGTGTTTATTACTCAAGTGCAAAGCTGTACCATTGCCGAACAAATACAGCGAATATCTAGAATTAGGCGCAGTTAAAAGATTTCTGGAATACATCCGCATAGATACGAGTAATGAAGAAAATTTAAGTAAGTACATACAACGTTTTTGCTTGAAACTTGTGCTACCTATGGACTGGTCTCTGAAATTCATCATACATTTTTGTAAGATTTGGAACTACACACATCAAAAGTGTCTAGGGATCAACATATATTTTTGCAATAACTTTTCTCCTGATTGATATTAATTAAAATTTTCTTTAAGGATTCATCAAATAAAGTGTTTTCGTTTGTCACAGTAACGATAAACCAAGTCACCTTTGCATTAATAAAGAAATTTGCCATTTTCCTAATAAAGGGATATTTGACATTTGAACCACTAACACAAAAGTTCGAAAAAAAGACTGAAATAACAGTTTTCTCTAAAATTTTATTGGGTAACTTAAACAATTAATAATCCGTGTTTCTACCGCGAACACTAACAACACAAGAACATCGGTTTGGCATACTCAAAATGAGTTCATCCAAATCACGCTGTGGAATGGCCGCCCATGTTCGTTGCAACAACAAAAAAAGGTCTTCTTGCGACTGGATACCCTCCATATTCGGCAGAGCTCTTCTCTGTAGCATATCCCATGCATGCTCAATCGGGTTCAAGTCTGGCGACTGAGCAGGCCAGGGCAGGACATTGATGTTAGCTGCGGCGAGAGTCTGTCTTACAACTCTTGCGGTGTGCGGTCGTGCATTATCATGCATTAACTGAAATAAGGGACCGATTTGCACTTGTAGAGGAACGATGACGTCTGATACAATCGTTTCAGCATAAATTTGAGCGTTGAGGTTGCCTCTGATCCAAATCAACTCAGTTCTTCCGCCGATCCAAATACCCGCCCATACCATGATGGTTCCACCACTATAAGGATGGACTTCCTGGCAGGATTTTAATCGCTGTTGGCGTCCAGGGGTTCTCCAGTGTCGTATACGTCTTGTATCCGGTCTCATACCAAAACGAGACTCATCAGAAAAGCACACGAAACGCCATTGTTCTTCTGCCCAATTTCTGTGTTCAAGAGCCCATTGATATCGAATCCTACGATTGTGCATTGCTATAGGTGGTACCCGTAGCGGTCTTCGGGAATGAAGGTTCACTTCATGCAAGCGGTTTCTGACTGTTTGGTCGCTAATTAAGTTCCCTGAAGAGTGATGAAGCCTCACGGCTAACATCATGGCGGTTATTGTTGGAGCTCTTCGAGTTAAGATTTGAATGTATCGGTCTTGTCTCCGTGTGGTGCAGCGATACCGTCCTCCATGGCGCTCAGCCACGGTACCAGTGCTTCGGTAACGTGTCCAAAGTCGACTGATAACACTCTGACTTGTATTCAGAGCTAAAGCCACAGTACGTTGCCGGGAACCAGCTTCTATCATTCCCACGGCTCTGAGCATTTCTTCCCTGCTTAAATGACGTCGCCGCTCCATAATAACGTTGGTTTTAATCAGTAGTAGGGAAACAGTAGCACTAATAATGTCTTCAATGCGTTGTATGTTTTTATAGGGAAAATATTGACAGCTGATTTTCATCTTTTACTCGAATTTGATTCACAGTTCCTGATTCAAATTATGAAATGCACCAAAAAGGATCCATATAAATTTATAAAATCATAAATTTATTACAAAGCCACATCTCAATCTCAAGAAATCCGCATAAAAATGCTTGATCCCTAGACACTTTTGATGTGTGTATATCACGAAGTTCTTCTTTTGTTGACGTTACTAGAGTTTCAGACTGAACACCTCCAAATGTTATGAGGATATTATCCATTGCTTTGTAGCGATGCCGTAAAATTTATCAAGACATTCTAACATAAGTCTATGCAACTCTTCTGGCAATGTTAGTCCAACGTCTTGGGTCATTTCTCCTGGTATTAGTTTTGGGAATCTCCTCTTTCCTCTTCTTTCAACGGAAATATCGACGCCCTCACATTTTTCAGTTGCGTAGGAAATAGGAAATATCCACTATCGTACGATACGTTGAGTTTGAAGAAAATTTTTTAGGGCAATGATTTTTATAACATACTTTTCCAGCGATAGCCCAGATGTTTGGATATGCTTTTGTGGCTGATTAATTTCTTCTAGGATTTCACACCAAAAAGAGAGGTAGCATATAAAACTGAATTCACACAAAGCTGGTAAGAGTGTGGATGCTGCTTCTCTTGTATCGACGTTTTCTCTGCTGCTTCTGGGATCACATATGTCTTCGAGTGTTGATACAAGTTTCACAAAATTATTCTTCAGTGACTTAACAGCATCGTGGTGACCAGTCCATCTTGTCTCAACTAGTCTTTTGAGCGATACGCCTGCACTTTTAATTATGTGTGAATACTGTGTGTGGATGACGAAAAGAACGGGTAAACTCCTTCTACTGTTCCGAAAAATGTTACACTTTAACTAACACTCCTGAGAGAGTGCACTCCACATAGATTTAGCGAATGATAAGCACAAGGCATAAACAAAACTTAAGAATTATGTTCCTTAATTATAGATTGTGCACCACCATGAATTCCTGCCATGGTTGCAGCGTTATCATATCCTTGAGCCCGACATAGATGAATGTCCAAGTTGTACCTTACTCTTTAACTGCTTAAGGATATTTTCCGTAAGTTCAACTGCAGTCTTTCCAGCTATAGGGAAGAAACCTAGAAATGATTCCTTCTCTTCAACTTGATCGCCTTCAATATGAACATATCTGATTACACAACTCATCTGATTAACATCTGATATCTGGTGTACTATTGAAAATAATTCTGAAATACAGTATGTTAACTAACAGAGGGCGTTCCCGTTAACCCGAAATGGTATAGCATACATACATGCTAAAAAAAATATTTCCATTCGAAAACAAAATGTTTTAAAATTTTTTCCAATAAGAAAATATTCAATAAAAATTTTAAATTGACATGTAAAAGAAACACACTGTACACGCGAACATGAAAGACGGCAACGTCGCAATTTATTTATACATGACAACTACTATTTTGATTTAAAACAGGAGGTTTCAAATTTATTTCCAATTAGATTTTTTTTTATTCGGATTTTTTATGCTTATTTTTCTATGCTGATATTTTTATTTTAATCTATTAATGATATATATTAACGAGTTTAAGGGAACGCCCTCTGTTATTTAACATACTGTATATAGCATTTTTTTTGTCGTCCAAAATGTTATTCTCTCTCTCGAAAATATTGATGAACTCATTTTAAATGTCTTTAGACAAATAAGAATCTACCTGTTTACTTTTTAACCGACTTCAAAAAGGAGGAGGTTACTCAATTCGACCGTATATATATATAATATGCTTATTTTTATGTTTTTCGCGGATAAGTTCGTCGTTTATTACCCGATTTTGATAATTCTTTTTTTGTTGGAAAGAAGACCTTTCCAAGATGGTCCCATAATAAGTACATCAGGGTTTGATGGTGGAAGACCAGAGAAATCAAGGGGAACTTTAAAAAATTGTAGTGATGGCTAGTGCATTTGTAAGTTTTTTCATTAGGTATTTTAAAACACTATAATTTAATAAGGGTCTGGAGTAGATCTGATGATGGAGCCCAAAGAAAGGTGAGAGAACTCCTGAACGATTCTCAGCAGCTACCTTGTGTTTGTGCTTAAATAATTTGTATTGATAAGAACCTTACACCTAGATGGGTTGTGACTGTCATTAAGGGGCTGATGATGAAGGTCAGTTCAGGGAACTCCTCGACAATTTACAGTAGCTACTTTGGACTCAATTCATTTATATTGACGAGAAGAACCGACCGGAAGCAGCTGAGCAGTACTTTTCACAACTAAAGGAAGTCGGTGGCAAAAAAGGATATGCAACAACCAAAGAAACCATGATCGTGATCGTATGTATTCGTTTTTGCCATCGACTTCCGAAATTAGTTATTTTTCACTTTTAGTGTTTTTTTTATTGCAAGTCAGTTGTTTTGTTGTTAAAAAAAGTTTTTATTGCACAGGCGATAGCATATTCAATTCTAATGATGTGCTCTTTTAACACTTTGTCATATTATTTTGACAATAGATTAACTAATTCTAAAAACGATGGCAACACTGTCTGCGCGACAGAGTTGGCATTTCTTTGTCACCTCTTGATGCTTGGCACCCGGGGCAGACCGCCCCCACCGCCCTCCCTTACGCCGCCACTGCATATGGACAACACTACCTGAGACTTCACCTGGATGACGAAAACGACAAATAATTTAAAAAAAGAATTGTTTAGTAGGTACGCTTTGTTGTCTGTGTTGTGAAAAAATTACGGAAAAACAAGATTTAATCTTCAAACGATTCTTGTATTTTTTCTAATATTTTAGATTACCACAAAAAAGTAGTAAAAATTATGATGATGATGTTCTCGACCGATTTCGGCCACTTCGACTCCTAGCCGATGATTTGGCGCTCATGCGCCCGAAGATGGCTTATGTAGCCTATCTTGGCGGTAAAAAGTAGTAAAAGTAGTAGAAATGTACCTACAATGTTAAATTGCGTTTAGGAGAACGCTGCCCAATTAACATTGTACAGCTGTGCCCAGCGTAGCTTCCCAGCTACGCTACATCTTCTCCTCGTTCAAGATTCCACAGTGTCTTTAGAATAAAGTCTTTGTCCACTGACCAGTGTGTGTTGCCAGTGATGACATACGGAACTGAAACGTGGTCGCTCACAATGGGCCTCAAACGAAGGCTCAAAGTCAGGCAAAGGTCGATGGAAGGAGCTATGCACGAAGGTTCTATGCGCGATCAAATCAGAAATGAGGAGATCCGCAGAAGGACCAAAGTCAAAGACATAGCTCTTTGAGTCGCTAAAATTATGTGGCTGTGGGCGGGGCATATTGCTAGTAGAACCGATGGCCGACGGGCAGTAAGGTTCTGGAGTGGCGGCTACGTACCGGAAGACCGGACCGATGACCTGGTGATCATCATGGAAAGTTTTGGGGGAGGCCTTTGGGAGGAGTACAGCAGTAGACCTCTATAGGCTGAGAAGGAGAAGAGAAGATTAAGTTAAATGTATAACACCT
Organism: Sesamia nonagrioides; assembly: GCA_017933935.1. Lineage (NCBI taxonomy): Eukaryota > Metazoa > Arthropoda > Insecta > Lepidoptera > Noctuidae > Sesamia > Sesamia nonagrioides. The sequence goes on along the minus strand of JADWQK010001360.1, from coordinate 254,023 downwards.
AGTATAATAATCGATCTTATATTTATAAGTTCGGCATTGACGCCGAATACCTTGTTCATAAACTAAACTAAACACTAAAACTCCACACCCACACACACCCCACAAACACACACTCCTTCATTCGTAACATCATTTTCTTTTATTTCATTAAAAAAGGACAGAAGAAAAATATTAGTCCGGTCAAATTCATCAGCAACTGACACAAATTAGTGGGCGCCGCCTGATCTAAATTGACGTATTTTAGCACCTAGCCATTGATAAAATATTAAACTAAGGTAGATATGTCATTAGCGCACTGAAAATGAAGCGTACAAAAGGAAGGAAAGTCCTGCATCTCGTCTTAGTCACTCTCGATACACTCGTAAAAACAAACGACAAACACTAACAGCGCAAACGACAAACACTAGCCATCTTTTTCTTCTCTATGCTTTAGATTGTGCCCCATCTCACTCACACTGTACCAATGTATGCCGAATAAAAATATGCATGTGTGCTGCTGCTGTGTTCGGCACATTTTTTTTGGTCAGTTTGTTAGAATATATCGTATCTGTTTAATATTTTATCAATGCACCTAGCCATGTTTTTAATTGCGTATAATATGTCTTTAGAGTATCTTCATTTGGCAAGATAAAACTAATATTTTTTCTATTATCCTTTTCTTAATGAAATATAAAGAACTAGCTTTCCGTCCGCGGCTTCGCCCACGTGAAATTCGGTTATATCGCGCTTTTTAGATTTCCCTCGGGAATATCAATTTCTTCAATAAAAGGTAGCTTAAATCCTTTCTCAGGCTCTAAAGATTGTCTGTGCCAAATTTCATCAAAATCGGTTGAGAGGTTTAAGCGGGAAAGCGTAACAGACAGACAGATAGATAGATAGAGTTACTTTTGCATTTATAATATTAGTAAGTATGGATAACATGTATTAAACTTAAATTTGGTAATGTTTGTGATTATGAGATTCGGGGCCGTTATATCCGAAACTGTTTAACATTGTATTTAAAATTGTTTGACATTAGGTATATTTAAAACTGTTTGGCACTCTATTTGAATTTCACTTGGAATGTAAATGAATAATTCCTATTTCTTTGTTTTTATGTTTGCATATGTAGATATTCAACACAATGCAAACTGTTTTATGAATAAATGAAATTAAATCAATGGGTCAGAAAAAATATTGTGACTTGGTGACCACATTAATACAATAGAATAGCATTTTCTTTAATAAGCACACCATACATATAATTTACAGAAAAAATATAGTGTGGTTTTACAAAGGGTGACAAAATATAAAGATTAATGATGTATTTATAGTCGCAATAGAAAAAACATAACTAGTAACAGACTGCTTAGTAATAGGCAAAAATCAGCTGGTGCGTCTGTGATCTTTGTTCAATTATTAGGTATTACTACTTTTGCTGTCATTCATATGGGGCTACATTAGCGGGCTACGGCGAACATTCGGGCTACGGCGATGTAGGTATGTGGCCGGGTACATCGTTGCAACGCAATGTATTCGTGCGCAGACGATGTAGAATCGGGGCACTGTCGGTAAACTGGCGCGCTTCTAGGACAATATTCGCTGGAGTGGCCACACCTACATCACTTCAGTGTCGCCTAGACCACAGTCTGAAAATCATACAGTCGTCCAACGAAGACGTCTAGACAGAGCAATCGTGCGAGGTGTGAGGGACGAGACGCGGGTAAGCGGCACCCGAGCTGCGAACAAAACGATGTTCGTAGCTCGGTATCTATCATCAAGGGCTAACGCGTGTTCGTTTTTTTATTTGTTTATTTTTTAATTTGATATGAGTGTCAATTTTGAGTATAATTGGGGTGCTTGTTACGAAAAAGCCATCCTTTTTGACATCCAAAATGGCGGACGTCATTTTTTTTATAATGTGATATGAGTGTCAATTTGGAGTATAATTGCGGTGCTTGTTACTAAAAAGCCATCCTTTTTACCCGACTACGGCAAAGCAAAAGGAGGGTTATGATTTTGACAGGCTATGTATGTATGTATGTATGTATGTATGTATGTATGTATATGTATGTATGTATGTATGTATGTATGTTCATCTGTTCCCTCGTAACTTCTAAACTACTTATTCGAATTCGACAAATGACATATCATTAGAAGCGTCTTAATTGTCTGCTGGTTATAGGCTATATAGAGTTTCACAAAATCTAATGTGGCGCCCTCTAGCGGACAAAATATACAGAGTAAAAAAATAAAGTTAAGATAAATATGCCGTGTTTGGTATCATTTGAAAGGGCTTTACTTGTACATTTTGAATATATATATATTACTAGCATTTGCTTGTGACTTTACCTGTATTCATGGGCTGATTGCATATAATTCACATCTTTTCGTTCATAGATAGCTTCTTTACTACTTATCAGAATAAGACCACTGCAGAACCATTAGAAGGGCCTTGATATTCTGTTGGTTATGAGCTATAAAGCTTGTCACCAAATTTAGTATTACGCCCTCTAGCGGACAAAAAGTTCTATGTTAATATAAAATTAAAATAAATAGGTATACTGTATTTGGTATCATCTGAAAGAGCTTCACGAGTACTTTATGTTTGTACATAATCCCGAGTAATGCTTCGTAGAAATTTGAATGTAAACCAGGGTTTGGTAAACGGAGCTATGGGAGTGGTGAAGGCCTTCGAATGGCCTGCTCTTCGGCGCGATCAGTTGGAACAGGAGAACAGCCAAGCGCTGTTCTCATACAATTTGACGACGCATCCATAAAAGCAGATATTAACAGACTTATCAAAATCAAGCCTTTCCTCACTGAATTTGACGGCTTGAGGGGGTCTGGGCAAATTCAGCGTAAAATGCTCCCGCTGATTCTTTCTTGGGGTTGTATTGTACATAAATTACAAGATTGTACTCTAGATATAAAGTTATCAATCTAGGAAAGTCATTGTTTGCTAAAGGACAGGCCTATGGCGCTCTCAGGCTCTCAGTAGAGTCAAAACCATAGAGGGATTATTTATAAGTGCCTTGGATCATAATAAATTACTTAAAAACCCACATAACAGTCGATCGTTAGCAGAATTAGATAGATTAAGAAATCTTCCCAGGTCCTCTTAATATGTTTTTTTTTTTTAATAATTATAAACTAGCGCTTGACTGCAATCCCGCCTGATGGTAAGCAGTGACGCAATCGTTGATGGTAAAGCGCACTAGTTTATTAAGCCTATTCACTTAAAAAACTTAGGAATAGCAAGGATGACGGCAGTTGAGCCAGGTGATGCAATGTTAAACCCAAGACCAACACGACCAACGATGCTGCGCCAGAGGGAGATTGATCTGGAGACTCTCCACGACCAAATTCCCGACACAACTACATTTGGCGCATCGTACCCGCCACACAACGCAACACAACTGCTCAGACCCGTCCTCCGTACGGCTTCACCAGACATCATGCCGGAACACGACGAATCGCTTGGCGGCAAGACTTTGTCTGGTGGGTGGTAACTTCTGCCGGCAGCCGATGTTATGGCCTACCACCATTAGAAAAACATCCAATCTATTTATACTAATGACCTCATTCACTAATTCATGACCCATTCGCTGCCATCGACGCAAATGTGCGTCGCTACTACGAAAAACCTACTCAGCTTCATACGAGCTCGGAGCTCGGGTCGGCTTCGGAGCTTCATACGGGGAAACCGTTGCTATACGCGCTACGATCAACGTGCTACGAAATAGTAAAATAGGACATCTCTACAAATTACTATACGTCGATACATAAGTCAAAAGAGATGTCGGATGTTAACTACCTAGTTTTTAGTTCGTTAATTTAACTTTTGTTAATATTATGCGCCATAAATACACTTTAACACCAAAATAGTACAAATAATAAAAAGTAAAAAAACTAAAACCCAACTACGACAAAAAACGACGCTGAAAAAGTATAAAACAAGATTTTCAGAATACTGAACTGAACAGAGTTGCTAATATAGTTGCAAGTAAATGGACACAGTAGACTCTACCAACCCGCTAAATTTTCATGTTTGGAAAGGCGTAGTCACACGTTATATATACCTACCTACCGTAGCACTTTGATAACGTGTGACTGCGGTTTTCCAAACATGAAAATTTATCTCTAAATAGTGAATATTGCATACTTCAAAATAGTATTGTATGACATTATTGTCAATTTACAACGAAGGCATCTTGGTAAAGTCTACTGTGTCCATTTACTTGCAACTATATTAGCAACTCTGTTCAGTTCAGTATTCTGAAAATCTTGTTTTATACTTTTTCAGCGTCGTTTTTTGTCGTAGTTGGGTTTTAGTTTTTTTACTTTTTATTATTGAAATCCAAGATGGTGGATGCCAATTTAAATGTATATTAATATGATAAAGGTGTTAATTCCGAGGTGGATTGGGGTGCTAGTAACGAAAATGCCATCTAAATAACTTAAATCTGTCTCGAGTTGTTCCCTTAGTAAAAATAGCAAATTAATTAAATATAATACAGCTATCGATGTTGATCTGCAATAAATAAATAATTTTATAAATATTGTTTATTTGTGACAACCCTGGCCGATGCGTTACTGTCTAGACGATGTCGGCATTTTACACGAGATCAAAGGCGTCGACCTACTGTATGATTTTTATACTGTGCCTAGACTTTGAAGCGGGACTGACGTTCGTTGTTTTTATTTTGTGCATAATTAATAAATAGTAATTTACTAACATGTAATGCAAAGCCCATCCTCCATCGTCTCGGCCGCACAAATAGATAACGAATATTCGCCGTAGGCCGCTTTCTGAATCTCCGCCCGCCAATGTAGACAAGAACATCGTGTATAAGCCCCGCACGATGATATTGCGATTGGCGGCCATCTTGGTGACGTAGTCGAACTCGCAACGTCGGTACCGTTCGCAAGTTCAGTCCGCGCTTACCCACTTACGCACATCGAATATTTTTGTTAGCTTTTTGTTTTTGTTATCCTGTTTTATTGTTGTTCTTGAATTTTGTTGTTTAGTTTTGTTAGCTGTTACTCGTTAAAATGAGTAAGAAATTAATTAATAGTCTTGCTCGTGAAATTATAATTAAAGTGGACAATTATTTTGTTACAAGAGAAAGAGGATTGTAAGTTAGTTCTTGAAAGTATAAACCGTGCTTTAAAAAGTGCTTCGGACATTTTAATACCGAAGCAACTGCTTACAGTTATTAAAAATATTTTGCAAAATTCTATCAAAGTCGCGGAGTGTGTGGCATGTGCCACAGGCGTTGCAAAAAATACTGTGACGAAATTGAGACGAGAGCATGAGTCAGCAACAGCCAGTGGCAGAAAAATGAGAACTCCTACTAAAGGAAAAAGACAAAAGAAGAAATATTTCGCCGGGTTTTCCTTAACAGCTTTAAGAAATATTATAGATTCAATGTGTACGGTGAGGAGAGAAATACCCACAATGCGCAAAATCTTGGCGGCTTCAAAAGTAGACCTTAATTATACTGGTAGTGAAACTACATTAAGAAAAATAATTAAATGTGATTTAGGCTACCAATTTAAACGATGCTACCAAAAAAGACTGGCCCTAATTCAAAGACCCCAAATTCAAGCGTGGAGGGCTAAATATTTACGACGTACGAAAGAAAATGACTCGCTTGGTAATAACAAAAGGCTCGTTATTTATCTCGACGAAACGTGGATACACGCACACTACACGGTAGAAAAATGTTGGCAAACAACATCCGATGGAGTGAGACGGAACGACAGCCCCGGCCGCCGATGGATAATAGTTCACGCGGGAAGTTAAAGCGGTTTTGTTGACAATGCCCTTTTAATGTTTAAAGCAGACACCAAAACGGGGGATTACTATGACCAAATGAATGCTGAGAATTTCACCAAGTGGCTTACAGAAAAAATAGTACCCAACATACCACGCAACTCCAAAATTGTGATGGACAACGCCCCTTATCACAGTAGGGATGAGAATAGGCCACCAAGTATGAACAATAAAAAACAGTTGATTGTTGAGTGGCTACAAGCTCACAACATCGACTTTCTTAAACGGCACAGACCGCCGAAAAATTATAAAATTGACAATTTATTAGCTGGCAATGGCCATGAAGTCGTTAGATTACCACCTTACAACTGCGACCTCAACCCCATTGAGTACATCTGGAACCTGGTAAAGATGAGGGTGTCAGAAAAGAATGTGGAGCAGTTGGAAAGTCGCATTGAAGCTCTGACGTTGGAGGCGTTGGCGTCAATAACTCCAGATGACTGGCGAAAGGAAGTCAATCATGTTAAACGGCTTGAAGAGGAATATTGGAATAAAGATCGAATAACTGACGAGTTATTTGTCATAAATACGACGACGACAGTGAATCGGAAACGACAGACACAGAAAGCAGTTCTGATTCGGAAGACTATATACATTTTTTTACATATTATCCTGGTTTTATTTATAAGCTGATAGATGTAGGTAGTAATTAAAACATGACTACTACACAGTGGACTCTGGTTCAATTCCCGCTCGCAAATTAACAGAAATGTAGTTAGAAAAAAATAGTATACATGTAAGAAAGATATACGAATAAGTATATTTTTCTTACGTCTACAAAAATTATTTCCTTGTAATTTTTAATAATGAAAGTTTATTTGTCAGAATATGGGTGAGTAGGTATACCTACGAAAGAATGTTAAATGCAAAATTAATATGAATTTTATTATACATACACTCTTTATAAAGAGTGTAATAAAATTATAAAATATAAGTAAACCCTTAACCCTAATATTAATTTTGCATTTAACATTCTTTTGCTAGCTGTCCTTTTGTGTGACAGATGACGTCACAACGCTGTTATTGTGACAAGGTTCCGTCGCAATATCATCGTGCGGGGCTTATATGTCCGACAACGGATATTTTGCGCGCCAACACGACACGAATCTTCGCCTGCTAATGTAGCCCTAGAGGGTTACGCATTAGAGGGTTATAAACATCCCACAACAAGGTCAACAGATGTACTTATACGTACGATGGATGCATCTACATATGTATACACAGACTCCTTAGCTTACACTTAGTAATTCGTTCGAGTCAAACTCATGCACACTCCAACACACCGATTCGTTTTGCATCGCTCGCTCCCTCCTATTTCCGGAGCCGGTAATTCTTTCAGAGGGGCAATCGCTAAATAAAACAGTAGAAGGTAAACTCTTATTCGTATCTAATCCAGTTTAAATTGAGGTGTAGTTTCGTTCCCATTTAATATCGCGATAAAGTTTAATAAATGTATGAGTATGTATGTTTAAAGCCCAGTGGCCAGTGGTAGCCACCCGATCTGCTGGACCCTGGTAGCAGTCAAAATCCGCGAAGGCGGATGCGGATTTCAGGATTAATTTAAAAATATTTTATTTTTAAATAAGTTTAAATAATAAATAGTTAACACAAAACTTTAAATTTGCTCAATTGATATTACCTTTGTCATGTACCTAGTAAAAAAATCTTTGAGTAAATTTTACATTTTGGGATTGTTATACTGTTTACAAAAAAAAAAAGAATTGATGAAGATTGAAATTCTTTTAATTTAAATATTTTTAATTAAATCGTATTTTGAGATAAAAACTAAATCCTAATTTAGGCGTTGAGTATTGCAATGATAAACTGAATTTAATAATCAAACTTAAAAATTGGTGCGTTACATTTTCAATAATTACACTAAATGATTGTTTGCTGGGTACACTAGTCGATGGAGGTGAAAAATATCTGCGTGCGATTCTGAACAGATTTTTTACCTATTTACTTGATGAATAAATGGGAATAGGCTTTAAAATACAGAAATAAAATAATAGATGTACCAATAAGTTTCCGCCATTTAATTAAAGATCCCTCACTAAGAAGTTACGTTGAAATTGTCAGATGTGAAATGTGATATCGTAAGTTCAGACATCTGGCAAAAACATATACATAGAGTATTACTGACCCTGTATCAGTATCACATATTTCTTTTGCAGTGCAAACATGCCAAGTTGTGTGCCAAACAAGCGTCATTTGCGGGAACTTTTGATTTAGGTACTTCATTATTTTGAAGAAATCTTAACACTAAAATAGCAGGAACAAATATTTTAAGACTAAAATAGCAAGAACACATAAAAATCAGCTGTTTGTAAGTTAAAAGTTCCTGAAATCAGCTTGGTGACATATAGTGGAGGTTTAGTAATAGGTGCAATTTTTATCATTAAAATCAACTTTTCAGAATATGCAGTGGAGTTCTGGGTCCGTCAGGCGACAGAATTGGGGATACCGTTTGCAGTGCATGCACCAGCTGGGAAGCCGATATTCGTGGCCACGCTGCAAGGGTCCGACCCCTCACTGCCCAGCATTATGCTGAACTCACACATGGACGTTGTCAAAGCCGATGAGGTAAAATATTACGTACACATACATATGTATACCTGCATATACTTAGGAACATCATCATCATCATCAAAATTATAACTTAGAGCTTGATCGCGTTCCCGCCTGATGGTAAGCAGTGATGCAATCTTTGAGGGTAAGGTGTGCTAGTTTATTAAGAGCTTATTAACACTAGCCTTGAAGGTATTTAAATTGTAGTAAGGCAGAAAGACTGCCGCAGGCAAATTGTTCCAATTCTTCGATGTAAACGCTTCTTCTGGGTATCGACTTGCCGCTATTTGGTTGATATACTCGCATCTACTCCACAGACACCGCCACTACTGTGGCATTTGTCTTATAGCGTAAGTTTTTGAGTAGAGATAGTCAGAGGTCCATGGCCTACCACTGATGAATGATCAGTTAATGTAAATTTTTCTAATAGATTATACAACGTGTCACAAAAAGGGTAGGTATATACATACCAAGGGTATGGCATCTTTAGATGATATCAAACGATATCGGAAGGGTTTCAACTCAAAATAAAATACTCAAAAAATTGGTACCAAATTTTCGGTTTCGTCTGTTTCTTAAAATCAAATCATAACAAACGTGGCAGCACACTACAAACGTTAATAACTAGTCGTTACCCGTCACGTTACTTGCCAAAATCCGACAAATGTCTTCAATATCTCTATGCGACTATTATGATAGTAGCCTATCACAGGTGGTGTTTTTCCTCATAACTTCCTAACCTACAGAGATAGGATTAAAAAACCCTTCCAATATCGTTTGATATCATGTAAAGATGCCATGCCTTTCTTATGTATATACCCTTTATGTTACACGTTGTACCTATTTAAGTTGTAAAAATAACAATTGTAATGCAATATAATTTTAAGTGTTGTTGTATGTTTTATCTTCTTCATCTTCCTGTGCCTCTTTAATCCTGAAGGTTGGCCGTCAGCTTCTTGTATTCGGTCTTGTCAACGGCGAGTCGGAACAGTTTTTCGACTGAAGTAATGCCGGTCCAGTCCCTGATGTTACGCAGCCACGACTTTCTCTTTCGTCCAGCGCGCCTTTTTCCTTCTACCTTGCCCATCATAATGAGTTGCAGTTGCGCATATCTACCGTGTCGGAGCACGTGACCGAGATAATCTATTTTGCGTTTCTTTATGGTGGGCAACAACTTTCGAGGCATGGTTAGGTTAGTTAATTAGTTTCTAATATGCTTGTAGATGAGGAGTGTCACCGACATAGCGCTTCGAGTAGCTAAAATTAAGTGGCAGTGGGCAGGGCACATTGCTCGTAGCACCGATGTTCGATGGGGCAGTAAGGTTTTGGAATGTCGGCCACGTAGTGGAAGACGCAGTGTAGGGAGGCCCCCAACAAGGTGGACCGATGACCTGGTGAAGATCGCAGGAAGCTGATGGATGCGGGCAGCACTAGACTGGTCATCGTGGAAAGCCTTGGCGGAGGCCTTTTTCTAGCAGTGGACATCTATAGGGTGATGAAGGCTTTGTAACAAGAAACAATCAAGCAAAAAATAACCCCACACCTCAGAATGTTGGTGGTACTTAGCATACAGTAATCCAACGCGGCCACCTTCTACTTAAAATGCTAAACGTGGAAGATGACCGCGTTTCTTATCGATGTATCAATTACTTTCTAGAGTATTTGTTTTTACACTATTATTGTACAACCACTTAACCCATTTGGCGACAGGCAGTCATTTCTAAAGTATTTCGTGACATCGCTTTGTCCAAACGAAGTCAGGGAGCCCAGGGAGAACCAGGGAAGTCTACTATTATATATGTAACAGTAGTGTAAGAATGATCGATCAGTGATCTCATAATGATTTGATGCAGGCAAGTTTCGTAATCTGCTAACAGAATGACGTCATTAAGACTTTCCAGTGGTTCATTATTGACACTCCAATCCATACTAATAAATGTTCAAATTGAGTAGTAGTTTTTAGAAAATCATTTCTATTAACGGGTTTTATAATAAAGGCAATTCTATGACCATTCCATTACCAGATAACTGACCGATAATTAATCGATCATTATGAATGTATCTTATGAATTTATCAAATTCTGAAATTTTGGCATAATGGAATCGTGTTGGATTGACAAAAATATACTAATATATAAAGCTGAAGAGTTTATTTGTTTGTTTGATCGCGCTAATCTCAGAAACTACTGGTCCGATTTGAAAAATTCTTTTTGCGTTGAATAATAATAAATAGCTCATTAATCCAGGAAGGCTTTAGGCACCTGGCACCCTTTAACATCACGCTGCAATCAATAGGAGTGGAGCAACGGGGCGCGTGAAACCGCTAGACGCAGCTAGTTTGTAATAATAGCAGACTAGGGCCTCGGCTTTTCTATTTTTTAACCAATCAGCATCGCCGTACAATATCGCAATGCTGCCAGTCATTTCTCCTTTTCTGTTGACAGCGATGCGAACGACTTTTTTTGATGCACTACGACTATTATGCTTCTTTTTTTGTAAATACCTGTACTTATTATCAATATTATATAGCGGACCCCGGGCTTCAACGCGAAGGCCGTGGATGCAACCGGGACTGTACGCTGAGATGATGATGATGATTTATTATCAACTAGCTTTCCGCCCTCGGCTTCGCCCGCGTGGAGTTCGGTTATATCGCGCTTTTTAGATTTCCCTCGGGAACATCAAATTTTTCCGGGATAAAAGGTAGCCTATGTTCTTTCTCAGGGTCTAAAGATTGTCTGTGTCAAATTTCATCAAAATCGGTTAAGAGGTTTAAGCGGGAAAGCGTAACAGACAGACAGACAGACAGACAGACAGAGTTACTTTCGCATTTATAATATTAGTATGGATATTACTTTAAGTTGGCTTATATTATGTAAACAAAAACAAAAAAGAAACCTTGAAATTGTCCACAATGATGACAGTTAAATGTGGATTAGTTTACATTTTTCATTGCTGTATACAGCATATTTTAAACACATGTATAGGCTGTAAAACGCCTTGACTATATTTTTGTCAAAACAGTCTTCCCACAACGTAATATTTTTTTACGTTACAGAGTGAATGGACATATCCACCTTTCGAAGCACATATGGATTCAAACGGAGACATATATGGCCGTGGTACACAGGATACTAAAGACGTCGGCATACAATACATGGAAGCTATTAGGAGACTCAAAGAAGATGGTATTACTTTAGCACGAACTGTATATATTACAGTAATGCCAGGTGCGTAAAATAAATACTTTTAATTACATAAGTATTCTAAGATCTTAAATCTGTCGTGGTGGACTAGTGGTTAAAACACCAGCCTCTCAAGTATGAGGGCGCGGGTTCGATTCCAGGTCAGGCAAGTACCAATTTAACTTTTCTAAAGTTATATGTACTTTCTAAGTATATCTTGGACACCAATGACTGAAGGTGAAGGAAAACATCTTGAGGAAACCTGGACTCGCTCAATCCTTCTCTGTATGAGAGGAGACCTGTGCCCAGCAGTGGGATGATAAAAAAAAGGTTGATGATGATGACATAAGTATTATTACTTAAATTAAAATTTACAAAATTTTACTTTAACGCATCTTATTTTATCAATGACGCACACCCTTTTACGTATACATTATGGTTTGTAAATTTCCTCAATCCAAGTTACACACATAAAAATAATGCAGGTAACAATTACATAAATTTGCGGATATAGGGGTTGTGTAAATATTCACTGAATCGTAGTTTTGACGTTTGGTGCTTTGTTGCATATCGACCAAGGTGTATTGCACTTTGTTATGCATGACTGACTACTCTGCGTTATGTTAGCTGCTAAATTCAAGACAGGAATTTCTGCCGTATCGTGGGTGCTTTTACAAACCTATAAATTCACATACATAACCAGCCGGACCCGGAAGAACTACCTGCAAGCCATACAAATATTTGTACCGTGCGGGAATTGAACCCGCAATACACAATGCAGCATAATGGTCGATCAGCCACTGCGTCAACCATGTCGTAATTTGTCTCCAATTTCAGAGTTGTTTAATATAGTGTCTCCTCCCATACTCAAAAGGGGAATACTCAAATGGTAAAAGTATGTATTTAAAACTAGTTGTTTACACATGCTTGTAGATGAAGAAGTTGGAGGTGCAGACGGAATAAAAGCATTTGTTAAAACGGAAGCGTTCAAATTAATGAATGTTGGATTCGCTTTAGATGAAGGTTTATCATCAAGTGATGAGACTCTTTTCGCCACATTTGTGGACAGGAGACCTTGGCGTAAGTACCTACTTAATTTTTTGGAAAATTTAAGAAATATATTTAGTAGCCTATTAATGGCTCTAAAACCTTAAAAACTTCACAGGTGAAATACAAGTGTATATAGGCTTTAGGATTCTTCCCAGCGAAAGCACTAGGAAGTGTCAATGGGTGGGTGCTTTTTTGGGGATTGTCTTATGTAATATTAGCGTTCAAAAACTGTTGATTCTCAGCCTAGTTTGAATAAATGACTTTTGATTTGATTTGATGATTGATTAACTTTAATGGCTACATAATTATTTTACTCCCTATTTGATTTGTCTTACCTATCTATGACAAATATTCTTTTTTCAGAAATGCATTTCACAATCTACGGTGAAGGTGGTCATGGTTTTACAATGCCAGACGGAAGTGCTATGGAAAAGGTACGACGAATACCAGCGGGGTGATTGCGTAACACTGTCTCTACCATTAGTGTAGTGTATGCGTTTAATAATCCGACACTGACACAGACCAGCACTGCTGCGAGTGCACCACGTCATTCTTACGAGAGCCATAGGCGAGAGTGGACGTGTCGGTAGTCCGTCCGTTAAGTGCGTGTGCGAGCCTGTGATATCCAACGATGGGAAGGGTATTGAGTATTACAATTAGCAAAATAGCTATCATTTTAACAGTTGAACAATAATCATTACGTTATTTACGTTATTGAGCAGACAAATTTTTTAAACATATGAAACAATAAATTAGCAACACTGTTCAAAATGTTACAGATTGAAATCGATTGTGCGTTGTAACGCATAATTTAAAAGCAAGAGTTCTATTTCGTAAGAAATAATTGTATTTAATAAAAAAAAAATCGTAATAAATATAATTCAAAATTATTAAAATTCTATCAAAGTGAGGATCGTACAAGAGTTAACCAACGCCTTGAGTAAAAGAACGAGCATTTTTTTTTACTAAATTGGTGGGGTCGGTCGTTTTACTTTGGCGTTTATTATTTAATCACCACTACTCTCAAAACGGTTAAGGAAAACATGGTGAGGGATCCGGAATATCCTAGAAACAAAAATTCGAAGACATGATTATGACCGCAATGGGCCATATAGGACTGGGATTAGCAGAGGGAACAATATAGGCTCATTGATTATGGGCAAAAGAAGACCCACTTTGAGTTTTTCTTTTCTACGCACCTACTTTCTTTACTTGTCATGTATCTTAATCATTTTGTGAAACATTTAAGTATTGCCACGATTATACACCGTGGAATTTTAATCGTTTTGCAAAGACAGGCCACTGCATCTATCCAATGACAACTAAACAAAAGTAAAAAAAAAAATAACCAGGTAAAAGATTTTTTTAATTTAATAATTTTTAAATAATGGCCCCGATTTTATTGTCCACAAACTATATTTATAAATTCAGTGCATCTTTTTCTTTCTATTTAATTAAGAAAAGGACAGAAGATAAATAATATTATATTGCAGTGGCAACACTGGCCGAGTGACATTGGGCTCTTGATATTTTGTGATAAATAATTTGTTAATATAGTTTTTTAATAGTTTTGTCGTGTTTACTATCGCATAAAGTGGAATAGAACTCATAAACTGTGTGAAATAATATTATTAAGAACTTAGGTGAACAAATTATAAAAATAAAGCAAACTAATAGTGAACCAGTGAACAATCTAACTACTGACAAGTTTTAAAAGTAAGCAATATAATTGGAATACATAAGCAATTACAGTCTATTGAGTGTCATTATCAGTGATATATATACCAATTATCAAGTCTCTCGGAATAAGTGAGATACATTTTCGATGCAACGGGCTTCTTTTTTTTTTTTTTTTGTAAATAGCGGTCAGTCGAGGATTGTCGATAATTGGAGTAGCGACATCTGTTGACAAGTAGCAGAACACAGTTGACACATGATAATAGATCACGCATGAATACCATTCATTCTTTTTACAAACCTGGAACATAGCATTTTGGCACATCAATCAAATTGACAGATGATATTCTTGCCATATAACAAGTACAGTGTGCCCAGGGTATCCTGTTACTCTATTAGTTATTGCAACAAAAATCTATCCAAATTTTTGAACGAACCAGTATGTCCACTAAAAGCACATCTAAAATTAGCCGTAAGATGCCGGAAAAAACTACCTGTTTTAAATGCAAGAAATCTGTTGACATCAAAAAGACCGCATTATGCTCAACGTGTAACAAGCGCTATGAACCAGATTGCATTGGCTACCCGGAACAAACTTACCGCCTGTTGGACCAGGAATCCAAGAGAAAATGGAGATGTACTGCATGCATCAAAAGTAAAAAATTCTTAAATGATAGCCAAACGTTTAACGTAACTACAAGGAAAAGACCACAAATAAACCGCTCTTCTCCAGAACAGGTTCAACAACAGTTCCAGGGCAGTCCACAAATCCAAGCAGAAAATTCCGGAACTCCAAATAGCTTCAAAATGTTAGACTCGCATATAATAACTGAATATGAAACATCGGATGAATCGTATATCACCCCTAGTAAGCTGTCTAAAAGCGTGGACGGTACCATATCGGAGTCTTTATCTATTCTAGAAATGAAAGACACAATAACAGAGCTCACACGTAAACTAGATAGTACAGAAAACGAGCTAGAAAATACGATTCTTGAAAATAATAGTCTTCGCCAACAATTGATCAAGTTAAATCTAGAAATAAAAATGTTAAAATCACTCTGCCATTCTCCAGTTGAAAATAATCTTGACGTCACTATTAAAGGAAAAAGACATTCTTTACTACACCAGACATTCTCTACACCTTCTACTCCTCTTACAAGCAAAACAAGTGCGGATAATAGCATCAAAATTATGCATTTACAACAGAAGATCACCAACCTGCAGCAAAAATTAGTAAGCGCACAACAACAGATTGAAACTTTTAAAAATAAAATAGATTCACTAAGACAATACAACTACGGTAAGCCTATACTACCCCAGGTCCAAAAGTTCTGCCCCCAAACATCATCGGGTACTGAAGAACAAAAATGTGTCCCGCCAAATCGAATTCTCATCTTCGGCCCTCAACAATGCGTCGGCCTAGCAGCAGCGATTATAGATTCTAGACAAAATACACAATATGAGAAATATAGTGTTATCTCAGAAACAAAACCAAATGCTTTAAGTAGTCAAATAACCATTAATTGTCTTCATGCTAAGCTAAATTTCAATGACAAACTGGTAATATGTTTGGGAGAAAATGATCACAGTTTACGGAATGTTTTATCACATTTGCAAACTGTGCTAGAGACATTCTATAACAACACGGTAATTGTATTAAACGTGTTTAAAAGTGAGTACTTAGACATAAATAAGCTTAATTATCGCATAAAAAACATATGTAAAAATTATAAAAAATGTACATTTCTAGAAAGTGGAACCTCTAAGATAACTGAATTGTGTAAAAGTATCAATCACATTATAGACTGTAATGATTACAAAAACAATTATTTAAATCCTAGGGAACTTATTAAGAAAATAGCGAAAAACAAACAAAGCCAATTAAGTACTGAAAAAAACAAAGTGACTGAGCCTAAAAAAGGAACAATTCCTTTCTATTTTCGCCGTGTAATTTCTAAGTTGCAACAACAGGAAAATATTGAAGATCCTGTAGAAAAAAGTCACAGAGGAACCATTCCGTATTATTTTCCGACCATAAAACGTAACACTACATTTTTTCGAGACCAAACCCCTTATAACTGATACCCCTAATACCCTAACAATTCTCCATCAGAATATTGCCAGTATTGTATGTAAAAGAGAAATTCTTGAACTAACTCTGCAAGAACTTCAAGAAGCTCACAATGACCCAGATGTAATATGCCTCTCAGAAACCTTTATCAAAAAAGGAAACGAAAACTATATTAAAATACACGGCTATGAAATGGCAGCCACCTACTGCAGAGAAAAGCAAAGAGGTGGCACTTGCATCTTAATAAAAGAACATATTTTCTTTAAAGACCTACCATTTGTAAAAGCCTATGCCACGCAAAATACGTTTGAGGCTTGTGGTATTGAACTTACATATCATAAATTAAATATTATTTGCATTTATAGAACACCTCAATCGGATCCCACTCAGTTTCTAAGCAAATTAAATAGCCTCCTGCACAATGTAATGCAACAATATAAATCTAAATTTAATGTAGTTTTGGCTGGTGACTTTAATATCAACACCTTAAAAAAAGGTCATATATCAAATCAATTACAGGATTTAGCATATAATTATAACCTGAAATTTCATATCAATGGACCAACACGTAAATTATCATGTATTGACCACATTCTTAGTAACATACCAGACGCAACTGCTGTTGTGATGCCCCTTCACTTATCAGACCACGACACTGCACAAATGTTGACCATTCCGCTAAAATACAATACACAAAAACTACCGACATATTATGCATATAAAAGAGATTTCAGCAAGGATAATATTCAAAGGTTTAAGGAATGCTTATGTAGTTTATCATGGTGTGACACATATACAGCTATTGACGCAAACGTGGCATTTAATTATTTTCATGAAATGTTTTGCTTACTCTACAATCTCTGCTTCCCTAAATTAAGAGTAAAGGTTAATATAAACAACAAAAAGAAACAGACTTGGATTAGTAAGGGCTTAAGAAAAAGCTGTAAAACAAAACGTTCACTACGCCATAGATTCTATAAAAATAAAACGGCAAATAATAAGATCAAATACATTAACTATTCTAAAATCCTTAAAAAATGCATCTTCAACTCCAAAAAGAATGCAAATATCAACTTTATTGCCAAAACCGACAACAAATGTAATGCTACTTGGAAGGTTATAAAAGACGAGCTTAACAACACAAACACCAAAAGTAATATTGGCCATATTAAAATTGACGATACGGTAATATCCAACCCAGTTGAAATAGCATCCGCTTTCAATAATCACTACATCAATTCAACTAATAAATTAATAGATACAAATGAGGGAAATATCTTTGTGAAAAATGTAACTGTTTATTCAATGTTCCTTAAACCCATGACAGTAAATGAAGTTAGACAAGAAATAACGCTTTTGAATAACACCAAATCTGAAGGTTACGATGAAATCAATACAAAAATTATTAAAGTATGTGCTGATGAAATCATTGACGTACTGACATACTTAATTAATTTGTCATTCAGCTGTGGAATTTTTCCAGAAGCACTGAAGTTTTCCATAATCAAGCCTCTATACAAAAAAGGAGAAAGACATGATATGAATAATTATCGCCCTATTACTCTAATACCCATTTTTTCAAAAATATTTGAAAAATGTATGTACAAGAGACTTCTACATTATTGTAATAAATTTAATATAATAAAAAATGAACAGTATGGGTTCCAAAAAGATAAATCTACCACATTAGCCATCTACGCACTTATGAAAGTAGTATTACCTAGTATTAATGATAATAATTTAACCACGGGTCTGTTCTTTGATTTATCAAAAGCTTTTGACCTAGTCTCCCATGATTCATTATTACAAAAACTAGAATCACTTGGAATCAGAGGGCCACCCTTACAGTGGATAAAGTCATACCTTTATAACAGGAAACAATGTGTTACTATATCAAATATTAATGATGATAAAGACTTAACACTATACGCATCTGAATATATTTGCAACAGATTTGGTGTTCCTCAAGGAAGTATACTAGGGCCAATCTTATTCTTATTGTACATAAATGACATCACTGAAATAACTAACCATAAATGTATTTTATTTGCTGATGACATTTCTATTATTGTGACATGTAACAAAGATAATAATACAATTTATGACCATGAAGCTGACATTAACAACACAATTGACATCTTAACTAACTGGCTTAATAAACAAAATTTGACAATAAATCTTGACAAATCAGTGTACATTCAATTCAATAAATGTAATAATAATAAGTCTAATATCAGTCTAAATATACCCAAAATCAAATCTGTAACAATGACCAAGTTTCTGGGTGTAACTATTGATGAACATTTAAATTGGAAAATGCATGTAGATAATGTCTGCAGTAAAATAAATAAATTTGTATATGCGCTCAGACAAGTAAAACAAGTTACTAATTTAAAAACAGCCATATTGGTTTACCACGCATACGTAGAATCTATACTGCGGTATGGACTTGTTATATGGGGCAACAGTACCGACCAACATAGAACATTTGTTGCCCAAAAAAAATGTATTAGAGCTCTATACGGACTTCAACCTGACGAATCATGTGAACGAGTATTTAAAAAGCTATGTTTGTTACCGCTACCTTGTCTATATATTTATGAAATATGCATGTTTGTGTGGAAACATAAAGAGTTGTTTAAAACAGCAAACGATATATGTCTTCGAAACCGACGAGACCCTTATAGGCTCGTACTAAGCAATGCTCCTAGGCTTGCAAAGTATAGCAAAGGCTGCTTAGCTATGTGTGTACGGATATATAATAATTTGCCTGGTGACTTTAAGTTGGTAAACACAAGATATTGTTTTAAGCGGAAATTGAGTGCATGGCTAAACCAACATAACTTCTATAGTCTAAAACAGTTTTTTGACACGAAATGTTGAGTACTTTTTTTTTTTACTTTTTTCTTATTTTGTATTCTAATTTGCGTGCTGAGTCTAAGCTTGGCAAAACATGTTTGTACTATTGCTATCTGTAAGACCTGTTATACCATGTTTTGAGCAAATAAATATTATTATTATTATTATTATTATTAAAATGTTAGTTTAGATTAGACCTGTCAAAATAGTTCGCTCCTGACTAAATTCCCGTATTTTGATTCGCCATGTTTATAATCGCTTCTAAACTGTCTATGGATTACTTATCTTAATTTGACAGGATTCAACTAAAACATTATCATCTATCCTCTTCTTAATTTAATAGAAATAAAAATATGCACCTTTTGCTTTCTACTCCATTAAGAAAAGGTAACTTATAATCAGTTTAGTTGGTGAATAAGATCTCTCTGATAGGTAATGATGTTGTCGCTCCATTCTGCGTACTCATCATTATCAACCTTTTTTTTTATCGTCCCACTGCTGAGCACTGGTCTCCTCTCATACAGAGAAGGATTGAGCATAATCACCACGCTTGCTCAATGCGGGTTGGCGATTTCAGACTTAAAGTCCAAGTTTGCTCAAGATGTTTTTCCTTCACCTTCAGTGATTGGTGTCCAAGATATACTTAGAAAGTACATATAACTTTATAAAAGTTAGATTGGTACTTGCCTGACCTGGAATCGAACCAGCGCACTCGTACTTGAGAGGCTGGTGTTTTAACCACCGGGCCACCACGACTGTTACTAGGCCACCACGACTGTTCTGCGTACTCTTGTAATACAATCTAGACTCGGACTGCTCTTCCATATAGAGTGGTTTACACAACGTCTGCGTCATAATAATGCAACATATTTCCATTTTTAAATTAATCAGCCTTCGTTTTTTTTTTTTGCTAATGTTTATCAGTCAGTAGATGAAGTGAGCTGTCCTTGTAGGAGAACTAAAATTTCACGGTGTATTTGAACGAAGTACAGACGACATCACATCAAGCTACTACAATCTGTCAGATTTCTTTATTAGATTTTCAACTTTACCTCTAAAGTATTAAACCTCAAGGTTCATCATCATCATCAACCTTTTTATAGTCCCACTGCTGGGCACATGCCTCCTCTCATAAAGAGAAGGATTGAGCGTAATCACCACGCTTGCTCAATGCGGGTTGGTGATTTCAGACTTAAAGTCCAGGTTTCCTCAAGATGTTTTCCTTCACCTTGTAATCACTCATTGGTGCCCAATATACTCGAATACTTGGAAAGTACATATAACTTACATACAAGAAAATTTACATTGGTACTTGCCTGATCTGGAATCGAACCCTCATATTCATACTTGAGAGGTGGGTGTTTTAACCACTAGGCCACCACGACAGTGCAAGCAAGTGCAAGCAGTGAAAGGTCAAGGTTGATTGGGAATATTTGATAGTTTTGGGAAGCTTGACTGCTGTCGTTTGGTCGTCTGGTGTCGTGTAGATATATTCGCCAGGTAGGATAAATATTTTTTTCTGAGTCTTCGAAGTATTGTCCTCTGAAAATCTAAAGGCTCACGAGGGGCATTATCGCCCACGTTGATAAGCTATGATATAATCATTGTGTATATTTTTTTACAGGCTCATCAATTTATGAACAGGGTAATGACGTACAGGGAGACACAAAAAGAAATCATGAAAGCCAAGGACGCTTCCGACTTTACCGGTTACACCAGTCTGAACGTTAATACGATTGCGGTAAGCTATTAATTATAGCAAGTATCAGTGTTGAAGGTTTCATTTTATACAACTTCAATAATTATAATTTGTTTATTATTGGTCACTTCACACTACTTAGTACTTGCCCTTTGACAATAACGTTGGGTACAACTTGCAGTGTACCTGGATTCAGCTAATACCATCTGTTCTTTATTTACATAACTAGCTTTCCGACCGCGGCTTCGCCGGCGTGGAGTTCGGTTATATCGCGTTTTTTAGATTTCATTCGAGAATATCATTTTTTTCCGGGATAAAAAGTACCTACCCTATTATTTAATCCGGACTTCTAACTTTACGTCTGCAAAATTTCAAAGCAATCGGCTTAGTATAGTTACGGTGTGAAAGCAGAACGAACAGACACACAAACAAACAAATAGACTCACTTTCCCATTTATAATATTAGTAAGGATTATACCTGTTGACAAGATTAATTGTTAGACTGTGGAGCTATTCGTAATGACTATCAATGATCCAGAAATGCCAGTCGGGATCGACGGCTTGACGTGCTTCCCCAGTATGTAAAGATGGACCCGTCCATGGACCGGCCGCGGTAAGCGTAGCTTAACCTGATCGATCAAACCGTGTTAATATATAGACAATAGTCCTCTAACAAATTTACATGCATAGCTGCGGAAGAAATAAATAAGTGATTATACATAAAACCATTAATCTCTTCAGCTGTTGCAAAAGTATCTGGGTCATGACTCATGATAAAAGATTATCATTTCATTAACAAGGCCGTAGAAATAGTTACAATGTCAAAGCCAGGCCTTACATCCTTATTTGTTGATCTATTTAACATCCTTGAATCATTTGCACTGTTGCAGTGGACTTATCGATGACCATATTTTCCTGCAAAAATTACAAAGAAAATAATTGGTACGGTTAACCTTAAAAACTATATAATATAGTAC
This sequence comes from Sesamia nonagrioides, assembly GCA_017933935.1. Taxonomy (NCBI): domain Eukaryota; kingdom Metazoa; phylum Arthropoda; class Insecta; order Lepidoptera; family Noctuidae; genus Sesamia; species Sesamia nonagrioides. Next base: position 232,116 of record JADWQK010001360.1, on the reverse strand, counting down.
TTACATTCTACTTAATATTATAAATGTAAAAGTTTTGATGTTTGTTCCATATATTTTTTATGACTATGCCGTGCTATATACCATGCCCCATTGGACCGTTGCGTCGTCGTGCGCGTCGCTTTAACGGATCGGTGGCCGACGGGAGGGTGATGCGCTGCGTCGTCGGAGCTCCGCTGCGATGACGGACAGTGATGCACTACTAGAGGAGGAAGCTAGATGAGCGTAGTATTTTCATCTTACGATGATTAAGCAGGATATTGATATAGATTTACTCATATTCTTGGTCCAAGAAAGACCTCATTATATACATTGCAAAGGCTGAACTGAACCGTTGTGACGGCGTGCATGCCCTTTTGCTTTGCGTTGGCCTAGGGTCAACACAACATGGGTGTGGCATACAATGCGTTGTTCGGTTGCGGCGAAGACGCGACGCAACGCACTAATGGGGCCTCACCAATGGGGATTCAAGCGATGTACTCCTGGTGTGCTGGAGTGTATGAAGGCCTCCACCAGATGTTCACTTAGCGTTATAGACTTGCCGATAAGCTCATCTGCCGATGGTAGTTGGATTCCGGTTACTTGATACTGTTCACAAAACAGAGTTACGGAGAGAGAGCAAAAGTATACTGACGGGTGAATGAAAAAACTTCTTGAGTTTTGTTCGTTCTCCATTCTTTAATGCTGATTGGATGCTTCGCCAGGCAATGAGGTTGAAGGGAAATAATGCGGGAATATTTGAATATGCTTGCTTATTGATGTATTTAATTGTTATGTGCATTAACACAAATAGATATATGAAAATGAATATAATAATATTATAATAAAAAGAATCCCGTGAGAAACTCGCGATTTAAAGCGATACTTTTAATGCCGACATTCATGCGGAATCGAGACTTAACGAACTCCGACTGAACGAAACTCCGAGACTCTGATAGTTAAATATTATGGGAGGTGTCATTGACTGTGTAATATGTTTATGTTACAGGCTGGTTTGGCGCCTTATTTAAATATAATACCTTCAAAAGTAAATCTGAGCGTCGATATGAGGTTATCCACAGAAGCAAATGCCGATGAGATGCAATCTTTGGTAAGTGCCTGAATTTGCATAAGGAAAAATCGCCAACGTAGCACGCGAAATTCGAGACACAAATGCAATATGCAGAAATATTAATAAGTAAGGTTTTTACACATTGTGGCTGTACCAACTTACTGTAACAAATAGCCCAATTTTTTAATTCCTAAGTGGAGACACTATGATGATGGACGGAACACTACGCAACCGTGCACGTGCCGTGGAACTGGCCCGACACGCTCTTATCCGGTTTTTTTAAAATCTAAATACGTTTATAGACAGTAACAAATATCTATAATCATTTGAATATGCAATATAAGTTATGACGTGTTTTTTATTCGATAGAAATAAGTACTACATGTCACAACGAATTTTTTTTTTAATAATTATAAACTAGTGCTTGATCCCGCCTGATGGTAAGCAGTGATGCAATCGTTGATGGTAAAGCGCACTAGTTTATTAAGCCTATTCACTTAAAAACTTAGGAATAGGAAGGATGACGGCAGTTGAGCGAGGTGATGCAATGTTAAACCCAAGACCAACACGACCAAACGATGCTGCGCTAGAGGGAGATTGATCTGGAGACTCTCCACGACCAAACTCCCGACACAACAACATTTGGCGCATCGTACCCGCCACACATCGTAACACAACTGCTCAGACCCGTCCTCCGTACGGCTTCACCAGACATCATGCCGGAACACGACGAATCGCTTGGCGGCAAGACTTTGTCTGGTGGGTGGTAACTTCTGCCGGCAGCCGATGTTATTGCCTACCACCGAGAACTTAACCTATAAAGCCTATAGTATTTCCACTGCGGGAAAACAGGCTTCAAAAGGGATTGAGCTATAATATACCACGAGGGCCTAGCGCGGTTTGGTAGATGCCATAATTATTTTCGTATATCTCCAAATTATTTACGCTGAGTATAGCGCTTGCCAAAGTAAAAGTAGCAGGAGAAAACTGGATATCCATGAGTAGAAATAAAGAACAATGGAAATCCTTGGAGGAGGCTTTTACCCGAAGGGGGTCCATATAAGCCACGAAAAAAAGAAGAAACAAAAAAAAAAAAAACATATATACTTAAATTAGTTATTAAGTGGAATGTGGAAACAAATAAAGCTTTATTATTATTATTATATTATAGCGCTTGTCTCGGTTCGAATCCACGACCCACATCTCATAAGTCAAGGCCACTACTGCACTATACAGTTGGGTAGCAGTGGGTTTCATTTTGATATTTCAACAAAATTCATTGCTATAACGGTATTGAGCAGACGGTTTTTCGGACGTATAAAGTACATATAGATAAAATACGTCTTTTATCTATTCTGTGATATGGATAATATATTGTATAACCTTGGTCCTTGAACGATTTGGTCAAACAGAGTCTAATGCAAGGTTTTTTTTATAATAAATTATCTTTTTAATTTTCAGGTGGATTCTTGGATGCAAGAAGCCGGTAACAAAACAGAAGTATGGTACCTCCGTCATGAAAAAGAGTCGAGAGCTACTGCAGTAGATGACTCTAACCCTTACTGGGTTACCTTGAAGAATACTTTGAACAATATGTAAGTAGAAACGTGTCCGGTTTTATAAAGACTGATAACTCGACCACTATTTCGAGCCATACACTAAATATTCATTGATAAAAGTTTCCGTCTTGAATCTTCCAATCGAAGACCAACTTTTTCTAACAGCCCAAAGTGAACATTAGCTTGTCTGTAAAGACATAAAATAGCTATGGTTGATTTGGTAAGCGAATTAAGTATGAAAGCAGTGGTGGCCAACCGGTAACGACCCCGACTTACGAGTATAGGCCTTAAGGTCTAACCCCGGTAGGCGCTTTTTTTGTATAAATTATTTTATCACCACTGCTCTGAAAACCGTAAAGGAAAACGGCATGTCCTACAAAAAAAAAAAAAATGTGTCATCTACGAACCCTCTACTAGGACCGTCCTCTCGAACTAGGACCGCGTGGTGAATAATGGTCCACCCCCTCTCACCGAGTAAAGGCATGTGTCTCAAACATGCAGCTGTGTGAATTTCATTAACTGAATGAATAACTTCTAAAGCCGTAAATTAGTCATGTATCCAATGCATATGCGATTAGTGTATAGTGCTCTTACAGAAGGCGTGGTTTTATGTTTGAACAGTTGTTATCGCTATCTCTACACGAGATAAAACATTGACTCACATAACCCAATAATGTTTCAGGGGCATCAGGATTTCGCCCGTGGTATGCCCAGCGACTTCCGACATGCTCGTCCTACGTAACCTTGGAATTCCAGCCTTTGGCTTTACTACCAAAGCGAAGACAATCTCAAGAATACACGGCAAGGACGAATATCACAATGTGGAAACCTTTATGAAGGGAATAGATATTTACACAGAAGTTATTAAGAATTTAGGTAACCTACATTCTGTTAGTTCTCAGATTTCAGAAGAAGGTTATGATAATAATAAGTTGGCCACACCAACGTCAATGTCAACGTTTCTTTTGTCATCTCTTCACAATATTCAAATATATAACTTTTAGAAACTGTTGTGTGTGAATATAAAATTCATATACAATTACAGAAACCATAACAGTGAAAACCAAAATTATGAAAACAACATTTAATTTTAATACAATGAAATATGCACATGAATATAGCACAATCTATCAATATCAATCATCAATTTATCAACATCTTTAATCTGTGGTGACATCTATCATGTCATTCCGCTGTAAACGCAAAAATGCTAACAAAATGTGAAGATTAGCTGCACGATGTGCTCGACTCTGCCTCGTCGCATCGCTGCCGGTACCCAGCCCTATTAGGAACGCTGTGACGACACCGGCTGCGGCAGCAGCTCGAGCGATGATTACTTCTCTTCGCCGACGTTGCTAACACCAGCAGGTGGCTGTGGAGGTGGTGGATGTGGAGCGAGTGTATGAAGCTAAACCAGAAATAGAATTAGTATTAATTTCACCATTAGATGTAGGCAGAGCTGTCCGTCCGTTACCGAATTGGAAACCAGCGGGACTAGACGGATGAGTAACTTTTGGTTAAATTGGCTAATTAGTTCACATACTTTTGGTATCTCAATTCCAATCATCCTTACAATCTGGATCTCTGCCGCAGTTTCTTATAATAGGCGTTATCCACCTGCTTCATGAGTGAGGTAGTCCCGCAGAACATAAGAATCATAGACCGATCACATGTTTGTTGACGGTTAATTATCCTTTCACATCCATTTTGCGATGCATTTGAGAGTGAAAATTATTAGATATAATCGAGTAACTCGTCAATGTGAATTGACGAGTTACTCGATTATATCTGCCTTTTAAAATGGATGTAGGAGTGGGTCGCGCAATATTAACGAGCCATTAGCCAACAGGTTCGTCGATCCCGCAAGTATCTGTCGACGTGTTGGATAGATTATAATGAGGGTGCTGTGGCAGTTGTAATTGCAAATTTCTTGAGTCGTTTATGGGGCAATGGAAGACGCCTTGCCGCCCCACGAATGTCCTTCGCTGTCCAGAGAGTCGACAGATCCAATGGAATGATGAGCTTGTGTAGGATTAAGCGGGGAATATTTCATGGTGATAGTTTAGGACAGCAATCAGTTGAGGAAAACGGGGTCAGGTAGGTAGATATCCCGACTCCTGTACATAGTTGATTTGAAACCTTTTGTCCCTAACAAATTACATCTGATGGAGCTAGTGAAGGCACAAAACAACTAAAATACATTAGAATGGAAATAGTTCGGGAACACGTGTCGCCGCTTGTCTCCCTCTTTAACTAGGCCTTAACATTGGATGCCGGCAGAAGTTACCACCCATTAGACAAAGTCTTGCTGCCAAGTTCCGGCATGATGTCTGGTGAAGCCGTACGGAGGACGGATCTGAGCAGTTGTGTTGCGATATGTGCCGGGTAAGATGCGCTAAATATTGTTGTATAGGAGGTTTGGTCATGGAGGGGCTCCAGATTAATCTCCCTCTGGCACTGCATCGTTAGTCTGCGTTGTTGCGTTGACCTCGCTCAACTGCCGTCTTCCTTCATATTCATTCAGTTTTTTTGAGTGAATAGGCTCTTAATAAACTAGCGCTTTTTACCATGAACGATTGCATCACTGCTTACCATCAGGCGGGATTGCGGTCAAGCATTAGTTTATAATTATACAATATGTAAAGACAACCTTATCCGATTCGTGAAGGTATTGTTAGGCATCAATATCTGATTCTACATATGCCTACAAAGCCGTGCTAAAAATAAAAAAAAAATCCCACTAAAAAAATAAATATTATTTCGCAAAAAGAGGTAACTTAATACATGTGCAGTGGGCAATACATGCGCGGGCGAAGGGGGGCAGAGCACGCGGCATGCGGTTGCTATTCGCTAAAAATAATACCGGTGTTAAAAAATACCTTATTAAAAATTACCAAATTTTGGGGTAGTTCGAATTAATTAGCGGAAAAAAAAGATTATTTAAAAAAAAATACATAAGATTCGAGTTAGGTATACGAAGTAACATCCCTACTATTTCATAATTTGTAAGATTAAAATAAAATAAAAATTACGTAACTTGAAAATTTTGTATTTTGTTTATGATATAAACATAAAATTAGGGTTAAATGAAAGGTTTAGATGCAAAACAGTCCTACAAAAAGTTTTTAGTTGACTTTTTGTTTACGAGATACTGGCCCCGATTCCCTTGTTCACAAACTAAATTAAATTTAAGTTCAGTACATTTTTTTCTTTCTTTTTTCAAATTCATGCACATTTCATTATTACCTTTTTTTTATAAATTATAAACTATCCCTTGACCGCAATCCCGCCTGGTAGTAAGTAGTGACCCAATCGTTGATGGTAAAGCGCACTAGTTTATTAAGAGCTTATTCCCTCTAGCCTTGAAGACACTCAAATTGTAGTTCGACGGAAACACCGCTGCTGTCAAATTGTTCCAGTCCCTCGATGTACGCGGTATAAAAGAGGAGGCGAAACGCTTCGTCCGGATCGTAGTGGTATTAACAACGTAAGGGTGAAAACTCCCCGTACGACGGATCGTCCGATGGTGAAACGGAGATGGGGGTATTAAATCATGCAATTCCCTCGCACACTCACCAAAATGCATCCTATAGAACAACGAAAGGTTGGCTACTCTACGCCTGTGCTCTAGGTTTTGGAGACTGTTTTGAGTGAAATCTGGGTCGCCAATCAGCCTCTAAGCACGCCTCTCCATTGAATCCAAAGTGGCTAGACCTCATTTTGCAGCTCCAGCCCAAATGTGGCTGCAGTACTCCACACACGAACGGACCTGTGCTTTGTACAACATTAGAAGCTACCTTGGTGTGAAGTACCGCCGGACCTTTGGGATAACGCCAAATTTCCTGGTAGCCACCTTGGCCAAAATAACGAACCGAACGATAATGAACCGCCTAAAGTTCAGGTTCGAGGAAATCTAACTCCCAAAAGCTGAAGGCGGTTGAAGTATGACACGAAAATCGTAGTTCGACCGAAACATAATGAGTGTACCATTATGTTTCGGTCGAACTACGATTTTCGTGTCATACTTATGGCACGCCTGCCCCGCCCACATTACCATTGTAACCTTACTTAACTATTCCGTGAGTGGCAGTAACTGAAACTTTTAGTAGTAACATCACGATGGTATTTGGTGTGAACAAGTGTTCAGTAATGGTTATAAGTAGGAGGGAGATTATGAAACCCGAGGGATTCCACTCTCGGATCCATACACCTTAGATCTCTCTCCTCAACGGAAAACTCTGATATTAGGGTATGTCTGAAGTAAATACATGGTTAAAACTGTAATTGGATATGTAAAATGAATGAATAAACGGCATGATAACATAATTTATTTGCATTAAACATAAGGTTGTGATAATTAATAAGTGATGTTTAATTACGATTTTGTTATAATTTATACATACCTACTAATTATTTATAATGAATAAATTATGGCTAATAGTTCAAAGTCTTTGTATTCTATGAACTGAGTCCTTTCTTTACTATTTTTGTCAATAGACTGGTCTATTTATACTAGAGGTACCTATTGACCGATTTAGACTAGTGCTTATAATTAAAAAAAAAAAAATGTAACAAATGATTTGACGGCATTACTAAGAATCTAAATAATTGTCACCTTCCGTGGAGCCTTACCTTTGGCCTTTTGGCATTACCCCTGTAGGTATCTTATAACATATTGACACTCATCATCATCATCATCTCAGCGTTAATCCCAGTCGCATCCGTTGCTTTTACAGCTTTGGAGTCTGGGGTCCGCTTTACCAGTCTAACTGCTGAATATAACATATTGGCACTGTCTATAAAGAAAGATATATAAAAAAAGATATATAGAGATAGTAGAGGATGAAAAAATACTTTATTTACGGTAAACATGGCACAAGGAAAGTACTCAAATACAAAAAAGAAAAACATGCAGGGTAATATGTGTCACACCGTCGCACAGCACAATGTCAAACTAGGTTATAATATTGTTATGGGCTACTAAAATAAGGGTTATGTTAAGGGTTAGGTTTATTGACAACGACGGTACAGTCGATAACAATTATAGGTAATAACAAGTAGAACGTAGCTCACGTCGGTCGCACCGAAGTCTTCCTTGATGTTCACAAAGTCCGTATTTTACACACACAACAACACCACAGAAGTCACCTGTACTGTAGGCCTAGTATGAGTATTCATTACGAGACTCGAACGTCGATATCGAGCGCGTTTGACTCATCGATTGTGCTCATTGCAGATCGCTTCTTTATTAAGGCTTGTTTCGCTTCGATAGTAAATGCAGACTGACTCGTCCGGATTACCGGATTTAAGTTATACCTTCTCTTCACACTTCATATAATCCCAGGATACCCCATCGTAACTTACTCAATTCTTCCTCCAGTTCCATCACCTTCTCGTCAGTCCACAGTGCACGCTTGTTTAATGTCGCCAGGCTGATCCGTTGTTGTTTGTGATAGCCTGATCTCCAACTTTGAGAAAGAGGTCAATCGTCGAATCCAACTCGACTGGGCTGCTTTCGAGAAACTACGTAGAATCTTCTCGTCTACGGCAGTCTCTCAAGACAAAAGCCTTCGACCAGTGTGTGTTGTCAGTGATGACTTATGGCACAGAGAAGTGGTCGCTAACAATGGGCCTTATAATAAAGGTAAAGGTCACTCAAACGGCTATGCTTGGAGTTTCACTGGGTGATCAAATCAGAAATGAGGAGATCCGCGGAAGAACGAGAGTAACCGACATAGCCCGAAGAATTGCAACACTTAAATGGCAGTGGGCGGGGACATTGCTCGTAGGACCGATGCCTGATGGGGCCGACGGGTTCTTGAGTGGCGACCACGCACCGGAAGACGCAGCGTGGGTAGGCCCCCGACAAGGTGGACCGACGACCTGATGAAAGTCGCGGGAAACCGCTAGATGCGGGAGGCGCAGGACTGGTCGTCGTGGACATCCTTGGAGGAAGCCTATGTCCAGCAGTGGACATCTTTCTGCCGACATGGTGATGATGATGAAATACGTATAAAAGTATTTAGGTACATTATTAGTACATCATACATATATTAGTTAGGTTAGAGCGCCGTGTTGCCCTTCAAATGTTTAAAAGAGGAGACTTACTGCCGCAATTGTGGCGTCACTATCAACTACGTCATAGGATATTTAAAGGATATTTTATGGAAAATTTCACTTTTGAAGACCAAGTGTTACCGGCCAAACCCGATTTCAGAAGAAACTAGTTTTGCCTAGGCTAAACTAGTTCTTTCTATACGCGATAGGATAAACCAGTTTAGGCTAGTCCAAACTAATTCGTCCTAAGCCCGATAGGATAGACCAGTTTATATGATATGGCCTAGTCTAAACATTAAGTATAGTATATCAAGAAAGTCAAAATAAATAGATAAGCTGAATAAAATACTCCTTAATTGGAAATATAATTAAACAGGAAATTGACAGTCCTACTCTGGGTTCTATTCCAAATAATGCCTTGTATGGCGATTGTTTTATCCCTGAATGGTAGGTAAGGTATTTCCACCTGACAACCACTGAAATTTACGTACAAGAAAAACAAAAAAGTAGGTATTATAGGATCAATGAAAACATTACAATAGATAAACGATTATAAAGATAAGATGATTGTGATATATCCTATCCTCTGCCGTGTTATTGAAAGTATCTGTAGTTATCTAGCTAGAGACACTTTCAGTACATCATCTATACATCATTTTTATATCATCTTAGGTAGAGCACCACTGAGCACGGTGGAATATAATGTCTACAAATAGAAGTTAGTTACTACTACTGTTATATACCTATTGTTGTTATTTACTTTACGGTTTTAGTGGCACTCGTGGGGGGCAGTTACAAATATAATACATATATATATGTTCCAAGTAAGTATTTAGCTTCTATTTTTTTTTTTAAATATGTAATTATAAACTAGCGCTAGTTTATTAAGTGCCTATTCACTAAGAAAAAAAAACTGAGTGAATAGAAAGGAAGACGGCAGTTGAGCGAGGTGATGGCAATACAAAACAACACGACCAACGATGCGCCAGAGGGAGATTGATCTGGAGTCCGTCCACGACCAAACTCCCGACACAACAACATTTGACGCATCGTACCCGACACACATCGCAACACAACTGCTCAGACCCGTCCTCCGTACGGCTTCACCAGACATCATGCCGGACCACGACAAATCGCTTGGCGCCAAGACTTTGTCTGGTGGGTGGTAACTTCTGCCGGCAGCCGATGTTATGGCCTACCACCGAGAACTTCACCTGCGCAACTTCTGCTGTCGCCAGTTATGCTGCGTCTTCCCCCGGCGCTGTCACCAGCGTATCGTCAGTGTAACAGACGATGCTAACGCCATGGAGGAGAGTAACGTGTAGCACCCAGACGTATCCGATATTCAATAGAAGTGGTCCCAGTACTAACACCTGTGGAACATTACACGACACCTGTCGCCGGCTCCATTCTTCTTGACTCGACTAGAGTACACTCCTGTCCGCCAAGTAGGCCAAGGTATATAGAGCGGTGATGGTAGTTCGCCGCGTATATCGTTATAAGGAGTAAACGAACAAACGCCGCATTGGAGCGCCTGTACCGCAGCGGCGTCGGACCAAGAGGTGATCTGCATCAACATATCATCATCATATATTCATCGCCCCTAGTAATTTTTTTATGAAGATTGTCTCCTCCTTACTGTCAACGGAGGTCGATGTCCGCCCGCCCAAGTCGCATGTTATCTGACGATTGAATATCGACTAGCGATAAGGAGCGACTTCCTACTTGTATCTCTCTAATGAAATGTAGTAAACTCATGCTAATTTATACCGACTATAATTTTATACTGCACGCAGTAAATAGTCATTAGAGGCTAAGGAATAATAAAACCAACAAAAGCTGTTTATGATATTTTATAGTATTATCGATATCTACATATACTAATGCTAAAACGAAGAAAGATTTGCTAGTTCCTTTGTTTGTTTGCATATTGATAGCACTTGCATATTATGCATTGCGATAGACTCCGAAACTACTGGGCTGATTTGAAATTATTCCACCATTAAAATTATTTGTAATGAACGTATCTCTATATATGTTTACTCTACCTCACGTTAGGCAGGTGGAAACTAAAGTGTTGATAAAGGGCGAAGAATTGAAATCTGAAGACAGCACAGTATTCTTGGGTATAACTCTGGATGCTAAGCTTCAATGGGGTCCACGTATAGAAAAATTGTCAAAAAAAGTAAGTTCTGCTGCATACGCAGTTAGAACAATTCGTAATTTGACTGATGTTGAGACGGCCCGTTTAGTGTACTTTGGCTATTTCCATAGCGTAATGTCGTACGGCATTCTGTTGTGGGGAAATGCGCCGATATTCAAACAATATTTGTTTTGCAGAAACGAGCTGTTCGTGCAATTTATAAATTAAGTCCGAGACACTCTCTCAGAGAAAAAATTAAAGAGATTAATGTACTGACCGTGCCGTCTCAATATATTTATGAAAATCTTTTGTACGCTCATAAAAAATATTATGGACATCACTGTATTTTTTAAACAATTGTTTAAAAAATACAGTGATGTCCATAATATAAATACTAGGAACAGGCACAAATTTATTGTACCTACAACAAGGCTCAAGAAAATAGGTGGCTCTTTCAGATGCCAATGTATACATTTTTACAATGGACTTCCAGAGGTGGTTCAAGATCTGAGCCTGAATAAATTCAAATCCTTCATTAAACGTAAGTTGTGTCAGAAAGCATTTTATAGTGTGAAGGATTATATTGAGGTTCTCTGATTGTTCTCTGATTTTTCCTCTTGTAGTTTTAATATGTAATTGTTTGTGTAATTAATTCAAAGCCTGTATTACACACTATGTAGCCAAGCATATTGTACGTTACGGAATTGTATCGCTGACAGAGGTGTTCGGCACTTGTACAGCTGCACAGGAGCTAAACTTAGTATTCGGAAACAATGTTGGAGCTGCTGAACCTTGGACAAAACTATCTTAGCATTGTGTAGATTCAATTTCTTAGTATTGTATAATTGCATGGCAAACGTGTGAGCACAATGTACGAATGTGCTGTAAGGCATTTTTTTGTTGGGTTAGTCTTTTTTATTGACTTTTTTATTGACTTGGCTGTTGAGAGTATGTCATGCTCACTCAAATGTCTCGCTGATGGTTACGTGTGTGTTGGGTCATTAGGTTCCCTTCAATATGGTTGAGCTGAATGATGCTGATCCATTCGTCATGTTCGTGAACGGACGCCGTCGGAGGGGACTGGTCATCTCTTAGCTGCCACGGCGTATTTTAATTTCTGAATTGATTTTGTGTGTTTTCCATAATGGACGCTCTCGGCGTACAATTTATTTCTGCATCGTTCTCACACGGTTGATTTCAACATGAATGATGTAATCAAATATTTGTAACAATAGCCTGAAAATTTAAAAGAGTGTCCATGGAGTTTCTTGCCCGTTCTTCTCCATAGGTACCTACTCTTTGGAATGGGCAACTAGCTTCATCTTATTGACTGACCGACCTTCTGACAATTCAAAGTGCCTGTAACTGGTTTATTTGAAATAAATGCTTTGATTTTGATTTTTATCATTTTCGAAAAAAATTGGAATCTGTATGCACTTCGATAATGTAAAAGAATGTGTGTAAAAATACCAAAACAGAAATCCATACTAATATTATAAATGCGAAAGTAACTCTGTCTGTCTGTCTGTCTGTTTGTCTGTTACGCTTTCCCGCTTAAACCTCTCAACCGATTTTGTTGAAATTTGGCACAGACAATCTTTAGACCCTGAGAAAGGACATAGGCTACTTTTTATCCCGGAAAATTCGATGTTCCCGAGGGGAATCTAAAAAGCGCGATATAACCGAATTCCACGTGGGCGAAGCCGCGGGCGGAAAGCTAGTTGTTTTATGTTTGGCGTACGATGCGGAAGTTATTGACAATTGAGCAAAGTGATTACATAATGGCCCCGATTCCCTCATTCACAACTTGAATTACATTTAAGTTCAGTGCATCTTTTTATTTCTATTTAATTAAGAAAAGGACAGAAGATAAAATGTTAGTTTACCACCTGTCAAGTTAGGCAGCTCCTGATGTAAATTGACGTATTTTTGGTCGCCTGAACCATAGATACCTATAGGATATGAAACCCTAAATCTAAGGCCTGAACTGTCTATTCCACATTTAAATTTAATCCGGTCAAATTAAGAAACTGAATAGACTCTACGGAGTTTCTTAATTTGACATGGTTAAACTTAAATGTTATCTTCTATCCGTTTCTTAATAAAATAGAAATAAAAAGACGCACTGAACTTAAAATTATTTCTTTTGTAAAGAAGAACCTATACGCATACCCCCCTATAGCCTATACTCTAGCCTTGAAGACACTCAAATTGTAGTCCGACGGTAACACCGCCGCGGGCAAATTGTTCCAGTCCCTCGATGTACGCGGTATAAAGGAGGAGGCAAAACGCTTCGTCCGGATCGTAGTGGTGTTAACAACGTAAGGGTGGAAACCAGCCGTACGACGGGTCGTCCGCTGGTGGAACGGAGATGGGGGAATTAAATCATGCAATTCCCTCGCACACTCCCCGAAATGCATCCTATAGAACACCGAAAGTCTGGCTACTCTACGCCTGTGCTCTAGGCTTTGGAGACCAACTCGAGTTAGATCAGGGTCACCAATCAGCCTCTTTGCACGTCTCTCAACTGAATCCAAAATTTTTCAAAATGTTAGTTTATTCGAAATAAACTAACATTTTGAAATAAATTTTACAAAAAAAAAAATGTACAAAATCACCACTCTACAGATAGCAAAAGATTACCAGCTATTGTATAACCATCAAATATTATACCACCATTATGTACAAACTTTGTGCGAAAATAATTACTGGAAAACGTTAACATTGTTAATATGATAAAATCGCTACTTGTGTTAGGGCACATGTGACGCTCGCAAAACTTTGTGCTTGTGGGTCTTGGTACTGGTAAGCAAGTGAAGCCTTGCAGCGGGCATCGTGCCTTCAAATAAAGCCAGTGCTGGCCACTGCTATTTCAGTATTGACCCTTAACAGCTAAAGTTATGACTCCGATTGAATATTAAACAAAAACAACAGTACAATACTTAGTAATTCTGTTTGTTTCCTTTTTGCGCATATTAACATCTTTGCCAGTATTAACTGACTTTGTAGTTTTTTAGTTTGAATTACATGACAGACCAAGAATTATAAATTATTTTATCATTGAATTAATTTAAATTAACATTAAAATAACAAGTAGAAAAAGTAATGAGTTTAAGCCAGTATTGTATGTAGTGTAATGATAGCAACAATTATACCTAAACGTTTGAATGTAATCACTCAAAAGCAATAAATATTTCTCATGACGTAGACATATTTATTGCTTTTGAGTGATTACATTAAAACGTTTTATATTAATTTAAAAAAATGTCGCATGTGTAGTACTTATGCACCTATACTCCGAAATTACCAAGTATAACATGTAATATAAAATATCTTAAGTATTGTGATAAGTAATCTTACAATATTTATAACAAGGAGAGCGGGGTTCAAAGTTCCGATTTTTAGAAAATTGCCAATATCTTCGTGAAAAATAAGAACTGTTAGATAGCTTATAGACATATAGATATAATGTTTATCGGCGTATCAGGATGTATTCAGTATTTGTGGCTAACTATAATAGTCTTTTTTCTAGAAACATTTTTTTCTAGGATTCTGGACCGGAACAACCAACCCCATTGTGGGGCTGGTTGTTCCTTCATTGAGGTAAGTTGTTCCGCTTATATTGTTGACCACTATAACTCAAAATAATTTGTCATAATTAATAATTCAAAGTTATATCCATTTATAAAATATTATAAAAAAGTAATCTGCAAAAAAAAAAAAGAAATTTTTGAGGTTTCCTTAAAATTCTGTAAGTTTCGTTTTTTAATCATAATAATTACTAGTGACAATCATAATATTTTTTTTTTTTACTTTAACCAGCGCTTGACCGCAGTCCTGCCTGATGGTAAGCAGTGACGCAATCGTTGATGGTAAAGCGCACTAGTTTATCAGTAGTTTCTTCTTAAAAATAATTGCAATCAATAATTAAGATGTTTAATGTTATTAAAATCATAAATATACTGGAGTCAAATACGAGTTGAGACTTCAATTGGTTTTCATCAGACACACTCAATCCACTCCTCACTTGTCCGTGAATCAGTATAGGAATCGCAGCAAATTAAGCCATACTAGATCATTCTCTGCATAACTTTTGCTGCTATTTCTTTCCTGTATCACTCTTTTACATTTTTTCTTGCCCTTTCCCTGTGCCTTTCTCTATCCTCTTACCTTTCCTTTCTTGTCTGTCTTACTGTTCTGATCTTCATTTCTCTTTTATTTTTTTTTACTGTTATTCAGCCAACGCATTTTTTTCTGGTGTGTTTGTCAACGCTTCTGTCTTCTTAATACGTCTCTTTGTCACTATCCGCGATTTGGGAAATGGCTTTACAATTTCAGGGGAAAATTATTGGAAAACGGTCGGTATTGTTGACGTTGGCTACATCCATGATAATGGCGTGGCTTTATGTCTACATAGTTGTAAAATTGGACGGACCTGGCTGTTCATCTTTTTGCTCTGAGTCTACTACTGGACTATTGGAGGTTTCTCTTCGATCATTATAATGGCTTTATACTTTGACATTGTAGAGGTCCCTCTAGACTTTCTACAGCGCTCCTTGAATTAGCATCACAGAGTGGAGGTCAACGATCAGTAACGTCTGAAGAGGCAAAATCATCGTGTGTAAAAATATTGGGATTGTATGGCTATATCCTGTCTTCGTGAATGCTTTTATTATATTTCTAGGAGTTGCTGTTCGAGGCCACACTATTTTTACGATTCCTGGTAGTTCCTCGATCAGATTTTCATTTCTAGATACGCATCCTAAAACAAAATAAAATGTTTAGTTTGTATAAATCACTAATCAAATCAAATTCACAAAATAAATCGTTAGTTTACCTACATAACTAAATTACAGATGGGGTAAGTTGTTCCGAGGAATAAGCAGCCCCACAATTAAGGATCATCCAACCTCTTTTTCCCGTCTGCCATATAGACTCATCATCAGACAAAAATATTGAAACGAAGCCAAAAAATAACACAAGCATATGATTCCTGAACATATTTACTACAATCAATACAAAAAATGTATGAATAGCTACAATATTTGACCAAATAGATCAAAAAGTATGAACATGAAAATTTTTACTTACATGACAGGTTAGGAGCTCTATGCACACACCCACTCACCGCTGGAGTTACCAAAACTTCAGCCGTGACGGCATCGTGGCTTTTCGTAATAATCTTCACGCGTATTTCTATCTATTTTCCTCTTGTATCTATTCGCATCGGAACAACTTACTCCGGGAACATTCAACCCCGCTCTCCCCTACTTCAATCTTCGAAGATGAAAACAATTTTATAACAAAAATTAGTAATTACCGTTTATGGATACAATATTGTTTATTAGATACCGTATCCAATCTGCTAAGCCTGCTAACAGATAAGGAAGTGCTAGCCAACATTTCTTCTTTCGTTAAAGTTTAACACTTCAGTATGTTTGTATGTTTAGTGTAAAAAAATCGTCATTGTGCGTTCAATTCATCTACTCTTTGCTCGTTATTCGTTCAAACCACATTGATGCAGTGTTAAATTATGGTCCATACAGTCATACAGTCGCCTGCACTAGGTACAGACGACAGCACATAAAGCTACTCGAAACTGTCAAATATTCCCAATCAACCTTTCTCCGCTCCCTTCCGCTGCCTTCCTTATCCGCTCTTGCTACATTTCTTTAAGTACCTACAGGTTACTGCAAAATGCTGTTTTAGACAATTGAAAATTTATTATTTTCGTTCGTTTAATGAAATTAAAATATTATGTTTCTAAAATGAAACACGAAACCTTATAGGTGTTTTAAATTAATGTCGCCAGGAAATCGCCACGCTGTAATATTGTTTTCTCACGAGTTACCAATTATTTCTTTGAAGCGCAACGGGAAATTTATTAGATGAATGGGAGACCATTACTAAAAATGTAAAAATAAAGTCCTCATCATCATGATTTCAGCCGAAAGACGTCCACTGCTGGACATAGACCTCCCCCAAGGATCTCCACGACGACCGGCCTGCGCCTCCCGCATCTAGCGGTTTCCCGCGACCTTCGTTAGGTCGTCGGTCCACCTTGTCGGGGTCCTACCCACGCTGCGTCTTCCGGTGCGTGGTTGCCACTCGAGAACCAGTCGGCCCCATCGGGTATCGGTCCTACGGGCAATGTGACCGGCCTACTGCCACTTTAGTGTTGCAATTTTTCTGGCTATGTCGGTTACTAACGTTCTTCTGCGGATCTCCTCATTCCTGATTCGATCACGCAGTGAAACCCCAAGTATAGCCCTCTCTATTGCCCTTAACAGCTTTTCACAAAAAGCATATCAAATAATACGCCATATTTTAAGGTTCATAAAAAAAAACAATTTTCAATTAACTATTTCTTTTTAAAAAAAACTATTTAAAACTGCTTCTGTCTTTTGTGTATTCTGGAATCTACAAAACAGCTGAACTGAACTTGGACGGTATGACGGTACTTTCACTGGCAGATAGCAGATGATCTAAGGAGTAACTTAGTGCCGACCTTCACGTAAACTAAACCGCGGCCAAGAGCTAGGTTATAATAAACAAAATGTTAAATCTTTGACTAATCCTATTGCTATTTTGTGTAGGTATTATAAATAAATAAACAGTGTCTTATCTCCCGTTTATCGTTTAGTAAATAGGTAATTTATTCGTTGGCGAATTGGGCCCTGCTGCTTAAAAACGATTCGCAATAAATACGAGTGTGTTTATGAGTTCGCCAACAGTACTCTGTCAACTGGGTAAGTATTCACTACTAATGTTCACTAGATATAGGCTATTTAATTCATATTATGCTGTAATAGAAGAGTTTTTATGAAATCCATATTACTGGCACTGCATGTAGGCCTATTCTAAACACACCTACGGTTATATATTTTGTCGGAGATTTACTAGAAATTTACTATTTTCTATATTATACTTTTGTAAGAACCAGTAGATTTCGTGTTAGAAAAATTTAATCGTTAATACGATGCACTAATGCACTAGTGCACTACTGTGCATAATAATAAATAATTAATCAATATCGCTGTCGCCCTGCATAACGAAAGTATTTGTTTAATTAGTATGAAAATAACTTAAACATATGTATGTTATAGAATTACAATTAATCTACATACATTTTAAACTAATGATCACTGTTAGTTAATTCTGTCAAATCATATAATCCGCCCAATCCCAGCGCCAAGATGCCCGTAATGTTTGCCGTATTGCCACGTTGGATGGCGATGTCTAACTCTGCACCAATAACTAGCTGGAGCGGGAGTCACCCGTTTCGTCACGGAATTTGTGCCCTGGCTCACAAAATTACGTATAGTACTAATCACTCTTTCTGGCCTTATTGCCCCAACTACCCATAGTCTCTACGATTATAAGCACAAAACCTGTCCATCAGCGGCGTCTTCTGCTACCACCGACGGTGCAACCAAGATAGCTGGAGGAACCATGCTGACACAAGTCGCGTCCCATATCAGGCACTTGCCGTGGGGTCAAGCCGTCAGGCCTGTCGCCGTCCATCCTGTCCGTCCATAGACCAGAAGGCTCCATCACACAAGGGGGACACAAATGCCCTCCACACATTTTTTATTTATTTTTAATATAACTTGGGCACTTAAAGAAAAGATCTGTAAATGGCGTCCGCGCGCATGCGTTCTCGCTCACTCTCTATCGCTGTCTATACTCACACAGTGAAGTAAGAGCTGCAAAAAAATAACAATCAGTCAGGATTCGCTTTCCAAGCTACTTTGACGCACTCCGAGTTATCGTTACTTTCGTTCCGCTAAAGTCTCTGTTATTTTGTTGATATTATTGTTTTTGTTGAGTTTAATTGTTATTTGTTTGCGTTACGTTTGATTGTTATTTATTTTTGTTAAGTTTTTAGTACTAACGTTGACATTTTATTATTTTATCATTTGGTTTGTGATTGAACAATGGCTTCACGAAAACGTGGAAAGATTCTACACAGTGATGCGCGTGAAATTGTTTACAACGTGATAAAATACTTTGAAGAAGAGAAGAACTTGGAGCGCTACCATCCGCTCAAGTACAGCGCTGCACGCGCAGCGATGGCGACTAATTTATCGATGTCTACTATATCGAAAATTAAGAGAGAAGGTAATTACCAATAAACTATCAGTTTGTGCTTAGCTCTGTTCTGTCTATAATATGTTTTTTCAGTTAAATTTACCATCTATATCACCCAGATGTGACATTTTTTGTTTTTGCTTCGCTGTTATTAGTAACAAAGTTAAGTTAACTTCTATAAAGTGTTAAGTTCTTTGAAGTTAACTTCCATACTAATACATACTATTAAACTGATACTAAAAGTATCCAAGAAACTCGGATAGCATGCTTATTGTCATCAAAACTTAAATAAACTTAGGATAACGCAAACAAAAATCGACCTTTCATCATATTGATAGCCTGGGCGACTCAGTACCCAAGGTGCATTATCATAGTAATTTATTCTTCTAACCTAATAATCTCTGGACTCTATAGTACCCACGTGCAGAGAAAGGTATATTTTAATGACTTCACGCTATAAAAGAGCGTCCAGCATATTTTAGCATGTTTCAGTTCATAAAAACCCTAATTAAAATAAAGCCATCATATTACTATTCTATTATAATATTTTACTATTATTTCAGGTAAACTTGCAAAACAAACCAACACTAAAATCCGTACGCCGAGTAAGGGTAGAAAAGGCAAAAACAATACGCGTGTCCCCATGGATAACTTCAGTTTATGTGCCATTAGAAATATTGTGGCCTCAATATATGACGTTCGAAAGGAGGTACCTACGCTGAACAAGATTATGGCATCAGCAAAAGCTGATTTAAACTATACAGGCTCCAAAACGACGTTAAGAAAGATTTTAAAAGAAAAGCTCGGATTTCGATTTAAAAAATGTCGCCAGAACCGAATGGTGCTCATAGAGCGCGATAATATAAAAGCCTGGCGAGTGAAATATTTACGCCGCCTCCGACAAAATGATGCCATGGGTGCGGAAAAAAAGAAAGTTGTATACATGGATGAGTCGTGGATCCATGCTCATTATACTGTCAGCAAGTGCTGGCAGTCATCCACCAACGAAGGCATTCGAAAAAATGATAGTCCTGGACAAAGGTGGGTGATGGTTCATGCCGGCTCAGAGGATGGGTTTGTGGAGGGTGCAGGATTATTATTCAAAGCAAAATCAAAAAAAGGCGACTACCATGACGAGATGGATGGTAATAACTTTACAAAATATTTGAACGAAAAACTTATACCAAATCTGCCTCAAAACTCCATTCTCGTCATGGATAATGCATCTTACCACAGCATGCAGTTGGATAAAGCGCCAACGACTGCAACCCGCAAAGCGGATATAAAGAAATGGATGCACGAGCACGGTGTGGCATTCGAAGAAGACTGGACTAAAGCAGAGCTGCTCGTGCATCTAAAACACCATCGCCCCGAAAAAAAGTATGTGGTAGACGAACTTCTACGTGAGCATGGCCATGAAGTTCTCAGACTCCCTCCTTACAACTGCGACCTGAACCCCATAGAACATGTTTGGAATTTAATAAAACAACGGGTCGCAGATAAAAATGTGGAGCAACACGAAAATAAAATTGAGGACTTGACAAAAGAGGCCATAGCTTCAATTACACAAGACGAATGGAAGAAACAAATAAATCACATAAAGAAAGTCGAAGAAGCATACTGGAATCGCGATGTAGGCAGGGAGAGTGAACTAGAGGATTTCATTATCAGTGTGGGCATGAATAGCGACACCGAAGATGAAAGTGACGAATGTGACGACCAAGACTGTGAAAGTGACCAGTCCATGGATGATTATAACGAATTGATGGAGGGGATTGAACCAATAATGGGTTCAGATGATCCAGATATTGCTGGGCCAAGCGGTTTATAAAACCTTTTTCTCAGATATTTTATCAGGTATTTTTATAATTAATAAAGACAAATTTTAAAATCCAGTATTTTATGTACCTTTGCTCCTTACTTAGTAATATTATTTTTACTATTATTGGCTAAAAGAATAATTTAATATTAGTAATATAATTATATAATATTTGACAAACTATATTACAATTATATAATAGAATATTAGCTAAAAAAAATAATTAACTGTATAACAACACACTCAAGAAAGTGATTTAATTTAGTTTCGTTTCGTGAGTAACTGTATAGTTGGTGGAGGTATAATTATGTAAACAATCACAGTAGTCGAATGAAAATAACTAGCTACAAAAATATCTCTTTTTATTCGACCAAGTAACTGGTTATGTTACGTTTCTTGAAAAAGGCGTAACGACCCATAGAACCAAACTTGTTTTGTAAACCGTACCATAAGTAGCCGCCGCCATTTTCAGATCTTTTCTTTAACTGCGCGAGTTATATATACATCCAGATTATTGTGACAGCCTCCGTGGCGTAGCGGTAGCGGACGCGGCCGCTGCGCAAGGTGGCGCGGGTTCGATCCCCGCACAGTGCAAGTATTTGTATGCATGAATATGAATATTTGCCCTGGTCTGATCATGCCTTGGAAAGCACGTTAAGCCGTTGGTCCCGGTTGCCATACGAACATCTAGTGGCAGTCGTTACGGGTCGTTGGAGCCCTCAAAAGTCCAACAATTGGTCTAACTGCAATGCTTCGATGTCGCCTTCGGGTTGTGGAGGTCAGACGGCAGTCGCTTCACGGAAAATGTCGAAGTTTAGCCATATCAGCAGTTGGACTGGTAAAGCGGACCCCAGCCTCCAAAGCTGAAAAGGCTCCGGATGCGACTGGGATTAACGCTGGGATGATGATATACATCCAGATTATTCTATTAGTACAATATAAAGTAGTATACTGGAAGGATAGTGTGTTGGTCTTATGTATATACATGACGTTTCAGCTAACATTCTATCGTGTTACTTTTTTACAGAACGTGAAAATGTTTGGCATTGTTGCTATAGTCCTGGTAGCGCTACAGCTGCAAGTCAGCGTAGCTGCCAGTGATATCGACTATGCCAACAGTACCCCGGTGGAATTGTTCCAGGCATATTTGAAGATTAACACTACTACTCATAATGATTTAAGTAAGAACGGTTTTAGTTACTTTTTTGCTTAGGTAGGGATAAAAACCAATGCGACTCTCCTTTGTATTGATAAATAATTGTTTTTGTATCTTCACCTGATGGCTGTGATCTATATTTAAATTCTATTAATTTGATCTTCCTTTTTCTTTAAGGTTCCGTCATAATGACGGAACCTTAAAGAAAAAGGATCACGTAACCCTTATGATTTCGTTATGTCCATCTGTCCGTTATCGTTTTACCTTTGAAACATTTAGTGCTAGAAAGATGAAACCACCCTTCGTGCTAAAATCTAAGAAGGTCTTAGATTTTATCACGAAGAGTGGTTTCATCTAACCTCAATCTAGAGTTTTTTGCTTTTATCACCAACTAAGTACAAAAATTCACCTTGTAGCGGAGGCTGTTGAATTCTGGAAAGCATTAGCTAAAGCAGCTGATGTACCAATTAACGTGTACGAGATTACTCCAGGGTACCCCATAGTGGTACTGAAATGGGCGGGAATTGACAGCAGTCAGCATAGCATAATGCTGAACTCACACATGGACGTGGTCCCTGCTGATATAGAGGTACGTTTAATAAAAATATAAGTCTAGGTACTCACGACTACAGGTGAAGCTACCCAAAATTGCCAGATATTCTTAATCAACCTGGAGCCTTAATACTTTATAGATAAGGTTGAAAATTAAATGAAGAAATCTGACAGATTGTAGTAACTTGATGTACTGTCGTCTGTACGTATATGTAGCATCGCCAAAAAACAGTGACTATCGTTTCATACAGCTAAACTATACTGGAAATTTAACGATGGTTATCAAATATCTTCACGTACCTACTTATTAAGAACAATAAAGAGAAGCATATTTCTTATGTATTTATTATTTATATATTCTTTATTGTACACCAATCAAACATAGAACATAAAACATTCATCACAAAAAAACATACAATGGGCGGCCTTATCGCTGATGCGATCTCTTCCAGGCAACCAAAGAATGGACAGATTCTCCCGAACCACAAATGGGACTGTCGTTGGTGGAAACATCAATATTACAATATACTAAAGTAGATACACAAATACATATATACAAAAATAAATACATAGATACTGAACAAAACAGGTAAGTAAGTAAATTAGCCAAAAAGTATTTGTTGTCCTTATGTTATTCTTCGACATATTAATAATTTGAGATTATATAAATTGTGACCAAAATTCAGCCAGATCGACAGCTACGGAACCTCTCTCTGGAAACTGATAAGCACACCTGCACTAGTGTGATTACTTACAATACCTATTCTGCTTACGTATGATAAAGATTAATATCTTTTTGTAAGTTTTTTTTTTAATAAAAAAATATTCATTCGATATCTTGATATCTATCGCTGACTAACGGTACGAAGTTATCAGTTTTATGGCTAATTTTTACTGTTCCAATAATTGTAAAACTAACAAGAAAAAATTCGCTTCGTCATTACAACATGATTATCTTTCATTTACACGAACAGATAGGTTAGTAATACTTCAGATCTGAAATAGTAAATTATGAAGAATTCTGTATACACTAAGGATTCCTTATTTATCACCCTTTTGAAAACATTATTCAGGTCAATACTTCCGTGATAATGTGACAATATTGTCTCTCATAGGAGGGCTGGTTATACGATCCTTTCGGTGGCCACATAGATGACAACGGCGTCATTTACGGCCGAGGAACGCAAGACATGAAGTCTGTATCAATACAATATTATGAAGCGCTGCGAAGACTGAAGAAAAACAAAGTTCCTCTACTCAGAGACGTGTACATGACTCTTATGCCTGGTGAGTCACCATATTTGTCATTGTATCATATTTTCCATATTCTACTTAACCACCATTTACCACCCATTTACCACCATTCCATTGACCATTTTATTTATTTAATCATTTATACACACACACCCATACACAAGAAAGGAAAAAAGGCATACGAGGAATATACAAATGTTTGTTTATTCAGAATAAGCAACTGAAACGAATCCAATCATTAAAAAAAAATATTTTTCCCAAATATATTTAGAAATTGTTGCTGTTTGTATACTGAGCGCAAGCACGCAGCTTTACGATAGATCATAGTAATCGCGCGCACAACAGCTGACGCCAGAGGTCAACGCCCCGCGCTCGCCCGCAGGAGCAAACCTTTGACCATATTTTTGTTGGGACAACCAAGTAGAATAGCAAGCTCATAACTTTGTGGTTTTTCATTATATCTTTTTGAAATTTTGTACATAGATTCTTTAAGTACTTAAAAATATTGGACACGTGTTTTGGGTTTCGCATAAACAAAAATGATGTTGTATAGACAAACACTATCTCAAGTTTAAATATAAAAAAAATACTTTACGAGATTACGTTTTAAAGGTTTTGTAATATATGCACAGCGCACGCAACATCTTAAGACGCGATGACGACCTCCTGACGCAAATACCTGCAATTAATACTCTCTGATAATCTAAAAAATGTTTTTTCTACAGATGAGGAGGTTGGAGCGCATAACGGTATGATTCCATTCTTAAAGACACAAGCGTTTGCAGACATGAACGTAGGATTGGAACTAGACGAAGGCGCTTCAGCTCCACTACCTGCAATACCACTCTTCTATCAAGACAAGGTCGCGTGGCGTAAGTGAATTACAGATACTTAATATAGTCAACTGCATTATGTCCAACAGAGAGATTTATTCGAAAAAGATATCTTATATTTCAGCAAAGTCTTGAATGTCCACAAATAGTAGATTGTTAACCGAGGGTGGAAAGAATCAATTCCCGAGGTATTTAGACGCCCGAGCGTAGCGAGGGCGTCTATAGTCCGAGTAGGAATTGATTCTTTTACCCGTGTTAAACACTCTACTTTTCATTTCGAATAAGAGGAAAATAAAACTAGTTGTTTATCTGAACTTTTTATGGATAACACTATATAAGAATGTTAGTCCTAATTTGACTATTTTAAATAGGTACTCTATTTAACTAAGTGTACTCTTGACTCTTGAGCATTGAATATCGGCTCCGTAGCGTAAAAGGTTGTAGTTTGCTGGACAGTCCATTAAAATATGTAAGAAATACACTTTCGGAAAATGTTTTTATATGTACGAGTATTCTTCTCTGCTCGCCACTTCATAAAATCATTGTATGTGTTTATATGTCTTTCTTTTGAGATTTCTGGTAAAAGATTGTTAATAACACAATTTGCCTCGTCTTTAATTGAATCTGATGTCAATATTTCAGAATCGCTTGAACTCATTTTTAAATTAAAATCTTATCATAAAAGATTTATTAAACTATTTTTTTTAATTCCGTCACAGATACATAACAGATTAGTATCCCGCTAATTTATGTCGAATTTTTAAATTTTAAATATGGAACTCACTACGTTATTGTTGCGACCATATAATTAATAAGTAGGTACTATCGTAGGTACTTCTTAATTCTATGGTTGCGACCTATTTCGCTCAATGAAGTTTGCGCTAAGTTCACACTGGCTGTTTAGAAACTCACATTGCCGATGCATTTTTTTTACAGAAATTTCTTCACAGCTGACAGCAGTTCTATTTTTAAAGTTCATTCCGACCCTTAGGTGGAAAGTAATTTGTATGAGTTTTTCCCGCTCTAGGGAGGGAAATAGCACTTTCTACCCAATAATCAGATCAAGAAAATACTACTTTCCGAATATGAGAAATGAAAAATAATTTTTGAACCCTATTGGGGATTATTTCTAAGCGATGATTTTGGACGTCAAACGTCCAAAATGTGAGATAAGAGTTTTGCGCGGCACTGTAATATTTATTTTATGCAACGTTTATGAGTAGTTCCTATGTGTCAATTTTCTGTTGAAATTAAACGAGGTGGAGAAAAATGTCTGTTTATTTATTTTGTAATAATTCATCAACCTATATTGTAGAAAAATACACTTTTTCTATTTCAGAAATAAAAGTTGATTGTCACGGCGTATCTGCCCATGGGTCTACGTTCCCTGAGACCAACGACACCGCTACTGGCAAGGTAGATTACTTGAATTATTTTAATACAAATAATTAAGGTTCCGCAGAAGAACGAGAGTAACCGACATAGCCCGAAGAATTGCAACACTAAAGTGGCAGTGGGCTGGACACATTGCCCGTAGGACCGATGCCCGATGGGGCCGACGTGTTCTCGAGTGGCGACCACGAACCGGAAGACGTAGCGTGGGTAGGCCCCGACAAGGTGGACCGACGACCTGATGAAGGTCGCGGGAAACCGCTGGATGCGGGAGGCGCAGGACCGGTCGACGTGGAGAACCTTGGGTGAGGCCTATGTCCAGCAGTGGACGTCTTTCGGCTGAAATGACGATGATGATGAATTAAGCTTCAGCTTATTTAGGTCTCATAGTTGCTTTACTATAGTTGTAATATTACATGAATTGAAATGATTTTGCCAAGATGACCTACTGTTATTGCAAGCCTTGATCTGGATAATGACCAAACTCTCAGAATATAATATATTAATGTATAATATACGAGTATAATAAACTCATATGCTAGGTGCATGGCATATTTTAGGAGTACAAGACTTTTTTATGCTTTAGATTGTATTAGTATCTAAAATGTGTCGACTTTGTCAGTGGCTGACTGACTCCGTCAGAGGTACCTACCTATATTTTGATCAAGTTGTAAAATTATAACATCTGATAAGTTTTTAATGTTAGCAGTGATCTATTTTACAAGAAATCTTTATTGTGTTTTATACTGTCCATGGCTTTATAGATACACTTTTTGTTTTTCTATAGTGCCGCAACGTGATCGACAAATTTTTCAAGTTCAGAGATGAACAGTATCAAATAGCACGTACTGCGGTTGTTACGGATGCCGGTGGCTACACTTCCGTCAACCTCAACAGAATTAACGTAAGTTTCTCCATTTTTATACCGTTTATAATGTTATGTTCGTTTTTTATTATAATTTTTTCGGCGACTATTTCATGGTTACAGTTTGTGTACTAATATTTTTTCCATGTATGTTTTCACCGCTTTCTGGACGATATAATAAACTTCTACCAAATTTTTAGACCATGGAAATAAGCATTTCTTATCATCCTTTTCATTAGATTTGACATGTAATAGCTATGGAAGCATTGGCCAAAGTTTAGGGATAATGTAAAGACCACGATATATGGGAAAAAATAGTACATATGTGTACCGGATTAAATACCCATGTGGTAAAATGAATAAAATGCAAAGCCCACGATGAATTATTTACAGTTCAGTTGACATGAAAGAACAGCCCCCTAATCGGCGAATACATTTTTCTCAAATGATTGCGACTAGTTGGGATCGTTTGGACCAAACAGACCAATGGGCGGCCCGAACGATACCAACTAGTCGCAATCATTTGACAAAAATGTGTTCGCCGATTAGGGGGCTCGTTTTAGTTTCAAAAGGAAATGTTGAACTAACTATCCATATATATATATATACAGGCTGGCACAGCCAACAATATTATCCCGAGCCTCGTGAGTCTCACAATCGACATGCGGTTGGGCACCTCGGTTAACGAGCAAGAGTTCGATGAAAGGGTAAGTGTCGTCAAATACCTTATTTACTTCATATAGATAAGTAGAAATAAGCTATGTGCTCGATATAATTTACCATCGGTAAAAACAACGAACTTCCAACCCTTAATTATCCACTCCCTTAGGAGATCAATTTTCAGAAATCGTTCTTTAGAAATGAAGAAATTAATAGATTACGAAAAAATATTAAAAATTAAAAATTCCATGGTTTGAGCTTTATATTCTCTCTCAGTAAATTAATCAAGACTGCACTATTTTTCTTATTATTTTTTTCATAGTAAGACGGTGGCAAGATCTTCCACCATCATACAGTGTTAGAGGAGTTTTGTGTAGGTTTATTGTATCAAACATCTTCACTACGCATTACAGGATGATTTATCTTTAGATTCGTCTACCTCTGATCTGAAGGAAGACCAAATCAGATCCTCGAACTGATCTGGTTTTGATTATTATTTTTTTCATAGTAAGACGGTGGCAAGATCTTCCACCATCATACAGTGTTAGAGGAGTTCTGTGTAGGTTTATTGTATCAACTATCTTCGCTACGCATTACAGGATTTAATTATCTTAGGATTCGTCTTCCTCTGATCTGAGGAAGACCAGATGAGATCCTCGAACTGATCAGAATCTCGTTGGTTCGTGAGGTCACCAACTGCTAACTGTGTAAGCAGTTGGTGACCTCACGAACGGTCGCCAACGACAGCCCGTGTACCTAAATAATTGCATAATTATTAAAACTGTCCAGACAAACTAGACTGGTTGAGCAGGTTTAACAATATAAAATTCAATATGAAAACAATATAAATATTTGATTTGGTTGATTTTAATAGATTTTTTAAATATTGATAGCTTCATCAATGGATCGCTGAGGCTGGTGATAATATAACTCTGACATATATAACGAAGGACCCACAATCTCCTGCTACTGTTTCTAACTTGACGAACCCTTACTGGAACGCCATAGTAATGGCAGGCATTGAACTGTGAGTTATTTTATAATTTTTATTACGTATACCGAAGATCTATTCTATAAAAATCTTAGCAAAAGAAAAGTTTACTCTAATCTCAGAAATAATAATAATAAATATATTATACGGACAAATCACACAGATTGAGCTAGCCCCAAAATAAGTTCGAGACTTGTGTTATGGGATACTAACTCAACGATACTATATTTATAATAGATACATATATAGGTAAACATTCAAAACCCAGGCTAATCAGGAAAAGATCGTTTTCCATCATGACCTGACCACCTAAATGGGTCCAGCGTTCAACATCAGCACCAGTATGAGGTGGCGTCGCGAAGTTTTCAACGCGCCCCCCCCTCTTAGATATCCCAGGGGAAGCCACTAACTGCTGCAGTATAAATACATTATGCTAACTACTCTTATTAATTCCTTAATATTTTTGTTCAACAGTGCCATACCAATATTGAATGTGCGGCCGCCCGGTTCTACGGACGCTCGACACGTTCGCAGCGCTGGCTATCCGGCTTTCGGGTTCTCCCCAATGCCGAATACAGAGCTGCTTCTACATTCGGTGAATGAACGCCTTGCCGTCTCCACATTCTTGAACGGCATCAAAATCTATGAAAAGATTATAAACAACCTCGCTAACATTCCTGGACTTGCAACCGCTGATGATACCAGTGTGTATCTATATACCACTGCTTTATAAATGAACTTGTACTAAAAATCGATGATTA
Organism: Sesamia nonagrioides; assembly: GCA_017933935.1. Lineage (NCBI taxonomy): Eukaryota > Metazoa > Arthropoda > Insecta > Lepidoptera > Noctuidae > Sesamia > Sesamia nonagrioides. Next base: position 202,935 of record JADWQK010001360.1, on the reverse strand, counting down.
GATATGGATAACATGGATGATGATGACTTTTAGTTTTTAAGAATATTCCAATACCTAATAATCATACATTAATATGATCTTTTTAAATTATATTCACATCTCAGTATAAATTCAATGTTAATTGTATAATTTTTTAACGAATAAATAAGAACTGCTTGTGAAAATTAATACGAGTTATTATTTATAAGTAGAAATCAAAAAACACAAATTAGAAGTATATAAAGTAACAAAGTGACAGGCTAACATAGCAACCACAATGAGATATAATCATAGAGGCCAGCATCTTGTAAAACCTTAAAGAAGGTGCGTAGCCATACTTCTTAACATCCCGTCTTGTTTTTGTAGCTATGCTAAGCCTCCAAGAGCACTCAACTCTTTTATTCGCGGCTTAAACAACGGCTTGGTAAGAAAATCTGCTAGTTGCCTTGCTGCTTCCACTTTTAGAACAGTTAATCTCCCCATGGTAACACATTCACGAACAAAGAAATGACGAATCTGAATGTGTTTCGTCCTTTGATGACGTTCAAAAGGTGGGTCATGAGCCAAGCGTATCGCAGACTCACTGTCTAAGTAGAGCTCTGCAAGAACTTCTCCAGTTACCATGAACTGCAATATTCTCTTAAGCCATAGTATTTCTCTTGCTGTTTCACTTGCAGCCACTATCTCAGCTTCTGTTGAGGATATCGCAACTGTTTTCTGCCGTTTACTCTGCCAGGTGATCGCTCCTTTCGAATATAGGCAGATCATTCCTGAGGTCGATTGTCCCGTAGTAGGATCTCCTCCATGATCTGCATCACTGTAGCTTTGTATACAGTTTGTCGCAGTGGAAGATTTGTATGTAATACCATGATTGATGGTTCCCTTAATGTAGCGTAGAATCCTCTTCACTCTCGCCACATCCTCAAGACTGGGATCGTCTAACTTCCTTGAGACAACACTGATGGCATAAGATATATCCGGTCTTGTCCCAACAGCTAGATATGAAAGTGCACCAACTGCTTGTCTGTATGGAAATTCAGTTGATGTTTCTTTCTCCTTTTCTCGTACACTAGCATCTTTGACTATAGGTGTCACAGCAGCTTTACAGTTATGCATGTTAAACCTCTCTAAAATGCGTTGAGCGTAACCCTTTTGATCAATTTTTATTGACCCATCAGTCTTTCTTTCTATTTCTATTCCCAAAAAGTATGACCCAGGTTTTATTGTAATTTTGAAACGCTGTTTCAATTCACTTAAAAAACTTTCAGTCTCTTTTGGGCACGCAGAAGCGATCAATCCGTCGTCAACGTGTAACGCAAGAATCAGCTTCTTTTCTTTGCTGTCTTTGTTTCTAACGAAGAGACATGGATCACTCTCGCATTGTTTGAATCCAATCTTTAAGATATGTTCAGTAATGCAGCTATTCCAACATCTCGGAGCTTGCTTTAGACCGTACAAGCTCTTTTTGAGTTTGCACACTTTACCCGATGTATCAGGGTATCCTTCAGGAGGCTTCATGTAGATCTCCTCATGCAAGGTTCCATACAAGAACGCTGTAGATACATCGAATTGTGACAATGTCAAATTCTCTTGGGCAGCAACACTCAAGACAGCCCTTATCGTGCTTGTTTTTGCCACGGGACTAAATGTCTCGTAGTAATCTAAGCCTTTTTTCTGCGAATAGCCTTTTATTACTAGACGGGCTTTATATTTATCGACCGTCCCATCTGGATTGGTTTTGATCTTATAAATCCATTTACAGGAGATTGCTTTCCTCCCTTTCGGTAAGTCCACCAAATCCCATGTACAATTTTCTTTTAATGATTTAATTTCATCGTCCATCGCTTCACACCATTTTTCAGCTTCAAAGCTTTTGACAGCTTCTTTATATGAAGTCGGTTCTGTTGGTTCATTGGATTTACCTTGTGTACGACAGACGTTACAAACAAAGTCTCGATATCTAGCTGGAGGTTTTAGGTTGTCTCGATTGCGTAGAGTCATTCTGCTCTCATTCTCAGTTTGAACAGACTCTTGGTCATCCTCAATTGCATCATCGTAAACATCTTCACTTCCAGTTTGAGAACCTTGTGTAATGTTTCCGTCTTCATTGTTTCCAATATCCAAACTTTGTTCTGTCTCAGCATTTTCATCAGGAACAACGTTTTCATCAACAACTACTTCCTCTTCGCCATTGACTGTATCATTGTCATTGACTGATGCTTCTCCGACATCAAAGTGCTCGTTAGAACCATAATGGAATCCCAGAAAATCAAGGTGGAATTTTTGGCTTTCTGACTGGCTGCAGCTTCTTAGAGACTTCGGCTGTATATTAATAGACTTCGGTTTAATATCTAGCACATTTTCAGTTTCTCTAAGCAAAGGGTACTCTTCGAAAATTACATCACGTGATCGGATTAATTTGTGATGTTCTTCATCCCAAATACGATAGCCTTCGTTATTGTCATAACCAACTAAAATTCCTTTCTGCGCCTTTTTGTCTAGTTTCTTCCGTTTTTCCTTAGGAAGATGGGGGTAGCATGTAATTCCAATCACACGCAAATGTTTCACTCTTGGCTTCTTACCGTGCCATGCTTCGTACGGTGATTTTCCATCAGGTCCTGGTCCCGTTCTATTCAGGATATAGACCGACGTCAAAACCAATTCAGCCCATAACGGCGCTGGCATTTCTCTATGGGCGTACATCATAGCCCGAGCCATTTCTACAACAGTCCTGTTCTCTCGCTCAGTAGGATTTTGTTGTGGAGTATAAGGCATCGTCAACCTATGTAAGATACCTTCTTTTTGAAGTATTCTACGAACATTCCCATTATCGAATTCTCCTCCATTGTCGCTCAAAATTTCTTTCACTTTAACCCCTGCTGACTTAACTTCAGCTAGCATCAGTGACAGCTTTTGATAAACTTCCGACTTGTTTTGCATTAAATATATCCAACGATACCCGGTATAAACATCTTTGAATAGCACAAAGTATCTATTCTTAGCATATGAATAAGGGAAGGGACCGCAAACATCTGTACAGATCAGCTCACCTGGTTTTGTTGCTTTCTCTCTGGCTCTAAATTTTAGCCGATGAGACTTACCATAAATGCAACCTTCACAGAGTTCATGGCTGTTTTCTGTTTTTATGTTCAATTCCTTTTCCAAAAACTTCTTTACATGTGACTTATTCTGGTGTCCAAAACGCTCATGGTAGAGTTGAATCAGGTTTGGCGTAGATAACTGATTTACTTCAGCAGGCTTTAAACATCTCATTTGCAACCGATAGAGATCACCATGCTTATCTCGCGTACCAATCAGTCGCTTATCACCATCAACTTTGAAAATGCAAGTCGTTGGAGTTGATTCAAATGTACTGTTTTCAATAGAATCATGTGCCGCAAGTACAGAAAAAAGATTTTTTGAAATGGTGGGTACATACCATACATCCTTAAGTAAAATTTGTCTTACTTCACCATTACCTATTTGTGCTTCTCCTCTAATGGACCCAATTCCTATAGCTTGAATTTCATTCCCATTAGCTCCGCGTACTGTGTGCTTGCTCTTGAAATGGCTGTATTCGACAAAAAGATCATCTCTATTTGTTACATGGCTGGTTGCCCCATTATCCACATAAAAATTTATTGAATCTTTGCATTCATTTCCAGTGATGGATAAAATTGTCATGTTGACATTCTTAGTGTCCTTCTCTGACTTCTTTGGCCTTCCATCACTAATCCATTTCTCACATTGCTTTACAAAGTGACCGAGTTTTCCACAGTATTTGCACTTTTTCTTATTTTTCTGTATCTCTTGCTTGTTTTTATTAACGTTGCTTACTTTTCCATCCTTATTTTTTGTCTTTACCCACAAGACTTCGGCACTGGTGCTGCCTCCATCTTGTTCTTCTTTGACTTTTGCAAGAACTTTCTCATGTGAACACAGTTGGACAGTAAGGTTGTTAACGGTGCGTTCTTCTTTCGTCATCAATAACCAACTTGATTCGAACATCACGTATTCCGGCGGCAGAGTATCAAGAATTTTGTAGATCAACAGTATGTCTGGTAAATCCTTTTCAAGGTTCAGCGCTCTGTGTAGTTCATGCCACAAATTCTTCAGCGTCGAAATATGTGCCGCCATATCGTGTGTAGCATCTTTCTTGTATGAGAAAAAAGTTTTGCACGTCGTGTAGCTTTGGTCTACGACACAACCTCCATATAGTCTCTGTAGTTCATCCCAAATTTCTTTTGAATACGTAAAACGCATCATCTTCTCTATTATGTCATCAGGCAAATTTGACAAAAGCAAGACGGACACAATACTGTCTAATTTGTCATATTCTGCTACATCTACTTCATACCTCGTTTTCTCTTCAGGTGTGGCATTTGGCATAAGTATTGGTCTCGGTTTTGTACCTTCCAATAAATCTTTTGCCCCAGGTATACCTTTAAGCACCATGAATACTTTAAACTTCCACGTGTTAAACTTTTTGGCATCTAGATCTCCAATTCTCACCTTCGAAACCTCTGCAATTGACTTGTCCATCTTTACTGCAGGCCTACCGAACCTTTTCTAACGGTTCTTACGAATTTTCGGAGTATGTTAGACTTCCCCTTATTATTTTTCTCCGAAAAATAAATTTGCCAATAAGAAACACCCGCAATTCAATTCGTAAATTTATGCTCTGCTACCATTTTAACGAATAAATAAGAACTGCTTGTGAAAATTAATACGAGTTATTATTTATAAGTAGAAATCAAAAAACACAAATTAGAAGTATATAAAGTAACAAAGTGACAGGCTAACATAGCAACCACAATGAGATATAATCATAGAGGCCAGCATCTTGTAAAACCTTAAAGAAGGTGCGTAGCCATACTTCTTAACATAATTAATTGTTTTGTAAAAATATAATTTAAATGAGTATTCACGAAATTTTTAAACATGTTTTCTTCCTTTCTTTAAACCTACAAAAGGCACCAGATCTTCTGGTCCAGTGTAGTTAAAATCAACCCTGTGATCAAAATCTCCCCGGTGATCAAACTTCGGATGACCGACAAATGGTGATATAACCATGTCATTTCGCAGCTAAATGGTGCAGATTAGTGACGAGCAGCAGCGTCGTTAGTAAGAGAAGCTGCGAGTTGCGATTGCCAACCTGCATGCCCAGCGTGGCGATTATTGGCAAATTCTCTAATGGTAAGCCAAGACCAACCAAGGCCTACAATTCCCGGCAACCTTTACGACAGTTACGACTTGATGAACACTTAGTCAAAAGCTTTCTCATAGTCTACAAAGGCAAGACATAGGGGCTGATTATACTCCTCGGACTTTTGTATAATATGCCGCACAGTGAGGATGTGGTCTATGGTGCTATATTCTCCTCGAAATTCCACCATTTCCACCTCTATTTCGTCTTGACTGATTTCTGATAGGTCTTCAGTGTAGGGGCTATCAGGGTGGCTCTGGACTCCTTATTTTCTGGATCAGCCTGCGTTGCATGCAATGCGTACAGTTGGACATAAAAGTTTTGCAAGGTCCGATAGAATCTCTCTGCTTTGAAACGGCGACATCTCCACTAGATTTCAAATCAAATCAAATCAAAGCATTTATTTCAAGTAAGCCAGTTACAGGCACTTTTGAATAGGGATGTATCCAAGGTATGAAAATCAAAAAAATAATTAGTCCGTCTTATAGATAATAAAAAAAATTAAGACCCGTATTTTTTATTTTGTCGAAATTACCAAAAACTACTGAGATATGGCAAATTAAAGTTACGGAGTGGGGGCTAATCACGTCTCGCCGTGGTATATTTTGTACCACGGCGTGACGTCATGCGACATTTCAAATCAACATATCTTCCTAAGTATTTGAATGAAAGAAAAAATAAAAAATACGTGTTCAATATTTTTTATAAATCTATTTGATGGACATTAAATTATTTTTTAGGATACAACCCAATTGTCGTCAGAAGGTCGGTCAGTCAGTAAGATGAAGCTAATCGCCCATTCCAAAGAGTAGGTACCTATGGAAAAGAACGGGCAAGAAACTCCATGAACACTCTTTTAAATTTTCAAGCTATTGATACAAATATTTGATTACATCGTTCATGTTAATATCAATCGTGTGAGAACGACGCAGAAATATATTGTACGCTGATAGCGTCCATTATGGAAAACACAAAATAAAAATAACAATTCAGAAATTAAAATACGACGTGGCAGCTTAAAGATGACCAGTTCCCTCTGACGGGGTCCGTTCACGAACTTGACGTATGGATCAGCATCATTCAGCTCAACCATATTGAAGGGAACCTAATGACCCAACACACACGCCACCATCAGCGAGACATTTGAGTGAGCAAGACATACTCTCAACAGCCAGTGCACAATCAAGTCAATAAAAAAGACTAGCCCAACAAATAGATGCTTTACAGCAAGTACATTGTGCTCACACGTATGCCATGCAATTATACAATACTAAGAAATTGAATCTACACAATGCAAAAATAGTTTTGTGCAAGGTTCAGCAGCTCCAACAGTGTTCCCGAATACTAAGTTTAGCTCCTGTGTAGCTGTACCAGTGCCGAACACCCCTGTCAGCGATGCAATTCCGTAACGTACAATATGCTTGGCTACACAGTGTGTAATACTGCCTTTGATTAAAAAAACATAAACAATTACAAATTAAAACTACAAGAGGAAAAATCAAAGAACAATCAGTGTATAGAAATCGGACGCAGCTCAAGCCCAAGCCTTTTTGTCCTCAATATAATCCTTAACACTATAAAAGGCTCTCTGACACAACTTACGTTTAATGAAGGATTAGAATTTATTCAGGCTCAGATCTTGAACCACCTCTGGAAGTCTATTGTAAAAATGTATACATTGGCATTTGAAAGAGCCACCTATTTTCTTGAGTCTTGTAGGTACAGTAAATTTGTGCCTGTTCCTAGTATTCATATTATAGACATAATTGTATTTTTTTAACAATTTGATATATATATATATATATGAGCATACAATAGATTCTCATAAATATATAGAGACGGCACGGGTACTGATCGTGCCGTCAATTGGCAATCACCGTAGCATCTTACAATCCTACTACCAATCCGTTGCAATTCTGTATTCCCACTTCAGCGTTATAATCTCCCATGAGTACGCTGTAGTGGGTCTTAGTGGTGGAATGCAAGGCCTTGCAAATGTCCTCGAATATTTTTCCTCAACTTCGTCATCCGAGTGTGCCGATGTCCGTGCGTAAACCTGAATTACCTTAAGGCTCTCGGTTAGCTTTACTACAAGGTACGCTACCCTGTTCGAAACACTGGAGACTTCCACTACGTTGTCACAAAGGGATTTATTTACCAGAAACCCGACTCCGCCTTGGGATAACTAGTGTCCCTCTCAGTTTTTTTGTATAATTATAAACTGGTGCTGGACCGCAATCCCGCCTGATGGTAAGCAGTGATGCAATCGTTGATGGTCAAGCGCGCTAGATTATTAAGAGCCTATTTAATAAAAAAATGAGTGAATAGGAAGGCAGATGGCAGTTGAGAGAGGTGATGCAATGTTAAACCCAACAACACGACCATGCAATGTTGCAAAATGCGGCGTGCGAGCAAGAAGTACAAACTTTCTGAAGAGACTCTGGAGCATTAGCTCGGATTTGAAATCCACCTGTCACTTCGTCAGTCGGGCACTCACCAAAAAGAATAGAGCAATGGTACGACCCGACTTCTGATTCTTCAATACACTCTCTATAGAGAAAGCAATTGAGATAAATCGAGGGTCAAAAGTATTCGTCCAATCACTTGGGAGGAGCCCTCCTGATGAAGTTGACGAAATCGAGTGGAGATGTCGCCGTTTCAAAGCCGGAGATTGTATCGAACTTTGCAAAACTATTATGTCCAACTATACGCATCGCATGCAACTCAGGCTGATCAAAAATTAGGATTCTAGAGCTACCCTGATAGCCCCTACACTGAAGACCTATCAGATATCAGTCATGGCGAAATAGAGGTGGCTCTTATGCAGCTTGAAAATGGAAAAACCCCTGGTGAGGACGAGAGTATGACCGAGCTCGTGAAAGCGGGAGGAAGCCCTGTGCAGAAGGAGCTTCGGCAGCTCTTCGATTCTTTCCCGTTCTCTAGGAGAACTCCAAAATCTTGGCAAAAGAGCGCTGGTCGTTCTTTCTTTAAACTAAAATCTTTAAAGAACTACAGACCCATTTCGCTCCTACACGTATATAAATAATTTGTTCTTAAGAGTCGTCACGAACCGTCTGGCGTGAAGACTCAATGAATTTCAGACACCAAAAGAGGCCGGATTTCGAGTGATGGTAAGCAGTGACGCAATCGTTGGTGGTAAAGAGCGCTAGTTTATTAAGAGCCAATTCACTCAAAACACTGAGTGAATAGGAAGGAAGACGGCAGTTGAGCGAGGTAATGCAATGTTAAACCAAACAACACTATCAACAATGCTGCGCCAGAGGGGGATTGATCTGGAGACCCTCCATAACCAAACTCCCGACACAACATTTGGCGCATCGTACCCGGCACACATCGCAACACAACTGCTTAGACCCTTCTTCCGTACGACTTCACCAGACATCATGCCGTGGGTGGTAACTTCTGCCGGCAGCCGATGTTATGGCCTACCATGATATGATATGTTATGGCTGCCTTAATTGTGGTAATTTGTTGTAGCCTCTTGTCCAATTCTGGTCAGGTAATCACCGAAGCAACCATGTCTTACGAGTGCAGTTCCTGGCTCACTATTCACACGAAAAACATATTTTCAAGGTTTTCTTTTACCACTTTGTCAGTGTGATTAATATACATATTTATTTAACAATTTGCGTCTTTACGAGAGATATTTAATCAGGTGTCAGAGGCGGAATTACAAATGAATTATATAATAAAAAAAATTGTGTTTGTATAATTTGGTTTAATACAGGTAGGGATTCAGGAAACCACAAAAATGTTATGTATAAAAAATGTACATAAATTATAGGTAATAATAATTATCAGAGATGAATATAATGAAAATGTTACAATAGATAAATATCAATAGATAAGATGATAAATTGGTATGAGGTATGTCAATATCCCATCCGGTGCCGTGTTACTGAAAAATGTTAAGTGTCTCTAGAAACTCAAGATGATACCTAACGTAAAGCACCAATGAACACGATGGAATAAAATACCTAGAAATACAAGAATATTGTTGTTGTATACTTTACGTTTTTAGTGGGCACTTATGGGGAGTAGTTAATTATATATTTCGCTTTTGTTAGACATGTTTTTGTGCACAAAATGATCAAATATTAACTACTTACACACTTGACATAATATTATCGTTACTAAATGTTATATCTGTAATTATTCCTAAGGGCATTTTGAGTATTTTGAAATAAATCCTCAGATTCTTATCTCATGTTTCATGTCTTGTGTAATCAGCCCAGCAGCAGTTTATGTAATGTTCCCACTCCTGGGACACAGGCCTCTTTTCAGTGAATGTAGTGAGCGAGTAAGGGAGTGTGCAGTAATCTACCACGCCGGCCCAGTGCGTGTTAATAGATGTTATATTACTTCGAAGTTTTTGACTCTAGGACATGCCGGTTTCCATATTTTTTTTTTTGTTGGCTTGGGAAATCATCAAATGACTGCTCCCGCTCTGGGCGGAGCGGAAGGGCGTGTCAGACTTTTACTGACTAAAACCCACCCGTGTTTCTTCGCTTGCCTGTGCGACGGCCAGGGCCACAGTTTCCTGTTTAACCAACCCGCAATCCTGATCCAGGAGGCATCGGTCTTCGTGGACTCCGTCAGGATGTGCTAATATATATTTGAGGTGCGCGTGAAACACAACGCGCCGTCGACACGGGCCTGGTCCCTACCGGGCGGCGAGCTGCCCACTGCTCACCGCCCGCGGGCACGCGCCTACGGTGGCTGGGAGTTAGGTGTCGTCTCAGATCAGAACGTCTCCTGCGGCGGCTAGTGGTCTGATTCCCGTTCTCCTCCTTAGCCAGCATCACTGCTTCGCAAAAGGAGGTTACGGCCTGCCACGCACTCTCGCTCCGGACCATGGCCTGGACCAGAGTCGGACGCGAGAGATCACCGCCGATCGCCGTTACGAAGACACGGCGGTGCTCTACCTAAGCCGGACAGACCACACAATGGTGACACCCTGGCTTTTCCTCCCGCATAATACGGAACAGGAACCTCCCGAAGCAATCGTGTCCGCTGAGGACCTGCGTCAGGCGGAAGGTGAGGGCGCCCCCCGACCTCCGCTACTGTGTATTGTGGCGTGCCCAACATGCCGGTTTCCTCATGATGTTTTTCTTCACGGTTTTTGAGAGCAGTGGCGATGAAATGATTTACGCAAAGTAAAGCGCCTGATGGATTTACGACCTACTTGTAAGTCGCGGCCATTACCACTGGGCCACCATTGCTCTCTCATGATTACCTATTAACATCGGCTGGCGGCAGAAGTTACCACCCACCAGACAAAGTCTTGCTAAGCGATTCGTCGTGGTATCTGGTGAAAACGTACGGAGGACGGGTCTGAGCTGTTGTGTTGCGATGTGTGCCGGGTACGATGTGTCAAATGTTGTTGTGTCGGGAGTATGGTCGTGGAGGGTCTCCAGATCAATCTTCCTCTGGTGCAGCATCGTTGGTCGTGTTGTTGGGTTTAACATTGCATCACCTTGATTAACTAACTTCTTCCTTCCTATTCCCTCAGGTTGTTTTGAGTGAATAGACTCTTAACAAACTAGCGCGCTTTACCATCAATTATTGCATCAATGCTTTCCATCAGGCGGAATTGGGGTTGAGCACTAGTTTATAATTATAAAAAAATTGTTCTGGCGAATTGGGCCCTGCCGCTTAGAAATGATTCGTATCTAATAAATACGAGTGTGTTTATGAGTTCAACAACAGTACAACTGGGTAAGTATTCACTTGACTACTAATATTCAGTAGATACATATTATTATATCAGTCTGTTGCTATACATAGTATACCTAAGAGTTAAAGAAATAGATTGTGTGAAATTCATATTGCTGGCTGTGCCGATTTTGATTTTTTTTAAAGATTGACGACCTGACTGGCGAACACTGTTGTTGTCTTTAAAACAATTCAAAATTCAGAAAAATATCGTCTTTGGTATAAGTTTTACAAATTTACAGTACCTACCTACTTAGAAATTTCATACATAGTTACATGTGACCGGGACATTGCACACGCACATGCTGTTACCATGAGTTTAATTCATGATTCTAAACCCTCTGGCGGTAAATTATTTGGTCGGTTGTTTACTAAAAACTTTACTGTTTCATACATTTTGACCGCATAGATACTCATTGCACTTTCATAGGAACCGGAAGATTTTTTTACCATCCTGTATATTGAAAGTACTCGTCTGAATAGTATAATATTTCAACTTTATCGCTGAAGCACAAGGCTCAAGATTGATTGGGAAGTCTTGACAGTTTAGGGCTATATGAAGTAGTATGCGCGAAGAATAGTATGTTGGTCTTATGCAGGAGTAGGTTTTTAAAAGGTAAAGGTTAGGACATAAAACTTTAGATAAGATTATAACGTGGTACTTTTTTACAGAACGTAAAAATGTTCGGCATTTTTGCTATAGTCCTGGCAGCGCTACAGCTGCAAGTCAGCGTAGCTGCCAGTGATGTCGACTATGCCAACAGTACCCCGGTGGAATTGCTACAGGCATATGTAAAGATTGACACTACTACTCATAAAAATTTAAGTAAGAACGGCTTTAGTTATGTTCTTCATAAGGAATAAAAAACCAATGCGACTCTCTTTTGTTGTCAAAATGATGATACTATATACCTAGTTGATAATTGTTTTTGATCTTCGCCAGATAGGTTATGTTGGTGAGATGCATTGCACCTAATTTTATTTTCCATAATTTTTAATATTCCATTACACGTCACAAAATTTTTACAGTTTCGCCATGTCCTTCCTCGGCTGACTTTCTAAACGGTTAGGTAGTGCCAGAAATGCATGCAGGAATCCAGGTAAAGTTTCTTTACCTGGATTCCTGCATGCATTCTACGCTCATGAGTTCAACTGGCACAAGGCCGATTTGAAAGATAAAAACCAACTCAGATTATTAAATTGATTCTTTCGGCACTATGAACTAGTGGGATCCTTATATTTTACGTTTTCATTAACGCCCGTGTAAGTAAATTGTTGCTAATATGTGAGGAGTTGCCTAGAATTGTTTGCCTTTATATCCAACTAAGTACAAAAATTCACCTTACAGCGGATGCTGTGGAATTCTGGAAAGCATTAGCTAAAGCAGCCGATGTACCAATTAACGTGTACGAGATAACTCCAGGGTACCCCATAGTGGTACTGAAATGGGCGGGAACCGACAGCAGTCAGCACAGCATAATGCTCAACTCACACATGGATGTGGTCCCTGCTGATATAAAGGTATCCATACTAATATTATAAATGTGAAAGTAACTCTGTCTGTCTCTCTGTCTATCCGTCTGTCTGTCTGTCTGTCAGTCTGTCTGTTACGCTTTTCCGCTTAAACCTCTCAACCGATTTTGATGAAATTTGGCACAGACAATCTTTAGACCCTGAGAAAGAACATAGTCTACCTTTTATCCCGGAAAAATTTGATGTTCCTGAGGGAAATTTAAAAAGCGCGACCGAACCCCACGCGGGCGAAGCCGCGTGCGGAAAGCTAGTATTTAATAAAAACATAACTTGAGGTGCTTATATGTTACTAATGAACATCGCCAAACAATGCAGTGACTATCTCTTCATACAATTGAAGTAATGGGATTCTGATGGTACAGACGACAGCACATCGAGCTACTACCATCTGTTTCTTGATTAGATTTTCAACTTTATCTCTAAAGCATTAAGGCTGAAGGTTGATGATTTGACGGTTTGGGGTAGCTTGATATGCTGGCATCCGTACAGTATTTGACGACGGTCATCACAACAGGTAGGTCGAAGCCGTTACTACTTGTATGAACAAGTAGTAACGGCTAGGTAGACCTTACCCAATCATCATCATTCTATAGTAGTCCTCTGCTGGAAATAGGCCTCTTCTATTGCACGCTCATCAACATCATCATCTTAGCGGTTATCCGCGTCTTTCGCGTTGGAGCCTGGGGTCCGCTTTCCTGCACATTCTCCTCCATTTCGCGCGATCTTTAGCATCCTGTATTAAGAGATTGTTGGCACGCATGTCATCTCTGTCATCTCTCTCTCGCTTGTTCCGGCTAGGCGGAGGCGCCATTGCAAGACATTTGTTACCCACGCTATTCAACTCAATTTTCTACATGTTTGTGTATTGTGATAATTTGGTGGTTTGATAAATTCCTTCGATAAATGGAACTGCGTCACGAGGCGCGTCTTACTGAGAAATTCTTAACTCAAGCATATTACAGAAGGATCGAATGGGACTCACCGGAATATCCAGGTTTTCACGCTCAGCCTGTTGCGTAGGGGCCCCCGCGTTGAACACAAATCACCTTGGTTTGAAGATGCACTCGCTAATTGCTGATTTATCTGATTTTGCTCTGATGCTTGATCGATGATTTAATGGTGAATGTCAAAGAGGTTGCTTGCTGTCCATGGACTATGTATCCGGTCTTGAACCAGAGACAAATTGCTGGTTGTGTTTTTAGTAAGTCCCAAATGTCACGGGATCTAGCTCTTTAAGCCAGATGTGCATGGAAGTAGGGAGTACATAGGAGGGAATCGGGAAATTAGAATATGCTTGACTTTAAAATGATTTCATGCTTTAACACTACAACTCTCATCTAACGCAACTAGCCATCCTGCGACCTTACGTTTTCCAATTCGCAGTATCCACTCAAGAATATGACTACCCCAATGGTCATCGGTTCTACGGCTAATATGGCCGGTTCATAGCCACTTTTGATTGCTTTTTCTTTAAACGTTGCCTCTCACTAGGAATTTCTCCTGCATCGTGGGTGCGTTTACGTAAACATATAAACTCACATACACAAACAGCCAGACCCGGAACAACTACTTGCAGTTCATACAAATATTTGTTCAATACAGGTAGTCATTGAGCCATGTAGATAACTTTTATTCTCTGGCGGATTACCTTATGTAAATCTTACCCTCATCCGCCTAGCCTAGTGCCAACTATGTTGGGGAGTGAGTACCTGTTTGACCTCCTGACTGTTAGGCTTCTGACTATCCAACTAACGACTGTCAAACATCTAGACCTGACAGCCGACCGACGGTTTTAGGTACTTTTCGAGGTCTAAGAAAGCAAATAGCAACCAAACATTATTCCTGTTGTTGTTAATAACTGGCTTATGATAAGAAGTTACCAGTTTTATGATAGTTTTACTATTATGAAGTTGTAAAACTAACAAAAACAATTCCGTTGGTTGCTCAGTTATCTACGTATTGGTATAAAAACGATTACTATGGTTATGACTGTTGAAAGATATTTACATAGCAGCCGAAAACTGGATATTTCTTGTGATATCTATAGGAGCGTGGTTTTTTGGAATGTTTGCGAAATTATTTCACTGCAAAATGCTTCGTCATTACAAAAATATATGATTTTCCTTAAATTTTGTATACAGTAAGGATTTCTCATTCTTCATACCATATGAATACATTGCTGGGGTCAATGCTACTGCTATTATCATCCGTTATAATATGTCAATTTTCGTTCTCTGACAGGATGGCTGGTTATATGATCCTTTCAGTGGCCACATAGATGACAACGGCGTCATTTACGGTCGAGGAACGCAAGACATGAAGTCTGTATCAATACAATATTATGAAGCGCTGCGCAGACTGAAGGAAAACAACGTTCCACTACTCAGAGACGTGTACATGACTCTCATGCCTGGTGAGTCACCACATTTGTCATTATATCATATTCTACTTACACTTATTATTTATTTAACGATTTATACACACCTGTGAACAGTCAACAGAAAAAAAGAAAGGAACAAAAATAATATGTACAAAGGTGTTTTTAAAGAAATTTCTGCGATAGGAGAGAAGATACATATGTAGGACAACATGTGTTAGAACAGAAGGGAAAACAAAATACATAAAATTAAACAGAATATATACGAGATTTTAAAGGTTTTTTTACCAGCGCACACAACATCTTAAGACGTCTGACGACCTCCTGACGCAAATGCCTGCAATGAATACCTTCTGATAACCGTAATAAATATTTTTTCTACAGATGAGGAGGTTGGAGCGGAAAACGGCATGATTCCATTCTTAAAGACACAAGCGTTTGCAGACATGTACGTGGGGGTAGAACTAGACGAAGGCACTTCATTTCCCCAACCCGCAATACCACTATTCTATCAAGACAAGGTTGTGTGGCGTAAGTGAATTACAGATACTTATTGTAGTCAACGGCTTCATGATTTTTTGAACAGATAGAACAGTAAGACGAGTGTAGACTACATACTGATGACCTTCCTGTTTTTGATGCTCTCAGATTAACTCTTATCTTATACTAGCTTTCCACCTGCGGCTTCGCCCGAGTGGAATTCGGTTATATCGCGCTTTTTAGATTTCCCTCGGGAACATCAATTTACTCCGGGTTAAAAGTACCATACCTATTATTTAATCTGGACTTCTAAATTTACATCTGCAAAATTTCAAAGCAATTGGTTCAGTAGTTACGGCGTGAAAGCGGAACAAACAAACAAACTCACTTTCCTATTTATAATATTAGTAATGATTTATTCGACAGTCTCCGTAGCGAACGTGGCCGCTGCGCAAGGAGGGGCGAATTCGATCCCTGCGCAGAGCAAATATTCGTATACATGCATATGAATATTATGAATATTTGCATTGGTCTGGTCGTGCCTCCGAAAGCACGTTAAGCCATTGGTCCCGGCTGCCATACGAATACCTAATGGCAGTTACGGGTTGTTGAAGCCCTCAAAAGTCCAACAATTGGTCTATTTGCAATGCTTCGATATCGCCTTCGGGTTGTGGAGGTCAGACGGCAGTCCCTTCACGGAAAATATCGAAGTTAGCCGAAATGAGCAGTTGGACTGGTAAAGCAGACCCCAGACTCAGACAGAAGAAAAACCTTTGGATGCGACTGGGATTAACGCTGAGTTGATGATGATGATATATTTATTCGACAAAGTTATCTAATAAGCACATAACCCCTGAATAATAATAATAATTGTTTATTTCTCACATTTGTACATAAATTTTACAATAATTTTCTTAACTCTAAGTAGCACTGATGTATAATTTGCCTGAACTAGGTAGAACCTGTGCTTCAGGCGTAAAAGTGCTTATTGTATTTATTTTTTATTTCGCAATAAATTAACAATAAAAGTAGTACGTAAAAATCAAGGACGTAAAAATCAAGGACACAACGGAAGTATACAGTGTTATTATTAGTATCCTATTTCTTACATAGTAATATTAGATAATGCAATGATTATTATTTTCTAAATTTATTTACATACTGTAAGTAGGTCTTCAGTCTGCTCATATGATAAACCTTGTAGATAATTAAAAACAACATTCTTAAAGTTAAAGGAATTCAAATTATAAATATTTAATACTCTATTTAACCTATTGTATAAAAAGGGCCCTAAGAACATATAGAATTTGTGTGTAAATGCATATTTAGAGGTAGAGGTTGAGCTGCACACTATATCATTCCGCCTTTTGGTAATTATATTAGCGTTGTAAGTAAGCGTAGCATGCTGTTTTAGTGTTATGTGCAGTATATAAATTTGCCGAACTGACAAAACTTTGCAGGAATTGTATAACTGGAAGGTAGGGAAAAGGAAAGGCAGAGAATGTGCTACTTTTAGAACAGCTCTTTGCGCACGTTCGAGTGAGAGAAGGATAGATTTTGATGTTCCACCCCATGAAGTTATGCAATATTGAAGTATAGATTGGCATAGAGCAAAATACACTTGTTTCACTAAGTTGGCGTCTGCAATGGAGCGCAGTTTTTTAAATACAAACATCAGTTTACGTACTCTTGTAACCAGACACAAATGTTCACAAATAGAAATTTTGGACCCTATTGGGTATACCTACTCGATACTTATACTAATATATAAAGCTGAAGAGTTTGTTTATTTGTTTGAACGCACTAATCTCAGGAACTACTGGTCCAATTCCAGTTCGTTTGCGTTGGCTAGCCCACAAATCTAGGAAGGCTTTCGGCTAAATAACATCACGCTGCGACCAATAGGAGCGGATCGAGCTTGTTGGCGTGCCATGAAGGAGGCCTATGTCCAGCAGTGGACGAGTAGGGGCTGATGATGATGATGATGTTCAAATAACTAATTCCACGCGAACGAACTCCGCGAACTCAGGGTGGCCGCTAGTTTGTGATAAAAGAGTCGCGAGTCTTTTATTGTATTGTATTTACTTTAAGCAACGTTTATGAATAGTGGTATGTGTCAAGTTTATCTTGAACACCAAAGACTGATTACAAGGTGAAGGAAAACATCTTGAGGAAACCTGGACTTTAAGTCTGAAATCGGCAACCCGCATTGAGCAGACGCTCATATGAGAGGAGATCTGTGCCCAGCAGTGGGACGATAAAAAAGATTGATGATGATGATGATGATGTAGGTATGTGTCAATGAATACTGTTTTACTCGAGGTTTTTATGGGACAAAACCCGCCACACTGTTCCCAACCCACTGCAACTCCTGAAAGCCAGAATCAATAGTGGAGACCGCCAGAAAAACGCCGAGCACTGAAGCTCGACGAGTCCCGGAGAAACGATTCAACTGTCTTGGGTCCTGCAACGAAATTAATCAGAAAAGAATAGCGTAGGCGTAAGCAAAAAGATATTTTTTCCACTTACCTCCATAACAAGCAGGAGACAGAACAGAACTAGGCCAATCGGCACAAAGGGACATTTTTGCAACTGGGAGAAGCCCAGATTGCCAAGCACCACGGAATAAAATTGTATTAAGTTAATGGGTTCTAAGTAGGTATGTGCTGTTACAATTGATTCCAATAATAGGTAAAGCGCCTGAACGCACGGAAATTGGTTCTAGTTTCTACAAGGTCCGTATAATAGCGTTACTCGAGGTTAATAAAAATGCTTGTCACAATGCTTGTACCTACACCTAAGAATCCGGGCATAAGAGTTCATTATCATAATGAGGTCTGTTTACAGTTTAACCAGGTGCAGCTAAATCAGTTTGAGTGATCCATTACTGAATTAATAATTTTTATTTTATAAATAAACGTTCGTTTTTCGGTCTTGTATCTACAAGATAATACATGACTAAACTCATGACACGTAATCTATCATACTAGGAGGTGTCCGCGACTCCATGTTAAAGCCCGAAGGCGTACAATCTGGTCAGTTATTTTACCTCTGACAATAGGAATCTAACAGCAACCTTATTCTAACGAAAATAAAGGTCATTGTGGTTTGGACAGTGAGGTAAGATGACTGTGAAACAATTGTATTTTAAAAAGTTATTCATTTACCTCTATACTAAGTACACAATCGGCTGAAAAAATACTTTTAATTTAGTCGTATATTTGATAGTCTACAGTAACTTTATTGATACAACTGTTTTGATGTCTTTAGTCAGTTACTTTTAAAATAAAATTTTAATTAAGTATTCGTTCGTTATTAATTACCATAGGCAAATGTTTGCTTGCTAAATGGCAAAATGTTCTTGGGAGTGACCGATAATTATCTTGTAACAACTCATCAACCTATAATATAGAAAAATACACTTTTTCTATTTCAGAAATACAAGTTGATTGCCACGGCGTATCTGTCCATGGGTCTTTGTTTCCTGTGACCAACGACACCGCTACTGGAAAGGTATATTACTTGAATTATATAATTAACTAGTCGTGGTGGCATAGTGGTTAAAACACCAGCCTCTCAAGTATGAGTGCGCAGGTTCGATTCCAGGTCAGGCAAGTACCAATGTAATTCTAAAGTTATATGTACTTTCTAAGTATATCTTGGACACCAATGACTGAAGGTGAAGGAAAACATCTTGAGGAAACCTGGACTTTATAAGTCTGAAATCGCCAACCCGCATTGAGCAAGCGTGGTGATTGCGCTCAATCCTTCTCTGTATGAGAGGAGACCTGTGCCCAGCAGTGGGGCGATAAAAAGTTGATGATGATGATATAATTAACTGTAAGTATGTATGTACAATATTACGTGAACTGAAATGATTTCACTAAGATGACCTACCCTTTCTCGAAGTTTTTGTCGTATTTGCAAGCTAGCTTGTTAATGGGGTTAAAAATATATATATCTACTTATATTCCCTCGTCCCGGGTTCGATCCCCGGCCAGGTCATGATGGAAAACGATATTTTCCTGATTGGCCTGAGTCTTGGATGTTTATCTATATACCTATGTATCTATTATAAATATAGTATCGTTGAGTTAGTATCCCATAACACAAGTCTCGAGCTTACTTTGGGGCTACCTCAATCTGTGTGTTTTGTCCGTATATATTTATATTTATTTATATTATTTTAATGATCAAATTCTCAGAACAAGATGTAGTTAATATACTTTTGTAACCCACTTAGGAGTACTTGCCTTTTTATACAGACAATTTTATTGATATCTATAGAAATAAGTATATAAAGCTGAAGGGTTTTTGTTTGTTTGTTTGAACGCGCTAATCTCAGGAACTACTGGTGCGATTTGAATAATTTGTTTTTGCGTTAGATAGCCCATTAATCCAGGCAGGCTATACAACTTTTAGGCTATTTAACATCACCCTGCGACCAATAGGAGCGGAGCATATTAAAAAAAAAACATCGATGCTTACACGGGTGAAACCCCGCGGAGCAACAAGTCAAGTCAAAATACATCAATTTCGTCATTGACTCTGTCAGAAGTACATACTGATCAAATTGTAAAGTTTGAAGGGTTATGCGTTGTAAAATTAGATGCTCGACTATACATTACATCTGATAACTTTTTAATGTTAGCCGTGACCTATTTTATATAAAATATTTATGGTATACTCATTTTCCCTAGTGCCGCAACGTGATCAACAAATTTTTCAAGTTCAGAGATGAACAGTATAAAATAGCAAGTACCACGCTTCCGAGCAATGCCGGTGGATACACCTCCGTCAACCTCAACAGAATTAACGTAAGTTTATCCATTTTTATACGGTTTATAATATTTTGTTCGATTTTAGGGTACGTAGTGAAATAAGAACCCTAATAGCCCTTTCGCCACGTCTGTCTATCTATCCGTCCGTCCGTGGATTATTTCAATGACCGTTAGCACTAGAAAGCTGAAATTTGGGGCCGATGTGTATATCAGTCACGCTGATAAAGTAAAATAAAAAGTGAAACGAATTGTTATATTAGGATACTCCCCCTACACGTAAAGTGGGGAGTTTTTTGTTTCTTTCTTTCTTTCTTTCATTTCAACCCTAACGTGTGATATATTGTTGGATAGGTATTTAAAAATGAATGGGGATTTATTTTATTTTTTAATAGTATTAATATTTTCAGAAATAATCGCCCCAAATTAAAAAAAAAATATGTCCGTCTGTGAACCATAACTATAAAAAATTTAAAAAAAATTGTAAGAAAATTATTTTTATCTTTATTTTATTTATTTAATTAAGGTTCACCAACAGTTGTTACAGATATTTTACAATTTATGAATACATACAAATTATTGTCTTATATCTAACTGCACAACCAATTACAGGCAAACACCACATGCTAAGTGCTCTTTGTAGTTTTATCAATATTCTAACTAAGTACACTGGATTAGGGCTTTATGTAGGTCGTGGAACCTATACATACGACCTAATGCTTCTAATGTCGATAACTAGTATTCCAATTCCCCGAGAGATGGCACTGTCATATTATATATTGAATACATGTTGAATACGGTTATATTATAATAATATTATATATTGAATACGGTTGAATGAGTTTCAAGGCACAATATGAATTCTTTACCATTCAATTAAAATGATAGATCAGGTTTTGTTTTCTTAACTGCTCATATACATAATATACAGGGTGGAACAGCTAACAATGTCATCCCGAGCCTCGTGAGTATCACATTCGACATGCGCTTGGGCACCACGGTTAACGAGAAAAAGTTCGACAAAAAGGTAAGTGTTGTCAAATACCTTATATATTTGTACGCCATAGAATTTTCCATAGGTACCAATACAACGAACTTGCATATCTTATTCAACTAACCCTTTAGGGGAAGAATTTTCAGAAATCCTTCTTTAGTCCTTTCGTTATATTAGGAACTTGTACAAAATTGTTAATACTGTTTAGACAGATGAGCCTGTTTGGGTACCAAATTTCAACAATTTCCTTTATTGAACGACGAAGACGATTCTCGCCTGTTCAGATTAATCTCATTCTTGATTTAGTTAATATTCATCATCTTTATAAATGTTTATAGATCCGTCAGTGGATTGCCAAGTCTGGTGAAAATATAACTCTGACGTATATTTTGAAGAACCAGCAATCTCCTGCTACCATTGCTAACTCCACGAACCCTTACTGGAACGCCATAGACAATGCAGCTAAAGAACTGTAAGTTATTTTTAAATTTTTCTTTCGTTCTTCAGGTTTTTAAAGGAGTTTTTATACTTAACCATTACTGTCTTTTACTGAGCTTTGCAAAATATTATAGTATTCCATTGGAAGCCAAATCTAGCAGTCAAAATAGCAAATAGCAAAATTTTCTGATTTTAAATTATTTAATTTTCAAATGATTTTGACTCCAAAAGAATCCAAAGACTGGAGCTAAGTCTTTAGATTCTTTTGGAGTCAAAATCATCTGAAAATCAAATAATTTACTTGCATAATACATGCTACAAAGTTGTTACAGGGATAAAAGGTACCTAAATTGTACTATCACCTACTGAGGTCTGCAAATTAATATATTAAATTAAACAACATAAAAAATTAGAATTAATCATTTCAAATAAAATCAGTCATCTTTCATTTAACTAATCATTATGAGTCACTGATACTCGAATAAATAAAAATTTATTATTATTAATATTGAATGCCTCTTGCTACTTTTAATTGTCTGTTGCATCGGGTGACGTCTTTACGTCGACGCCGGCTGTCGCTGAAAACCAGCGCTGGGCTCTGTTTTTGCATAGAGTCGCAGCATACTGAGCGACAGCCGTTTTGCGTGAATGTGACGCATGTTTCCCGTAATTATTTCTTATTATTTATGTTTTTGTAAACTCTTGCGTCATGTTTACTGCAAATAAACGCTTTTTATTTCTTCTTTCTTTCTCTTTGTTTTTTTAAGTTGTTTTGTAATTTTTTTCAAAGTGTTTATTGTGAACTAAGTATTATATAAATTATCGTTTATTTCTTTTTCGAAGGTTACATCATTTTTACTTTTGATTTGTGCTTTAGTCAACAAATAAAATTATAAGATTATTAATAGTTTAAAGCATGTTACTAATAAGTATATATACTAATAAATAACAATGGAGCAAGAGCGTTACCTTGCAGCATGCCAAATATTCATATTATTTGAGTAGAGAGAGAGACAAAGTCTTTTTAGTTAGTTTAGTAATTTGTTCTCGATTAGTGAAATACTCGTAAGGTTGGGTATCGCCTGTAATGCGTCTACTACTCTTATTAATTACTTAATGTTTTTGTTCAACAGTAACATACAAATAATAAATGTTCTGCCGCCTGGTTCTACGGACGCTCGACACGTTCGCAACGCTGGCATTCCTGCTTTCGGTTTCTCCCCAATGCCGAACACAGAGCTGCTTCCACATTCGGTGAACGAACGCCTTGCCATCTCCACCTTCATGAACGGCATCAATATCTATGAAAAGATCATAAACAACCTCGCTAACATTCCTGGATCTGAAACCGCTGAAGACGGCAGTGTTTATCTATATACCACTGCTTTATAAATGAACTTGTACAAATAATTTAAGATTAGATATGGATTATAAATGGTTTTCAACTCTAGACTCTCAGTCATTCTTTCAATAATTATAAACATCATTTATTAATATGGTCTTTTTAAATTGTCCTTACATCACAGAATAAACCAATTGTTTTATAAAAATACAACTTAAAAGACTATCTACGAGTTTTTTAACCCTTCTTCTTCAGAACCTACAACTCGTTGGCATTCCAAAGCCAGAAAGATGAAGTTAGTTGCCCTTGCAAACTATTCCTTTGGCAATCCAAAACGTAATTGTTTTTACTTTGAGGTTGTATAGACAATATCTATATCAAAATAGACTACTTGTTTAATAGCTACTAGGTTATTAGCGATTTTATGTACCGATTATATTTTATATGTGGTGATATTCATTGTGGGAATAGTACGTTTACTTCGCCACACAAATGCGCCATTATGAGATTGTGAGTGAGCAATTAGGTACAAAGGCGGCACATGGATCAGTTTGCCTGGAAATGATAATATTAAAATGTGAACATTATATTTCGTCCAACGATCCAACACTCATCTATTTCTTACCTTGCAAGAACTTTTTGTCCAATTTTTATCTCTATCTATTACCACTTTCGAATAAAGTACCTAAGTACATAAATATATGTAAGCCATGTGCGCCAGCATTCACAAATGTAGTAATTAGACATGGCTACTGTGAACATTGTTGCTTTTATCTGCAATGACGAATGACTTGGTGAATTGAATACATTCAAATCTCTACTGAATATCTCATTAGGTAGACACGAATCTTATAACATTTAATTATACAAATCTCATTAATGTTCCACGGGTGTAGTGTATATCCAGCACAGTTCTGTTTCCTTGTTTGCAGATAAATCTTTAAACCAACAATAGCCACTTCACAGTAATGGGTGCCTTCCCACCCGTACGTGCCGCAACATTTTTAAAAGGACTTTTTCGCGAGCCGCCGCCGTTTTCTGTTTGCGCACCATCGCGCGTCGCCGCTCTGCCACGGATTTCCCAAATGTCACGCTTTTAGCGAACAAATGAATTCTCACCAATGATCGGGATTCTCTGTGTAAACCGTTTAGCGTACGATTGATGATTTGTTTTATTTCTTTTTTCGTATTTTTTTTACCTTGAAGGAAGGCAATGAAAAAGTTAAATAAATAGCTTTAGTTGGATGCTAATTCATCATCATAATCAACCTTTTTATCGTGTCACTGCTGGGCACAGGTCTCCTCTCATAAGGAGAAGGATTGAGCGTAATCACCACGCTTGCTCAATGAGGGTTGGCGATTTCAGAGTTAAAGTCTAAGTTTCCTCAAGATTTTTTCCTTCACCGTCAGTCATTGGTGTCCAAGATATACTTAGAAAGTACATATAACTTTAGAAAAGTTACATTGGTCCTTGCCTGACCTGGAATCGAACCCGCGCACTCATACTTGAGAGGCTGGTGTTTTAACCACTTAGCCACCACGACATGCTAATAACTATGTGATAATACTTGCAACAAATCACATAGTTTGGTATATTAGAATACCTCTGTACATAAGTATTTATTAAAATGATTCAGTACCGCGATGCGATTCATAATTACTCCGCTTCACAATATTATTATCAAATGGAGGTGTAACGCTTTATAATTATGAATGTTATATGAGGGTGGACCGCTGGGGGCGCAGAAGCGTTAATTGAAATGAATTGTCGCGACTGGGTGTAGCCGGCACATCGGGCACATAAATCAGAGCGCCTCGGGCCACCAGCTAAGTGCCTGCTACGAGTGCGCTACGCCGTAGCAACCGATAGACACGGCACAAACTGAGCTACGCGGCTTAAGTTTTTTATGATTGAATTTATATTTACGTTAAACAATTACATATTAAAACTACAAGAGGAAAAATCAGAGAACAATCAGTGTATAGAAATCGGACGCAGCTCAAGCCCAAGCCTTTTTGTCCTCAATATAATCCTTCACACTATAAAATGCTTTCTGACACAACTTACGTTTAATGAAGGATTTGAATTTATTCAGGCTCAGATCTTGAACCACCTCTGGAAGTCCATTGTAAAAATGTATACATTGGCATCTGGAAGAGCCACCTATTTTCTTGAGCCTTGTTGTAGGTACAATAAATTTGTGCCTGTTCCTAGTATTTATATTATGGACATCACTGTATTTTTTAAACAATTTTATATTTTTATGAGCATACAAAAGATTTTCATAAATATATTGAGACGGCACGGTCAGTACATTAATCTCTTTAAATTTTTCTCTGAGAGAGTGTCTCGGACTTAATTTATAAATTGCACGAACAGCTCGTTTCTGCAAAACAAATATTGTTTGAATATCGGCGGCATTTCCCCACAACAGAATGCCGTACGACATTACGCTATGGAAATAGCCAAAGTACACTAAACGGGCCGTCTCAACATCAGTCAAATTACGAATTGTTCGAAATGCGTATGCAGCAGAACTTAGTTTTTTTGACATTTTTTGGTCCGATTTGAAAAAAAATCTGTTTGTGTTGGATAGCCTATTAATCCAGGAAGTCTTTAGGCTATATTACATCACGCTGCGACCAATAGGAGCGGAGCATTTAAAAAACATATCGAAACCTACGCGGGTGAAACCGCGAGTCGCAGATAGTATTTTATAAAAATAAAAAAAATAAATAAAAACATTTTAATAAACTTTAGAGCATACACGCACGGGCCAATGTATTGTTTTTATACTTACTTCAAGTAACACAAATCTCTTTTTAAAAAGATAAAATGGGGATAAATTGTCAAGTCTGTCGCTTCTTAGGTCATCATTAAACCACGAAGCTCTAAGAGACATCGCGAGACGAATTAATACAGCCAAACGCGACGAACGCTCGAACGGGCGCGATTTTTACTGGTAGTGCTCATTTGTCACCACCACCTACTGGCATTAGTGGCACGGTGGCACTGGTGGCACCCAACACAGGTGCGTACCATCGCACCGCTAAAAGCACCACATAGACGCGTAATACATACACAATATAATTTATGGAGTGGGTATATTGGTAGACCTATCAAATCCATTGTGGTTGCAATTCTTTTGTACAAAAACTAAACTAATTTTAAGTTTAGTGCACATTTTTCCTTCAATTTCATTAAGAAAAGAATAGAAGATAATAGGTATATTACTCTAGTACTGTAAAATCCATATCATACTAATATTATAAATGCGAAAGTAACTCTGTCTGTCTGTCTGTCTGTCTGTTACGCTTTCCCGCTTAAACCTCTCAACCGATTTTGATGAAATTTGGCACAGACAATCTTTAGACCCTGAGAAAGAACATAGGCTGCCTTTTATCCCGGAAAAATTTGATGTTCCCGAGGGAAATCTAAAAAGCGCGATATAACCGAACTCCACGAGGGCGAAGCCGCGGGCGGAAAGCTAGTTAATAAATAAATATATACGGACAAATCACACAGATTAAGCTAGCCCCAAAGTAAGTTCGAGACTTGTGTTATGGGATACTAACTCAACGATACTATATTTATAATAGATAAATATATAGATAGACAAACATCCAAAACCCAGGCCAATCAGGGAAAGATCGTTTTCCATCATGACCTGGCCGGGGATCGAACCGTCCACGTCGCAGGCAGGCGTGTTGACCGCTGCGCCACGGAGGACGACCAATTAAGATACTCCATAGACAGTTTAGACGCGATTAAAAACGTGTGACTAAAGAATATGTCGATTTACGTCAGTCGCAGACTTAGGTCCGTATTACAGAACGTCACTCAAAACTCAAGCTGTACTTAAGTCTCGTTTCAAGCCATTTGATTGGTTGAAACTAGTTTTAAGTAATGCTTAAGCAGAGATCAATGCTTGAGTTTCCTTCTGGAATACGCACATAAGTTTAACAGGACTAAATTAATATTTTTCTTCCGTCCTTTTCTTATTGATGATCTTAATATGATTTTAAAAGAGTGTCCATGGAGTTTCTTGCACGTTCTTCTCCATAGAGATCTACGCTTTGGAACGTGCAATTTAGCTTCACTTTTATTGGACTGACCGACATTGACTATTCCAAAGCACCAACGGATGGTTAATTTGAAATAAACAATTTTGATTTGATTTGATTTGAAAATGAAATAGAAAGGTAATCGACAACAACACGGAGAGACCGTTCATTTAACAAACTCAGCCAGTCAAGCGAGGGGAAATGCCGTACACTGTAAGCTTACTCAAAAGGCCAGCGTGCCATATCCTATCGAAGGCCTTCGAGATCACTAAGGAGAATGCAGTCGCTTCCCCATTTTTCTCGGAAGCCTCACCCCTCCAGTGAGTGACATACATTAGTAGGTGCCCAGAAGACCGATTGCGGCGTGACCCGTACTATCGGTCTCAGAGCAGATTGTTACCTTCGAGGTATACTAATGCGCGATTTCATATCCAAACAGAACTTCGTGGATCTACCGCCCCCTTAATGACGCCCAGTGAAGTGTGAGAGTGTCTTGGTGTCGAATGAGTTGTCGTTTTACAACTGACAGATCATTTACGTTTAGCGTCGACAGAATGCGACAGAACGCAACATAATGGCGAGTGGAGTGCGAGGATTCGGTAATCAACTCACGTAAAACACGTTGTCATCGGAGTGAGTAATGTGTGACTGATTACCCACTTAAAAAGACTGATATTAGGCAAGCAAAGACTTCTGTAGAATAACTTCAAGAATTTTATTTAAAACCAGCATATGCCCGTGGCTGGCCCGCGTGGATATCGGAAACTAATTACCATCCCATTAGAACGTGTTTTCATCTAACTTCTTGCGGAATTTTATCGAAATCCGTTCCGTAGTTTAACCTTGACAAGTGAGACATACAGGTAGAGTTACATTTAAATTTATATGTTACTAGCTTTCCGCCCGCGGCTTCGCCCGCGTGGAATTCGGTTATATCGCGCTTTTTAGATTTCCCTCGGGAATATCAAATTTTCCGGGATAAAAAGTAGCCTATGTTCTTTCCAAGGGTCTCAAGATTGTCTGTGCCAAATTTCACCAAAATCGGTTGAGAGGTTTGAGCGGGAAAGCGTAACAGACAGACAGACAGAGTTACTTTCGCATTTATAATATTAGTATGGATAGGTACTGGTACAGACTATATAGTAGATACTATAGGCATGTACTTGTGTTTGTTGTATTGTGTGTATCGAAGTTTAGCCAAAATCAGCAGTTAGACCGGTAAAGCGGACCCCAGACTCCAAAGCTGAAAAGCTTCGGATGCGACAGGGATTAACGCTGAGATGATGATGGTGACTATAGGCATGTACTTGATGTATTGTCGTCAAAGCAGATATAAGTAACCGTCGGATATAGTTTGAGTCGAGCAAGAAACTGATTTTTGATTAATGTTTTCGAATAAAATTAATTCAATTAATATAGGTACCTACTACTATAAACCTACATAGTTAAATTAAACTACTTAGTTTTTTTAGGGACCCATGTACTTCTTCCCATTTTCTGGCTTTGTCACTGTTTCAATGATATTAGATCATATCCAAACATCACGCATCCATCATCACTACATACCTAGTATAAAACAGGGTTCCTTTCTCTTTCCCTAAGTCTATTTACGGATTTTGATGCGATTTTTTTAATGGATATTGATTAAAGATGAAGGTTTATGTTATATATAATAATAATAATAATAAATAAAGCTTTATTTGAAATTTCTTACAATAGTGTTACTTAAGAGCTAATATTTTAGGTACTATGATTAGTATGTGACTTTATTGTATGAACCCCCTTCGGGTGAAAGCCTCCTCCAAGGTATTCCATCTCTCTTTATCTAGAGCAGTATTCAGCCAACTTTGACCAGCTATATATAATAACATCCATTAAATTGTGGAGAAATACTATTATTTTTGAGGTTGCTAATTAGATGTTGCAAATAATTACATTTTTCCGCGTTTTCAGTGAAACGCAGGCTGAACCCTACAAGATTTATCAAAATAATGTACTACATATTGTACACATGGAAAAGATCTACAAAAAAGTATGCGATGGTATATGTCTATCTGTTGTGGATAGCCCACAATATATTTTTTGTCATTTACTTTTTACGACAAATACCTAATTTTCGAAGTGATTTTAACCAATACTTACAGCCTTAATCCTTATCCAATTTAATACCTTAAATACATTGTTGATTTAATATAGGTATATATATCCCTTTACAGTATATGATTTCAAATTTTAAACATATTTTCATATAACATATTTTCGAAGATATTACAGATTTAAAATTGCGGGGCGTTGCGTTTACGGCGGCACCGACCGGCTGGGGCGAGGCGGGAGCATTGGGCCGCTATATTTTTTATACAACGTTCACAGTTTTTCTGTAGTGTATTTAGTATTAGCACTGCACCCGCGCGAAGCCGGGGCGGATCGCTAGTTGAAAATAAGACAAAGGAAACAATTACAGTAGTTAGCTTGATTTAAAACTGAGATATTATTTCTGACACAAACCTTAAAACTACATTGGAAATAAACTTTTTGGACAATCATAGACTTGCTTAAACTTTTAATAAAGAGTTACAAAATGACAAATATTTACTCAGTTTGCAATGTTGAAAGAACTTAAAAGGGACAATGTTTAACAAAGGAATGGTCACGCGCACATTATTCTATTTTAAACTTTTCAAGTACATTTCATATCGCACGCAGTCCGTCACCCCTTTCATTTTCTTTTTATCACCCTCGCATATGTTTTTATTCTAAAATTAATAATTGTCATAACAGAATACACAAAGGAATTATTGTACTTCTGAACCTCAAGTGTTTATGAAATAAAAAATGTTTTTAATTGCTTATTAGAATGTAAAATCACTGTGGGAGGTTCGTGGGAGTCTTTTTGTGAGAAGTTTTTGTAAATGATTTTCATAAAAGTTATACCTATTGCTGTAAAATGGTCCCACGTCCTAAAGTCCTGTATTTAAAATAAAAATTTAGAATGTTATTGATAATAAAATAAATTAATTTAGTAATAAATAAGTAAACTAATTTAGTAGTATTTTAGTGGATTTATCCGTTAGTTTCATATCTATATTTTGACTTCAGAATAATAATGTCCGACCTTTGAATTTAGAATTCTGTCCTAAAAGTGACATAAACAACTGGTATAATTCCTACTACCTTTAAAAAACTCAGAAAATGATTCAGCCATAATTGCCGGTCGCTTATCCCTGGATTACTGGTAGTACTTGAGTTCGAAGTGCGAACGTTTAGTGCGATCGCGTGCGGCCGCGGGTCGCGCGTCGCTGGTAGCCAGGATTATGCCGACGGCCGCGTTAAAACAACATGCTCCACATAATCGCTGGGATATAGACCTACAAGATATAGGGGGGCTTTGTGCAGCTAATAGTGGGAAGAAGTGGATTGGAGTGTTTTTATTGAAGTATTATTTTTAGTAGAGATTTCCGCAGGATGGTGCAAATTTTTTGCTTAGCACATTTTGTATTATTGTAGGTAATAATTTTGTATTTTAAATCCCACGTCACTTTTTTTTAATAGGTATTCTTCATCAGCTTTGTATTCATAAGTCACCAAAAGTAAATGAAATGAAAAGAAATTTATTTAAAAAAAAGAAACATAGAACAACAATGAATATAAGTACAAAAAGTCTGTTTGTACAGTAATAAAAATCTTAATAATAGATAACAATCGTAAAAGCTAACTTACTGTAGTCGATTACATAATATAAATCTATAAAGTTACGATCTAAAACTAATGTTGGGACCACCCGAGCTAGCCCTTTAATGTTTTCAGATCATTTAAATAATTATAACCTAATAATGGAAAATTGTATATTTATCAATACCTAATTAAACTACTTATAAAAAAAATTCTAACAAAAAAGAAGTAACAATTAACGACATAGTCACACAGTAAACTGGGTGAACTAACATCAATCCGTAGCCTAAAAATATAAAAGCTCTAATAAACTTATACCTAAGTAATGCGTGAAAAGAAAGAAAATAAAGAAACAAAATACACATAAAGAAAGTGTACGATCAAATAAAGCGCCGTATCTTAGATGTTAGCATCGTTCATTAGACAAGCATCCCGGTCCTATTCAACGGTTCAGGTGGCGACTTCGCTTCGTAGCTCGGTTCACTTCAAAAGCTGCACGGCCCGCCCTCCGCGCGCCAGCCGTGCTCTGATTGGTCGACGCTGCCGCCCAGGCAATTAAGCTGCCTCGCTCGCCCCGTGATCTAACTTGACATTTTAATGTTTACTGTACTGATAGTTCGTGAAAGAAAATTGTTTGTCTTCCTTTTGTTTCTTGGACTTTGTTTTCTTTTGTCATGTTTGGCGTTAGCATATTTTTTTATAGATTGATGTTTCTACCCATATTGAAACGTGAATTAGGTAAGTAAAATAATTCTCTAAGTTGTTAGAAATTTAAAGAGCAATATCTCAAAGTTGTTCACAGTAATTTTAATTTGTCACTCTTTAAGTGTGCCCCGTATCACACTTAAACAAATTCTACTTTTATCGTTTTAAATCTGCAAAAAAATATCTGTTTATTACTACAATTGAATTCGTCGCGGGCTCGTTGCTTTACTTTACCACGTTATGCGTCCATTATGTTCGTACGTTATTCAGTCAGATAGGTACGTAGCGACCGCTATCCTGACAATGTAGCCTGTGGACTGGGATACAAGATGGGATCACACCCATCTCACTCGCACGCGTGCAACCTGTATACTGTTATCCTGCTCAGGGGGTGGGACTCAATGTAATCAGGGGATGACGTGACTCGCGATCTCCGCACCGGCTTCAAAGATCACAATTATCGGAACAGTCTGCCGAAAGCCGCGACTGGGTGGTGAAGTCACCCTGATAAGTCATTAAAAGTTTCGTACATATGCACTCTAGCAATACTAATGAATTCCTGTGGGAGAGGACTGTTTAAATTCTGACTGTGTAGCAATAAAAAACATTAAATATAAATAAAAAATATTTAGTGTAAATTATAAAATAATGTATTTATGTAAAATCATTGGTGTTAGTTTAAATTGAGCCTGTGAGACAACTGTCGAGCTGTCTGCCTTTTGGGAGCGACAACGGGCGCCAGCCGTGGCTGTCCGAAGGATGGGAACAGGTCAGCTGATTGGTGTTTTTATTTCATTTCAATTATACACATTTTGAAATGTGTTTATGTCACTATGTTCCTGTAAATGACCATGTACTTATTTATTTTTTTATACAATATTTATCTATGATTCCTTACCTACAAGTAATTTTTTTGTTCATAGAAATGTTTTGACAGGGGTTTTCAGTTTACAATAATGTCTGTGTCAAAAGGACACAATGATTCAAAATCGATGAAAGATGATCGAGTTAGAATTCACACCATGAAAAGTAGGTACCTACATAAATGTTGAATTAATCATAAGTAAGTTTTTTTCAATCAAACTATTTATGCCTATTAATCATTTTGGTAGTTAGGTAGGACCTATGGAGAACAACGAGCAAATCAGTTTACAAGGAGTCTATATTAAATTACACTGGAGTACCTAGTTCACCGGATACGTAGATATAAGGTACCTATTCGATGAGCTCTGACCAAAGCGCATAAGTCTATGGAGTTATTCTGTTTACAATCAACATTTACTCTACCCTAACATCAATTTACAAGGTAAACATCTGAATAATTCGCAACATCTTGAATATTTATCCCTTTATAGTTAATAATAATTAGTGTTAGATTTCTACACCATTTTTAACGTTACAAGATATGACCATCTGCATCTCACCTTTTAATAATCTAAGTATGTGTAGGTAGTTTTTTTAAAAATAATCTCGGGTGGTTCTTCGACTTTATGTAAAACTAGCTGCGCAGCGCGGTTTCACCCACGTAGGTTTTGATATGTTTTTTTTTATATGCTCCGCTCCTATTAGTCGCAGCGTGATGTTATATAGCCTAAAGCCTTCCTGGTGTAATGGACTATCCAACGCAAAATGATTTTTTCATATCGGACCAGTAGTTCCTGAGATTAGCGCGTTCAATCAAACAAACTCTTCAGCTTTATATTTTCATCATCATCATCATCATCAAGCTCGATCCTGAGCAGTTCTCCGCCAGCCACTCACTACCAGCCACCTTTTTGATGTCGTCGCTCCATCTCGCCCAAGGGCACGGGGTTCTTAATATATTAGTATAGATTATCAGAACAGCTTGAATAACACAAGTCAATGTATATAGCATATATACATTGACTTGTGTTATAAAATAGTTGTCAAATGTTTTATAAAAAAGTAGGTAAATGGATAAAACAGTGTTTCCTGCAAAGCAGATTCATTATGATATTAAAAGTAGGTACTAAAATACTATATAGGATGAAATATTTATTATCCGCACTAGCGCATTACTTGTGTTATAGATATAAGGCACTGTCAAACTGAATCTGCATCATTTTGAAGGATATTGCTAATCTTTACATGTTCGATGTTTGCTCTACTACGTTAGCAAATCAATGAATACCTAGTGTTGAAGTGTCAGAGTGAAAGCCACTCATAGTAGGTACTTACTACATAGGTAAGTAATTATCCCGCTGACTCTCAAAAAAGCTTAGCTCTCTTAAGTAGATTGTAAATCTTCTCTGCAAAAGTCAACTTTGTATTTTGCAGGCTCGCGGAGTAATAATTCTAGTTGCTTTCAGATTGAATTATCTAAAACGAATTCAGAACGAGTATTTAAATTATGTTAGTGGGTTATTTCTATTGAAAACCAGCGATAAATCAATTTGAAGCATCACAAGTAGTAGGTACTTACATATTAGGTAGGTACTTTATGCAAAACCAAAACCACTATTTGTCAAACTAGACTGTATCAAATGTCTGGAGGTAATAAGCTTATCACTATACAATATGGAAACACAAACATGTCTCTCTCATCGTATGTTTAGTCTATTGTTCGTAGTTAGCGCACAAATGAGTTCTTAGGAGATCAGTGAATCGGGCGAAACCCGCGTCCTTACAAATGTAACTTAGGGACGAACCCAAAACTTGGACAGCGCTCCCCTACTTGAATCTTGTACAAAGGGTGCATGTAACTTAATCTAATCACTTAACGCCTAACTTATTACCGTTGTTTGAGTTTAATTAAGTATTTTCTTGTGTTTATCAAGCCTTCGTCAGAAAGTAAATAATCAAAATTTCAGGTTGTGATTGTGTTCTAACAACGTTCGCATTCTAAAAGGTTAGTCATTATTTTGCACTTCAGTTATATTTTGTAAATAAAATATGAAGATATATGGGTAGAAAAGTAGAAATCCTAAAAAAAAAATCAACCATGTCTTATAAATGGTGGTTACTCCTTATGCATTTTAAGTTTCATCAGGAATAAACAGGTTCATGACTTAATGAACTTTATCCGTAGGTGAGTGCTTCTTAAAAACATATTTCGTTCAGCAACCAATTTGTTTAGATTTTATTTTTACTCTTCTGCTTTTCCGACGGGACAAGTTCTCTTGCTTCTTTATATACCTACATATATTAACATGTCATGGACATGGAGTCTGTGGACTATGGTTTTGTATTTTGGTTTTGACCACTGACTTCCGAAATTAGTTTTTTCACTTTGTGTTTAGCTTAGTGTTTTCTTGGGCGTCGATTGTTTTTTTTTCGTTAAAACGTCTTTATTCTACACTTTTTAGCTGTGAAAAGTACTGTTCAGCCGCATCCGATCAGACTGGACGATGTCGCCAATATAATTGGGAATATAGGCTAGCAAGCAAACGACGCTTTGTTTAGTTGATTTTTTACCCGTCATACTTAATGGTTTAAATACCAAACTTCTGAAGCGATAGTTTAAAGAATTCCTCTGTGACCTGACTGAATGTATGAGCATTACTAGAGATGACGCGATTACTTAAACTCAGTCTCATGATTTTCATTGATTGTCGCATCAGCATGACAAGTAGGTAGTAGTTGTCTTAGGTAGCTGTAAATTGTTGAGAGATTCCCTCGATTGTCTCTAGCCTCCATCATCAAATCTACTGCAGACTTTCATTATAACCCGTATGTGGTGCAAAGTTCTCATCAATATATGTAGGTGAATTAAGTCCAAACACAAGGTAACCGTTGAGGAGTTTCCTGAACTGACTATTGTCTTTATCATCAGCCCCTAAATGATAGTCATAATCCATCTAGGTGCAAGGTTCTTATAAATACAAATTACACTCTCTCACTCTAGTCACCACTAAAAGTTCTCCTTGATTTCTCTGGTCTTTCACCATTAAACCCTGCTGTCCTTATCATGGGACCACCTTGGCAAAATCGGTTCATAAACGACGAAGTTATTCGCGAACAAACATAAAAAAGCATATATACAATCGAATTCAGTAACCTCCTCCTTTTTGAAGTCGGATAAAAATGCGATAGTTTGTGAGTATGGTTGGATACTTGTTACTCTTTCACATAAAAACTACTCAAACTATTTGGAACAAATTTGGCACACAGGTAGCTTATAGCCCAGAATAACACAAAGATCCCAATATTGCTACGGTCTCGAAACTTACGCGGGTAAAACCGCGGCGCGCAGCTAGTATACTACAACTTTCTGTTTTAAACCGTAGCAACAGAAAACACATACAACCGTCTACTCATTTTAGTTTAACAAAATCAAAAAGGAAAGAAAAACATCAATCATATTAATATAATCTACTTAGCTATATCCGCGTAAACATCACGAGGGCAACGATTAAGTAAGTATATTCATTTGATCGGCATTAGCAAGTGTGGCGCTTCACACGACTATCGTAATTTGTCGCGCGTTATTTAGAGTTCAGCGCACGGAACCGCACGCATCAGTAGGCACACATGAATACGTAGGTGAATGTGCAGCTTTTCATTGACAGTGAGTTATTTTGACGATGTGTCTTTAGAGGCTTCAGATGACATTTTCATTGTTTTTATAATAATATTCTTTTCTTAGTCTTCAAAGCAACATACATTCGTGGCTGCTGTACAAGGAATTAAAGTATCAATGAGCCAGACCTCTCAATTTACTGGGAATGTCTTATTGAAGCGCGACATACACAAATCTAATCAATTACAGTTTTGACACATAATTTGTTACATAAAAAAAAAAAACAAGTTATACCTACTTCTTCTTTCTTTCTTTTTTGGCTTCGCACGGTTTGTGCATTTAGCCATGTAATGAATTATTCATGTCGAAAAAGACGGCCGGGTGAACCGTCTTACGAGGGAGGTTTGAGACAAAGTCATGATGTGGCCACTATGAATTATTTACAGAATGCACTTTTTACTACATAAATTGCGCACTTTTATTTAGTAAACAACACTATAAATATCAGCTTGACTTTTTTGATGTGACTGTGTACTTTTTTACCGTGTGAGCTTTTTTTAAGACACACAGATGTTGAAAAACAAAAATAGAGAACATTTTGTAAAATGTTCTCCCATATGTTGTACCCATAGATACCGGGCATCAGCAGATCGTTAATATGCAGCAGGAACAGAGTTGCAGAGAGAACAGACCCCTGAGGAACACCGGCATTAGTTGACATGGGCTCAGAAGAGCATCCGTCAATTTTTTTTCTACAATTATGTTCTATGCTAAGGGTCTAGTCCTTCTAGTGGACCATTGCATGGGCCATGGTGAACGTTGGTGGTTATTCCAACCAGCCCAAAACCCTCCAGGAGCTTACTAAGTCTCCTGGCTTGTTGAGATCTATGTATGATCTTGATTTCCTGAGGGTTTCAGTTCTAATCTGGGTAACGCCTGTACACTCGCATCTTCCTCCATGCAAGCTCTGCACAGAGGGCTGGCCGTTATGCCCATTGTGTACAAATGTTTACTTAACGAGCGGTGAACCATGATGGTCCTTGTCACTAGTCGTAGGCCTTTCCTGTTCAGGCGTAAGAGTCCATTGGTTAGCCTGCCATCGAAGGATGGCATACCTTCCTTCGATAGTCTGCAGGCTCTGCTTGCTTGTGGGTGTGCGTCTATAGCCATCTGTGTAGGTGATTGAAAAAGATGGGCATGATAGGCGCTGGTTGCCCCTTCTGGCCAGCTGATCAGCTACGTCATCACCTAGTGATTCGCTGTGTCCTTTTTCCGGTTACCCGTTCGAGCGCCTCATGGCATTTAAGCATTAAGTTCGATATGATGCATCCCTTCTTTAGAGATTGGGGGACTGAGGCGCTGTCAGAGAGTATACGAACTTGAGTGTCCACAACTCTCCTGGCTTCTATGGCTTGAGCCGCTAGTGTTGCTAATGTTTCCAACATTAATTTAAGAAACAAGTGTAAACTAGAGATGCATCTGATACCGATATCAGCAATTCTTGAAGCTTGCCGTACCTACTTCATACGGTCACACTAACATTTAGTACTGTAACTGTAACTTCTGAGATGCATACGAGTGGCTGGCTTTGGGCCCATTGTGAAAATATTATTAAAGAGGCTATGGAAGAAGAACCCCTGACGAGTCTGAGCTGTAATTCTCCCAAAAAAGAAGTCGAGAGATACCTTCTCGGTGGTAGGCTATAACATCGGCTGCCGCCAGAAGTTACCATCCACCAGACAAATTCTTGCCGCCAAGCGATTCGTCATGTTCCGGCCTGATTTCTAGAAAAGCCGTACGGAGGACGGGTTGATCACTTGTGATGCGGGGTATGATATGATATAGGCGCAGCAATGTTAGTCGTATTGTTGGGTTTAATATTGCATCACCTCGCTCTACTACCGTCTTCCTTCTCAGTTTTTTTGAGTGAATAGGCTCTTATTAAACTAGCGCGCTTTACCATCAGCGATTGCATAACTGCTTACCATCAGGCGGGATTGCGGTCAAGCGCTAGTTTATAACCGCGTATGAGCCGCGGATCCGTTCGTTTTAAAGCGCAAAACAAAGATAAAACTTGAAGAAGTACATTAGATTCCAAGTGAATGCTATCGGAGAGACTATTTCATC
Source organism: Sesamia nonagrioides (assembly GCA_017933935.1). Lineage (NCBI taxonomy): Eukaryota > Metazoa > Arthropoda > Insecta > Lepidoptera > Noctuidae > Sesamia > Sesamia nonagrioides. The sequence continues at coordinate 165,026 of JADWQK010001360.1, read as the reverse complement.
GTAGGTCCTATTATAACAGCTCTGCGAAATATCTAACCTTTTTCCGCAAAATTGCTAAGAATACTGTGTATTTGAAACAAAAAATTTAACCAATATTAATTTTATTTATTAAAAGTATTAACTTATCTCTTACCTTTAAACAATTTTATTTTTAGTTTGTCCTGTTATTTGTTTTTTCAATTAAAGAATAACCTGACAGTTCTTTTACGGTTCCGTAGTCAACTAGGAGCCCTTAATAGTTTCGCCAAGTCTATCTGACGTCCGCGGAAAATCTCAGTGATCGTTAACACTAAAGAGCTAGTGCGCTTTACCATCAACGATTGCGTCACTGCTTACCATCAGGCAGGATTGCGGTCAAGCGCTGGTTTATAATATACATATATAAAAAAAAAAAATTATCTACATAATTCTTATTTTTGCACGCCGACATAGTGTAAAAATAAGAATTATAATATTATTATTGGAAAAATGTTTTATTAGGGTACCTACCTCCCATACATGTAAAGTGGTTCTTTTTTTGACGTGTGGTATATTGTTAGAAAGTTTTTTTATAAATGAATAGGGGGTTTACTAAAACATTTTTTTGATCTTCTCTTCGGTGATCTCTCGCATTCGGAACTGGCCTAGACCATGGTTGTCATGGAGGTTGTCACCTCCTTCTGCGAAGCAATGATGCTGGCAAAGAAGGAAACGGAGCGTGTGAGGGAGCAGAATTGCAGCACCCTCACGCCTCTAGCCGCCGCAGGAGACGCCCTGGTCAGAAGATAATATCGAACTCCCGACCACCATAGACGCGGGCTTTCGGACGATGAGCAGAGGGCGGTTCGCGGCCTGGGCCGACGACGCATTGTGTTCCACGCGCGCCTCAAGGAAATGTCAGCACATCGTGACGGGGTCCACGAGACCGACCGTTTTTCTATAGAGATACCGTGGCCCTACCGCAGAGGCAACTGAAGGAATACGAGTGAGTTTTAGTCACTAAAAGTCTTACACACCCTTCCACTCCACTCAGAGCAGGAGAGGTCATTCGATGTTTTCACATCTACAAAATGAAAATGGTACTAGGATCTAATTATGATTGTAACTCTAAAGAATTAGGATCAAATTAAAATTTAAATTATACTTACGGGTTATTAACAAGTCAAAGTATCATTCACTTCCATATTATTCACTATCATAGGATTGTAATACTAGTAGGTACGTATAGACTATAAATATTCAACCACTACAAAAAAAAATATCTTTCAGTTTTATTATATCTACAAATATCTATCTACTATGGAGCTGAGTCTCAGCATTTTCTTTCCATAAAAAGGTTTTGAAAATGTGCAAAAAAAGAGGATAATTACGACACTTCGCGGCTTTTCTTAGAGGCTCGAAAGACGAAGTAAAGTCGTCTAAGTCCGGTTTAACGAAAAAATAAAAGATCCTTCTTGAAAAGGATTCGCGGCATTAAGACGGAGGCCTCTTGTGACACCGAAATGAATTATTTGAAAGGAATAATTTTATAGAATAACGGTTCACATAGAATTGGTACTTGATTAATTAAGAGAAATTTAAAATAATATTTTGTAAAAACAGCAGTTATACCTAGGTATTAAAGCATTTAAGCATTAAAGCATTTAAATGCGAACCGTATAATATACCGTAAATACTTGAAAAATCTAAGTTCACATTGATCAATCTACCACGATTACAGACGAAACATCAAAAATGGTTAGTTACTTACTTGTATTCGGTGTAACGGTAGGCTTCGCAGCGCGTTAAGGAAAAGGGGGCGAAGGGAAGGCTTCAGTAAACGGAACAAAAACACCAACGTTATTAGCGAGATTGGTGTAATCTGACTAATCTATTTGGGTAAGGGGAGCTCGGAGGTGCTGAGAAGTATCAGTTCATGAATAAACACTTCTTTCAGTACAGCTTACACCTATAAAGAAAACATTGAAAATTTTGCACACTATCCCTAAGTATCGCAAATTGTGATGGCAAAAAAAAAGACTGAAGCAGAATTTTGATTTTAGTATTGATTTGATATTAGTATAGCAACAAAAGTCGATTAATATAATATGATTCGATAATGTAGGTACTTTTTGACACCTATAATATGAGCTAAGAATTAAAGAAGAGAGAGAAAGAAATAAAGAGCTGTTCTTTAATAAAACGCCGTTTCGGCTTCGATCATCATAAAATATTTGTTCAATAGGTCACCTAATTAAGATTACAAAACAAAACTGTTACTCGTCTTTTGTTGCTGACTCTAATGCCGATTTTATAGGAAGTACCTACCTAGCTGAGTCTTTTATTTTATATCTCACAAGTTTTACAATACGTAAACTTGTGCACAGACGACAGCACATTAAGCTACTACAATCTGTCAGATTTCTTTATTACGTTTTCAACTTTATCTATAAAGCATTAAGGCTAAAGGTTGATTGGGAATTTTTGATAGTTTCGGGTAGGTTGACCTGCTGTCGTCTATACCTAATGAGTGAACATGAACAACCCTCTAAGGCATTTTAGATTAATATTGTTAGATTTTTTAATAGTCCGAGTCCGTACCCACACCGTCTTGCGCATACGTAGTGGCCGGCTAATATGTTTAGAAGTCTTTATGATTATATGGTCAAGTCAACAAGCCTACCCCTAAGGCATTGAACCTATGCTTAGAAAGATTATTGATAAACTAATATTGGTTACAGGCGATCGTCTTCTCGACATCCCTTGCAATGTGTGCGGGGACAGGAGTTCTGGCAAACATTACGGCATCTATAGTTGCGACGGTAAGAAAACCTACTATAGCTCTCTTCTTTTCTTTCTCGCTCTCTCTCTCTCTCTCTTTTAAAAACTGTTAAAAGAAAATAGCATTGTTAAAGAAAGTACGACACTTTAAATTGGTCTTAGAAAAGCAAAACCTCTTTGTTTACATTTGACAGTAAAAAAATGAAAATAAAACATTTACAACTTGTACTCTGGTGTCTTCAGAAACATATAGGCCTTATACAGTATGTTAACTAACAGAGGGCGTTCCCGTTAACCCGAAATAGTATAGCATACATACATGCTAAAAAAAATATTTCCATTCGAAAACAAAATGTTTTAAAAATTTTTCAATATGAAAATATTCAATAAAAACTTTTAAATTGACATGTAAAAGAAACACACTGTACACGCGAACTTGAAAGACGGCAACGTCGCAATTTATTTATACATGACGACTACTATTTTGATTTAAACAGGAGGTTTCAAATTTATTTCCAATTAGAATTTTTTTTTATTCGGATTTTTTTATGCTTATTTTTCTATGCTGATATTTTTATTTTAATCTATTAATGATATATATTAACGAGTTTAAGGGAACGCCCTCTGTTATTTAACATACTGTATAATCTGCATATTATAGACAGAAAAATAACAGTAATGTAATTTTGATTGTTTTAAAAACTACAAACTTTGTTTATTGTAAACCAAGTGATGAGAGCTCATCGAGCTGGCGTGACCTGGGTGCTGGTGTTCCACAGGGCGGTATTCTTTCTCCATTTTCATTAATTTTATAACTCACTGTCTTCGGTGTCCGTATCATCTATACGCTGATGATCTTCAATTATATACAGCTGAGGGGGTGGAAGGTATGTGGAACGCTATAGCGGAGGTAACCAGGGACTTGGAGGGTATCAAAGACTGGTCTGATAGCTTTGGGGAGTCAGTAAACCCCTTAAAGTGTCAGGCCATTATTATTGGCAGCTCACGCATGCTGAGTAGTTTAACGTTTAGCTCTCACCCTTCCTTTTATCTTCAATGGTATCGTTCCCATTACCCCTACTGTTAAAGATCTTGGTTTGCATATTGACTCGACGCTTAGGTTTCTTACGTAAGTCAAAGGGTCAACGGTACCCGCGTTCCCTATATCGCCTGAGGAACTTCTTACCCGCTAATACAAAAATTGTGCTTATAGAGACTTTGATTTTCCCTATAATCGATTATGGTGAAGTGTGCTACTTTGACCTGAATACGGCTTTGCTGGATAAGCTTGCTTAACAATGGGATCCGGTTTATAATCAATCTTAGGAAATATGACCATGTGTCGAGCTACAGGTCTGGACTCAAATGGATGCCCATTTGCCAGAGAAGAAATATGAGAGCATTGACCACGATTTTCTCGCTTCTTAACTCACTCACTCCTCCTTCAAATGTTGTGACTCACTTCCAATATTGACGTCCTCCGTGGCGCAGCGGTCAACACGCCTTCCTGCGACGTGGAGTGCCCGGGTTCGATCCCCGGCCAGGTCATGATGGAAAACGATATTTTTCTGATTGGCCTGGGTCTTGGATGTTTATCTATACAATATGTAAAGAAAACCCTGTCCGACCCAAAAGGACAATAAAGGTTAGGTAAACACATGACCAAAGATAATATAAAATTTTACGTAATCATCATAGTAACAATACTAATGAATTTTAAAATAATCTTTTTTTCCCGCGAATTATTTCCAACTTCCCCGAAATTTGGTAATTTTTTAACAAAGTGACAACACCATTTTGACGGTGCGCTTATGCGATTCGACCACGCGTTGCGTGCCCTGCCCCCCGTCGCCCGCAAAAGGGTGTACTACCGCACATGTATTAAGTTACCTCTTTTTGCAAAATAATATTTGTTTTTTTTAGGGGGACTTTTTTTTAAACTTCAGTCCGGCTTTGTCGGCATTAGTAGAATCAGTTATCGATTCCTAACAATACCTTCACGGATCGGACAGGGTTTTTTTTTACATAATGTATATGTATCTATTATAAATATAGTATAGTTAAGTTAGTATCCCATAACACAAGTCTCGAACTTACTTTGGGGCTAGCTCAATCTGTGTGATTTGTCCGTATTTATTTATTTATTTATATTAGGTATATGTGTACTTCACACATAAAGAATATACGTTCTTCTAACAATTTTTCTTACTCTGTTCTTCACATATATCTGACTTTGTTCATCCTCAATTTCATATTCCATCCATTCTTTTGTGGAGTGCGCTTCCTCTTGATGTCAGGATGACCACCAGGTGGTTTGCATTTAAGCGGAAATTGCAGTTATATTCTAAAAAAATAGGGTAGAGTCATCTCAGCACTTCACTCCCAGGTTTTAGTTATAATACAGTATGTTAACTAACAGAGGGCGTTCCCATTAACCCGAAATAGTATAGCATACATACATGCTAAAAAAAATATATCCATTCGAAAACAAAATGTTTTTAAAATTTTTCCAATAAGAAAATATTCAATAAAAATTTTAAATTGACATGTAAAAGAAACACACTGTACACGCGAACATGAAAGATGGCAACGTCGCAATTTATTTATACATGACGACTACTATTTTGATTTAAAACAGGAGGTTTAAAATTTATTTCCAATTAGAATTTTTTTTTATTCGGATTTTTTATGCTAATTTTTCTATGCTGATAATTTTATTTTAATCCATTAATGATATATATTAACGAGTTTAAGGGAACGCCCTCTGTTATTTAACATACTGTATATTATAAGTATATCTTCTATCCCTTTCGTAATGAAATAGAAGGAAAAAGACGCACTTAACTATAACTAGTTCAGTTTATGAATAAGAGAATCGTCACCAATGTCACGTTAAGTTAGGTTTCAAAGTCTAGCCTAAACCGGTGCAATACAGTCATGACGACTGTATTTCATAATAAAAACCTTTATAATATTTTTTTATCTTGTCTTATAAATGTCCTATGGAATTATTTATACAGGTACTCTGGAATAGCCAACTCATAACCTGTATCACCACTTCCCGCAAGTAATCTCAAAGGCACATTGCAGTGTTAACAACAACTTCTGTTTTACGTACATCTATATTTATCAGCGAATAGGAAGAGGGAGGCATAGTAATTAACTCACTAAGTAATACGAATTTAACGTTGGTTTTGTTGGTGTTGCAAACCGGTTCTTAAAGCGCTTCAGAAGCTATTTAATTCCGTCATTCTTAAAGGCACAGGAGCGTGATGGTATTATTTTTCAAAAAAGGTGACAATACCCTCCTGTAAAACTTCAGACCGATATCCCTCCTGTACCATGTCAATAAGCTGTTCAGCGAGCGAGATGATTCGTGGTGACCCTTCTAGGGTCACCACGAATCATCTCGTTCGCATCTCGCTGATTCGTGGTGAACCAAAGTCACAGACATAGCCCTTCGAGTCGCTAAAATTAAGTGGCAGTGGGCAGGGCACATTGCTCGTAGAACCGATGGCCGATGGGGCAGTAAGGTTCTGGAGTGGCGGCCATGTACCGGAAGACGAAGCGTAGGGAGGCCCACAACAAGGTGGACCGATCACCTAGTGAAGGTCGCGGGATGCCGATGGATGCGGGCAGCACAAGACCGGTCATCGTCGAAAGCCTTGGGGGAGACCTTTGTCCAGCAGTGGACATTTATAGACTGAAGAAGAAGAAGAAGCGACTGAAAATTAATCTTTAAAAAATAAAAGATATCCATAATTTTTAGCGTTAAAAAGAATTACGTAGTCTTTCATTACACCTACAATCTACATTTATCTTAATTTTGTTCCTTTTTCTTTAGTGTTTCTTCAAAAGAGCGATTTGATTATGTGTAATCCTAGATACAACAAAACATTGCCGTTAACGACACTGATGCACACAGGCTGTTCCGGTTTCTTCAAGCGGTCGATTCATCGCAACCGCGTGTACACCTGCAAGGCAGGCGGCGAGATGAAGGGCCGCTGCCCCGTCGACAAAACACACAGGAACCAGTGCCGAGCCTGCCGCCTGGCTAAGTGCTTTCAAGCCAATATGAACAAAGATGGTAAGTGGAATTTCGTTATAGTTGTCCTGAACTCGAGATCGAATCAGAAATGAGGGGATCCGCAGAAGAACCAAAGTCACCGACATGGCTCTGCGAGTCGCTAAACTTAAGTGGCAGTGGGCAGGGCACATTGCTCGTAGAACCGATGGCCGATGGGGAGTTAGGTTCTGGAGTGGCGGCCACGTACTGGAAGACGCAGCGTAGAGAGGCCCCAAACAAGATGGGCCGTTGACCTGGTGAAGATCGCGGGAAGTCGATGGATGCGGGCAGCACAAGACCGGTCATCGAGGAAAGCCTTGGGGGAGGCCTTTGTCCTGCAGTGGACATCTATAGGCTGAAGAATAAGAAGAAGAACTCGAGAAAATTATAAAAATATAGATAGGTATGTATTTTTTGATGTGAAAACTTCATTAGCGACAATGATCACTTTTGTAGGATGGGGGAAAAGCATTGAATTCGCGTGAGCCTGACCAACTCGATACCGTGATCGCCACAGCGATATACAATATATAAAGTAAACCCCGTCCGACCCATGAGGATAATAAAGGTTAGGTAAACACATGACCAAATAAAATATGAAATAAATAATCATCATAGTAACAATACTAAGGATGTTTCCTAGGTAAAAAAAAAATCTATTTAGTCCTTCATTCAGATTATAGAAAAATATTGGTTACGTATATTTTGTTTTATCAAATCAATAAAAATTGACAAATATAAAAGGCATCAAAGATCAGGAGTGGTGGCTGGTGACGTCACTGGCCGCTAAAAAGCATGCAGTGACGTCACACGAGTTTTCAACGCTCTGTGTCGTCTTTATTTTTTGTTTATATGAAAAAAGAAAAAATACGTGTCTTGTATTTTTGGAAATCTGACTGACGGACTAATTAGTTTTTTTTAGTCAAATACCCCATATTGAAATAATCTTTTTTTCCGCGAATTAATTCCAACTTCGTTTTTGACGGTATTATTATGAGCGAATAGCGGTACGACCGCACATTTATTAATTTACCTCCTTTTGCGAAATAATATAAATTTTTTTATGGAGACTTTGTTTAGTTTAGCCCGGCTTTGTAGGCATTAGTAGAATCAGTTATCGATACCTAACAATACCTTCACGGATCGGACATGGTTTTCTTTACATATTGTATATGTATATAAATGTATAGGTACTGTGTATGTATAGTGTTAACAACAGAGATGTGATTTATTTGAAATACTTCTATTTAAAATGCAAATACAAAATGCAAAATAGCTATTTTGTATTTTGCATTTAAATGCTTTTTAATAAAAAGCATTTTGTATTTTATTTGAAACACCTTTCGAGATATATTTTGCATTTTTAATATTCATTTCAAAATGCAAAATACTTTGTGATTAAGTTTAGCCAACATTACCAGTCAAACAAAATTAAATTTATGAACGAATGACGTCTGTATTGCCATTATTCCATATTTTTACTTCTTCTCCTTCTTCTTTATGATCAAGTATTGAATACTACTTCAACTCTTGATCAATGGCCCCTGTGGACTAGTTACTACAATTTTGCCAAAAACACGTGTAACGAATTATATAAATTTTTTGAAAATTTGATTTCACAATAATGGCGGATATCGCCAATGACAGTTCAAAAATAAACATTTTTTACTTCTTTGGTCAGGTTTTTTGGCGGGAAAGTCAAGCTGAGTGTCACGCTCATTTTTCATTGGACTTTTAAAATTATTTATAGTGTTATTTACTAAATAAAAGCGCGTGATTTATGTACTAAAAAGTGCATTCCTGAATGATTTATAAAGAACATTGAAATATTGTAGCATAGTGGCCACATCATGACTTTACCCCGAACCCCTCCTACAGTGGGATTTTTAATTCGAGTCAGAAAAATGACAAGGGCAACTGTCACTGATACGAAAAAGGGCGACCCGCTACAATAATGATGTTCGGCAATCAATAGACTTAGACATTTCTTCTTCTTCAGCCTATAGATGTCCACTGCTGAACAAAGGCCTCCCCCAAAGTTTTCAACGATGACCGGTCTTGTGCTGGGCCCGCATCCATCGGCTTCCCGCGACCTTCACTAGGTCATCGGTCCACCTTTTTGTTAAACATTTAGTCATGCATTATTTCATTAGGTATCAAAGCGGTTTTTTTATTGTAAATATGTAATACATACCGTATTTAATAATATGATTTTAGAAATATGGGCCTTACCAGCATATTTAACTCACTACAATATTATAACAAGAGCTGGGGAAAAAACTAAAGAGATTCAGAGCAATTAAGTAAATAATACGAATCATTTTATACGTTTTTAATCTCTACTTTTTTATTGAATACGACTCGAATCGGAATCAGTTACATTTATAAATTATGAATTCACACTTTCATCCATGATGTGGTCGAGTTGACACATTTCATCTTCAACTTTAATGGCATGATTGATAAGTGTATCAATCATGCCATTAAAGTTGAAGATGAAATGTGTCAACTCGACAAAAAATAAAAAAGAAAAAAAAGTGTAAAACAAAATACAGGGTGGACCAAAAGTCAATTTATATTTGAAATAATGATAAAATAAATAATTTCAGTAGGTAGATTAAAACTGTTTATTGTAACAAAAAACAAAAATTTTACCAACGCTATATTGTGGAAGAATTGGCCGCTGAATCGCGGTGTCACAATCCTGGGTTTGCTACCCTATCACTGTGAGCTCAACCTAATAGAGTTAGTTTGGGCTCAAGCAAAGGGGTACGTCGCCAGGAACAACAAAACTTTTAAAATAAAAGACGTAAAAAAATAATTTGTAGAAGGCCTGAAGAAAGTGACACCGGAAAATTGGAGAAGTGTCTCCTGCCTCCAAACTAACTCTATTGGGTTGAGCAAACGCAAACCGCACCCTAATTGCATAACACTCTCATCATTATAATCATTATCATCTCAGCGTTAATCCCAGTTGCTTCTGAAGCTTTTTCAGCTTTGGAGTCTGGGGTCCGCTTTACCAGTCTAAATGCTGATTTTAGCCAATCTTCGATATTTTCCGTGAAGCGACTGCCGTCTGACCTCCACAACCCGAAAGCGATATCGAAGCAATACAGTTAAACCAATTGCGTAACACTCTGTTACTATCAATTGGAATCATTCTGAAGCCAATTGCAAATCCTTTGCTCCATATGTTCAGAAAGTGTGTTCTGCTCAAAAACGTAAATAACGCAATGAATGTTGTCGAACTGTCAAAATGAAACCCATTGCTACTGATAGTATGTTACGCAATTGCCCTGCTGTTTCCAGTTCAGCATCGTAAAAGAGTTAATACAGGCACAAAGTAATACAGGTTTATTTACAAAGTATACACATAGTCCAAATACACTTTATAAGTGACAGACTCACACTATAAGCTGATTGAAAACACACATGTACAATGTGACAATGGTCTACATGACAATAGCCGCTCTTATTTGCTATCGCAGTACAACTGCTATCAACGACAAATACCGTTCATCATGCTCACAGCAGGTTGTTTTGTCCACTATCCACTGTCCATTCGCTCACATATTGAGTGAAATATAGCATTTGCCGGCGGCGGCTAGTTCAATTTTCACAGCAGTTTCCGATCCTATCTGTCATTACGTCATCTAGATGTACCCAATATTGTGTTGGGTGTTGCGATGTTAGTCTTTGTCCGCTTTATTTATAGCTATTGTAACTGGAATCTGGTTATTGCATACATGTAGGAATAAATAATCATATTCCAGTTCCAAAATACAGGTGCAATATTGTTTATATTTTTACAAATGTTCAACATAATTTAGTATAGCAGTTAACAAAGCTTTCCATTGCATATATGGAATAATCGGTACCAATTTTCCCTAAACCTTATCAATAGACATTCGCTTCTCTTTCTTAATCTCTTATCTTTTTTATCCATCTCTCCCTCTTCCATACAGGTCTCACTCTATTTTTATGTAGGTACATAAAAACAGTCAAGTCTTTTACCTATATCTAACAGTTAGTTTCATATTCTGTCCTTTACCAAAAAACATAATATCTTTGAAGCTACGTTGCTGAGCAGACTACTGCAAAAAAGCTATACCTAATTAATTCCTTAACACGAAACATCCAAAGGAGCTGTTTCGTTTTGGGCCACCACTATGTACGCTATATAGATAAATGGGAAAAAATAGAAGATTTTCATAAAAATACAACTAAATTAATTTGAATAAAAATACAAGTATATATAATTAATTATTCGAAACGTTTTTTAGCGAGATAATCCTTTATTAAGGTAGCCATGACACTGGTCGCTGGTTATGATGTTTGATTGGCGACTTTGACAGTTCTATTTTTCCGTGGTGTTCGTGTCGAGTGTTGATTTGAGTTGATTGTGTGTATTTAATGGACTGTATGTTCGGAATTCATGTTTTGTTTTTTTCGCAGTCATATGGTAGATAATATAGATACGATAGCCTTAGATAGACACGTCAATCAAATATCACTCTCAAAACCTTATTTCGCTTATTACTGAACACCATATTTATTAGTAGTTGTGTTGCACTCTTTGGCCGAAATAAATTGAATCTGTATAAAAACTAACCCAAATAATAGGAAATAAACATTAAAAACAGTTAACTATAGCGTATCTATACCTAGTATTAAGTGTACAATGTGCTGGCCCAGGCTCCGTACATTTCTGAAACATCTCCTTTCAAGTTGACCAAAGACTAAAGACCTTTTAAAGGCATGGCCATATAATAAAATTGTATAAAAAAAAATAAAGATTTATATCAATTTCACGATTTTTATCCGTTCTGAAGGCCAATTCTCGTAATTTAAAACGTTCAAAATCTAGTCAAATTGTTGGGAAATTACAAGTCTTTTTTGACAGATTGAGACTGAGATCAGAATGTAAATATTCTTAAAATGTACGAGAATTACCCCTCTGACATTTGAAGAAGATATCTGAATTTCATTGTGCGGTGGGTATGTGCATTTTACAATGAACAGACAAATAACCCTTCCTTTTTTATGGCTGGGAAATCATCAAATTACCTCTCCTGCTCTCTTCGTGTCAGACTTTTACTGACTAAAATCACTCATGTTCCTTCAATGGGGAAGAAAACTGACAAATCTCGCCACTGGAGGCGCTGATATCGTTTGACCCAAATAAACTGTCAAAACCCATTGTAATTTGTTCGAGTTCACGTTGTTTATATAAAATACGCCGCGTTGTGTAGCAATGTGTTGCAATAATAATGGAAATCACTCTTTCCCTAAAGATACCTATGCATTTCAATTAAGAACAGAATATATACAGTGACGGATTAAGACTACCTGATGCCCTAAGCAATCCACGCCTGTGGGCCCCCCTATACGTATGTCAACTAAAATCGGTCTTTAAACCTTTACCCCCTAAAAACATTAGTTTTTTGTAAAATAAGATGATGAGATGTAACGTACCTTAGAAGTGGAGTAAGTGCGACAACCATAAAACCCAAAGCATAATTTATTTATTTATTGAACTGCGCCTTGCGGCTTTTCCGGACATTGAATTCACGTAAGATAGTATTATCGTCTAATTCTAATGTTTTTAACATATCGGACTCTATGTATAATATTGATAAATTATCGAGCCTTTCTTGTATCATCTTTGTCCTTTTTTCATTTTTTTATATTTTTTAATTTTGAAAAACAACGTTCCGCTGAGCAATTTGTAATCAGAGGTAAGCGATAAAAATATACGCAGGGCTGTTTCCACATTAGGGAAAGCTGATTCAATTTTATACAATTGTGCATGAGTTTGATGTAAACTTGTGCGAGTCGAATCACTGGGTCTGGGACTTATTTTACTTATAACATATAAATGAAATTGTTGAATTTCTGTTATTAATTCGGTGTTAATTCCGGTACATTCGAATTGCCGAATGCACTAGCGGGCAGCGAGTGGGCAAGCGGCAGCGGGGTTATGACTCTAGGTCGGACTCTATGTCAACTTAAAACGCACGAATTTCAAATTAGTCCTAGAAACTTTTTTGGTGTGGTTTTTGGTGACGTGAGAGTGAGAGCCTCATGCCCCTTCTGGTGCCCCCCAGACGTGATGCCCTAGGCAATTGCTTAATTTGATTAAGGGTTAATCCGTCACTGAATATATAAATAGATTTCAGTAAATACTCTGTTGATGTCTCCATAGCTTTCTGGGGGCGGTAAATCAATTTTTTTCTCTTGAATTTCTTGTTCTTGAGGAAGTAAAGAAGTAAAAATTTCGGTCATACGATTCAAGTCTGGATAATAATTTTAGGTTAATAGGGTTGAAACTTTCAAAATGTGACAATAATAATTACATTAATATTTACTTAAATATAACTAAAGAAACATTAAACCTAATACAAAATTAATGTAACTTAAAACACTAATAAGTCTGCATTCATTTTAAAGTCTGGGCATTGTTATTTGCCTGGTAATTAGATCAGCTTTACGTCCTTTTACTGAAGCTCCTCTAGACTTTTAACTCCTTTTTTAACTTGAAACAGTCCATGTTCAATGCATTGCTCTGCTTTACCTAAAAAAAACTAGTCAAACACAAAAAAAAAACTCAACATAAAACGTGATACGACTGACAGCTAATTGTTATGAGTCAAACGCCATCAGCGACATCTGCAAATAGCTTTGCGTTTTCTTCGCCTGTGCGCCAGGGCCACAGTATCTATTTCAAACAACGTACGGCCCTGACAAATAACCCTTGAGGTATCATACATATTTCTGTCTTCATTTCTTGTCCAGGCGAAACCAGGCTTTCGAATGATCTTCCTCAGAATATCAGGACGTTGATCAGTCGGTACACATTTAAAGTTAAAGCTCGGGAATACTTACGCAAGAAATGGGCAGATTCATCCCACACGTACTTAATTTATTCTTTTTCTCTATCTATAATTTTTTATCTCTCTCTACTGTTCATATTTTTTGTATGTATGTATTTATTATATATTTTCTTTTCTCTTTTAACTTTAATATCTTTTGCACCTACCATGTTTTGTCTTTGCATTACCTTAAGGTAGACTGGTAGAAAATGCCTAAGGCATTAAGTCCGTCATTGTGCAATGTTTTTCTTTGAGTGTAAAGTTTTTATAAATAAATAAATAAATATTTTGGCTAGTCCTGTTACAGAACTACAATCACAGCGTAACGTCTGTAACTGAGATATATTTTCAATTTACAATCCCATGCGAGTGTATTTGAACTCGATAAAATACATGACTCGATGGAAATCTAAATTCTCTCTTAGTAAAATCTTGTGAATAATGAATATTCATAGAGTCCCATGTCGCCCGCAAGTCGGGATCCTCTCACCATGTGACGAAGCCTTTTAGTATCTACTCTATGTGCAGATAGATACGTTTTATCTCCTCTAGGGTTGTTAACGCTCTGATCTGGTCGATTAGCTGGAAAATTATAAGTTCTACAACTAACAATTCGATCTTTCGCCAGGGATGAGAATGGTGATTGTCGACTTCGATATATGCACAGAACAGATAAATGTATGTACCTATAGTAGTCGTCAATCATCATTTGGTTACCAAAATTTATATACCTACCTCAATAGCTATCTTGAGATTTTTTTAATAGAAAGAGAAGTTCAAAAAATAACGTCAACCGTTTTGCAGTTTATTTAGAACATGTAATTAACGTAGTTAACGCACCCCCTCAAATACCCCAATTAGAATATTATGTTAAGTATAATCATACCTAATACATACACTGAATTTTTCATTTTACATGTATATGCGTTCTTATTTATTTAATTAGTTATACCAATTCTTGTAGAACGAAGACCTTAATGTTCTTGGAATAAGGTTTATTTTTCTTTTAATTATTTTTGGGAAAAAATACCTCTATTTTAATATATAAAGCTGAAAAGTTTGTATGTTTGTTTGTTTGTTTGTTTGTTTGTTTGAACGCGCTAATCTCAGAAACTAGTGCTCCGATTTGAAAAAATCTTTTTGCGTTGTCTATCTAGCCCATTAATCCAGGAAGGCTTTAGGCTAACACAACGCTGCACATACGGGTATTTGAACCTAAAAGCTGGCCAAAAATGATTTTTGCGAATTCTTTGATATTGAAAAACAACATAGTCGCTTAAATCGCTTAAAGTACCTCGCATCATGTGACAGCCATTGTATTTGGCTTGACTCATGCGCCGCCCACTGGTATCACTCGGAAGTTACCGTTCGCTTTAAGTGTGCGCGTGATTGTTCGAAATTCTCTCAGTGTGACCGCACAATACTTGTTATTATTTTGTGTTTGAAACTTCTACAGAAAATATTTATGATGGATCCGTCACAACCAGGTATGTAGTTACAGCTTTAACCATTTCTACTTAAATATACTTTGAGTTTTAGTATTTATTGTAAAGAACAAAAGGTTAAAAAAATAGTTAAATTTACGCGTTTTAGATACAATCTTTAAGAGATTTACTTAACTTCTAAGCTTTTCTATGCAATGAATTACACATATAATTGAAGAAGACAGATCTAGTAATGCGCTTAATTCAAAAGTTGCCGTGGAATACCGCGGATGTATTTTTCATATATTTTTTTAGTAGATAGGGAAAACATTGCATATAAATTTTATTTTTCTTTATTTTCCTTCAGGCCCATCTGGTGTCAAATTTATATCCCGAAAAGACATTTATAATGTGGTGGAAAGTTCACAGGAACAAAATTTAGCTAGAAAATTGAATTACATGGAAGAAACCCTAATCAGTAAGTTCTGTAAACATGAAGATCAACGAAAAGATTGGAAACAAAAATTACCGTTGATAAAGCATCAGTTTAAATCCAGATGGCATGCAGCACATAAAAAGAAAGATATATTCGAAAAGAACAACAATGACTAGACGCTAACATTTTTCAGAGCTCTATGGTGCCATTACAGTTAGTGTGTGGTAAGAAAAAAAATGTTGTTTGGCAAAATCCAACGCCCTCATCGCCGCGGTACTGTAGACCCATTAGAATAAGATCAGAGACACAAGTCTGTTGATATCACGAACGAAGAGATTCAGTATATGAGTTCAAAAATTAATTAGGTATCTCGAGCCCACGAAATTCCAAGATATGAAAATAGGCCATACTATGCTTTGTACTATGGTAGATAGCAAAATATGTAACGCAGCAACACATACAAAATCAACTATGAGATGTTACATATGTGGTGCCACCTCTAAGGAATTCAATGATTTAACAAAAAAAAAGGGATGTCAAAGAGGAATCATTAAAATTAATTGGTCTCTCGATACTACATGCTCGAATAAGATGTTTCGAAATCATTTTGCATTTATCGTACAAACTACCTCTCAAAAAATGGCAACTTAGAACAAAGTTTGATAAAGATGTAGCCAAACAAAGAAAAAAAGAAGTACAGTATAGATTCAGAAGTGAGATGGGACTAATTGTGGATGTTCCTAGAGCCAATTTTGGCAACTCGAATGATGGAAATAAAAGCAGGCGATTTTTTGCTGACCACGAACTATAGTTCAGAAACTGATACAGATTTAAATAGTGACAACGAAGTTTAAACTATTTTATAATAATTTAAATTTTTGTCACAAGTACTATTGTAACTTACTGGAGCTGCCTCAATTTATGTATGACACAATGTTTGGATGAAATAAATATTTTTGTATTTTTTTTTTTGTATTTTGTTTTATTTGTAACGTGTGACTAAACAAAGGATAAATACATAACATTTGTAATGACTGGCACCTTTACACTCATTTAGAGACAAAAAATATTTTTGGCCAGCGTTTAGGTTCAAATACCCGTATGTGCGCTGCGACCAATAGGAGCGGGCATTTAAAAAAACGCGGCTGAAATCGCGTGGCGCAGCTAGTAATGATATAAACCGATTCAGTAAATTCAGTAAACGATTCTAAACAAACTACTTTCAGGAAGTACATTAATTAATATACCTATTTATAGTTTTGTGGCATGGCTTCTTGGCCTTTGTGCCATCACCATATTTTTGGTGGGTGTTACAGTCAGTAACAAAAGACGTTTTTTTTTCAATAATTATAAACTAGTGCTTGACTACAATCCCGCCTGATGGTAAGCAGTGATGCAATCGTTGATGGTAAAGCGCACAAGTTTATTAAGCCTATTCACTTAAAAATCTTAGTGAGTAGGAAGGAAGACGGCAGTTGAGCGAGATAATGTAATGTTAAACCCAACAACACGACCAACGCTGCTGCACCAGAGGGAGATTAATCTGGAGACCCTCCACGATCAAACTACCGACACAATAACATTTGACGCATCGTACTCGGCCAACTGCTCAGACCCGTCCTCCCTATGGCTTCACCGGACATCATGCCGGAACACGACGAATCGCTTGGCGGCAAGACTTTGTGTGGTGGGTGGTAACTTCTGCCGGCAGCCGATGTTATGGCCTACCACCGAGACCGATTATCATGATATGATTTAATAATGTAGATACTTACTGGAATTTTATAATAGATGCTAAGAGTAAAGAAAGAAAGAGGCAAAATTAGAGTTCTGTTCTTTAACTAAATGTCACTTTGTTTTAGTTTTTAATAAAATATTTTGCCCAGTAATTAAAATTACAAAAACAAAGTGTTAACGAGTTTTCAGTTTTGTTGCTGACTGTATATTCTGCGTCAACATGACTTTTTGCGAATGGGACATTCAATGTGACGTCAAATTCTTCCATGCCGAAGCAAAACTTGTTACACAAATTAGAAAGCAATGATCATTACATATGTAGTAGGTAACCCTGTTATAGCAGCGGCACTGCGGTGGTGCCGCAGGTGCTTCGTCGCTAATTTATTCACGAGCATCACTTTGTGCCGCCGCGGCCCGGATTACCTTTATATGTTTACTCGCTCGCGTAATTATACGCCCTCACGAAACTTACCCGCCGACGCGAGTTTCATTCCACCCACTGCCGTATCTAAGTACATACCTGATGTTGTGCTATAGTGCCGTAGTAACAACTTTGTGTATTGCTGCTTTTTAGGGTTTTGTACCTAAAAGGTAAAACGGAACCCTATTCATGAGACTACCTTAACCGAAACTCAACCAAAACGAAACCGAAACCGAACATTCGGTCGGTCACTAAGGTACTGGTAAAAACCAAGACTAAAAGGTTTAGGTTTGTGACGGTATTAAGATTAATAACAGAATCAAAATGTGTCCTAATTTTAAAACGAAGACTATCTGATAGTTAGTTCAAAGAAGGTCCAGGGGTCAAATAATATCTAGAGTTAAGAAAGCACTTTACTTGAAGCGACGTTCTGTATCTCTAAATATTAATATACAATAATAATTGAAATGATTAAATTATTATTTATCGATACAAAAACATATCGTAATATGTTCTTTTTTTAAATTACAATAATATATAATGAACAGAAACAACTTCTATTTATGACGCGTTGTTTATAATAATGTTGTCACGCCTCGCGTGAAATGGAGTGAATTACATTCGTCGACAGCCCGCGTCATTTGAAGCGAATGCAAACAGTATAACAATACAAAACGAATGTTTGTGTCTTTTTTAATAGACAATTTTCCCCCAAAAACGTTTTGTAAACTTACACTTTATCTATATTTAGAATTTTCGTCATTCAATTGAAAAGGATTTTTTCACACGACGACAATGTCTGCAGATCGCCGAGGCGTTACCAGCATGTTCAAATCTTCCAAATCCATCAAGTCAATCATATCAATGCCCATTTTTTTATGTAAATAAAATATACAATAATAAACAATACAAACCTACGAAAAATTAAGTCCGATTTCATGTCCATAGTTAAACGAATTTACTTCAGTACCATCATCGAGCATTGGATATGTGGTCGATGAGTACCATAAATAGTTCATGAACTGGTGATATCTATATCATAGCTGGTCGCTCTGATTAACTCAAGACAATGTTTGTGTTCTTTCTCCAGAATTAGCTTACTGACACATTATATGAGTTCATATAATTTGCTTTTTACAATGCACAAATATGTGAGCTGTCACGCCCTTTATGCCAGGGGCTTTTATTTAGGTATGTACTAAGTTTTTACTTTTTACATTACAGTGATATTTTATTTTTTGTTTCGCTTTTCTGGTATTTTGGCGCGGCTAGCTGGCATATTTATATATATTTTTTCTCTTGTATTACTATACCTACATAGTATTAGATAAAACTATTGTGTTTTTTTCTAAATGAACAGACAGCTGTGCTACTGGGGAGTTTCTTCCGCCACTCCGCTTCCGCTTCTTCCCAGCGAAAGCACTAAGAAGTGTCGATGGGTGGGCGTTTTGGGGACTGTCGTATGTAATATTGACGTTCAAAAAGTGCTGATTATCAGATTAGTTTGAATAAAAGACTTTTGATTTGATTTGATTGATATAATTCATTTTATAATAACGTTTTATTTAGTCACTAGCTTTCCGCCCGCGGCTTCGCCCGCGTGGAGTTCGGTTATATCGCGCTTTTTAGATTTCCCTCGGGAACATCAAATGTTTCCGGGATAAAAGGTAGCCTATGTTCTTTCTCAGGGACAAAAGATTGTTTGTGCCAAATTTCATCAAAATCGGTTGAGAGGTTTAAGCGGGAAAGCGTAACAGACAGACAGAGTTACTTTCGTATTTATAATATTAGTATGGATGGTTTAAACCTCGTGCTTGTCCCGGTACTAAATTTAGATCGATCGTGTTTTGGAATAAGACGTTGTTGTACGGACAACAGCACGTCAAGCTACCCCAAACTGTCAGATATTCCCAATCAACGTTAAACCTTAATGCTTTAGACTTAGAGATAAAGTTTAAAATCGGATATTGATGTGCTCTCGTCTGTACGTTGGCGTTGCAGGCGGGGGATGACTTCAGATGAATCAGGTACTTGTATCATGTAGAAAACGAATAAGTAGATTAAAATACTTAATTTTAGAACTAGTTTTGCCATAAATTTAACCCTTCTGTGCTATTGTGCTAAACATTAACCCATACCTATCTGAAAATCACTTAATATATTAAGTTAGTCACTACACTGAAACCAAAAGACTGGTTACAATGTACACGAGTTTTTCAAAAATGCAAATTTCGACTTGAAACCGTGAGTAATCGCAGACAGTAGCATTACCAATTCATTCGTTCTGAGTTCGACTGTTCGCTTCCCGGCCGCAACCGCAGAATAATGAATTAATTCCATTAATCAGTCAGGAGCAGCCTGCCTGCGTGGCTTTCAGTTCACAGCTCACACAATTTGTTGAACTGTTACTTTGTTTCAACTTAAATGTGTAAGAAAATAAAGGTACAATTGAATGAGAACAACTATAGCGTAAGCTTAAAAGTGCTTAAAGTTTTCCGAGTAAGGCCTAGGGATACCACGAAACAATACATAATGACGCAAACAACAATACAAAGGAACAATAGTTCAAGTAAGTGCTTTGGAAGAAGGTACAGGTAAATACAGCACACAAAATTAGGAAACATACACATACATTTATACCTTTTTAAGTAATTTAGCACTGTATTCATGTTCATAAAATACATCAAACGAATATCTACCTATGTTAGATAAATTTTCAGAAGAGCTAACACAAAAAGGTCACGTTTCTGTGGAAGTAAATCATTAAGTTTGCCAAGTCCTGCAGCCAGTGAGCCAATCAGCTAACTTCAATATCGTCGACAAACAGACCGAA
The DNA here is from genome assembly GCA_017933935.1 of Sesamia nonagrioides. NCBI lineage: Eukaryota > Metazoa > Arthropoda > Insecta > Lepidoptera > Noctuidae > Sesamia > Sesamia nonagrioides. Next base: position 144,498 of record JADWQK010001360.1, on the reverse strand, counting down.
TCGATGTTAGCCAATGCGGCAACACACCCGGCTACCCTTGTGTCCCTGACTAGATGTTTGCAAATTCGATGTAATATGGGTGTGAAATCAGTAAATACTTACAGGGACGTTGGACGTAGGTAAATGATGCCGTTTGCCGTTATTTGAATTGTAGTTCCAATTGCCTTTTTCAATTGTAACCAACAAAACCACACAATTAGTTTATTTCTATTGACGTCTCTTATCCTTCATATATTTTTAACGGAGACGTACTGTATAAAGAAAACTATATTAGCAAAAAGCATGAAACATTTAAGTTTTAATCCATTTTATAAAAATAATTTACTTAGGTTCATCATAAGTAAAGTTCAATATCAGACCAGTGTCTCTTTCAGTCTCTTCAAGTGATCAAATAAACATAATCCCCAATTTAACTTCATAAAATTAATTTAAAATCGATCAGGGGCGAGCAAGCCAGGCGTTCGCTTCTCAAAGTTACCAATACTTTTTAATATTCGTTGAAAAAGTTAAAGGGTTGATATTTAAAAGCGTTTTCATCAATGCTCTTTCTTAGAGAATCAGTTGTCATCAATTGAAAAGTTCAAATTCAAATTACAAGCTTCAATGGACTTTTTGTCTCTACTTTTCTCGGTCTTATGAATATTTAGAGAGGAAGTATTGCACAGATTTTCCGTATCATGTTGCAATATTATGCTTCTACTTCTTAAATAGTTAACTTGAGTAAAATTAAAACATTTATTCTGATATTTTCTCACGTTCGTTTATCATGTCATATAAACGATCGTCTAGATCATACAAGTTAGTTTATACTAAGATGTGTGATGAAGGTAGAAGGCGTTAAAAATGTTTTTTTGCTCATTTTTAATTTTCTTAATATTTTTTAAAATATCAATTACCATAAAAGCCTGTTATAAAACCTAAGTGTCGCGAAGACGCGTCGCCTTCGGCGTCGGCTGCTACAAGGGGCAAACTTTTCAATTACCGCCATGTCGTGTTACCCCGCAGCGGGTTAAATTAATTCTCTCCACTTCACAAAAAGATTCACCTTACCCCAAACCACCCCTGTGAACCGACATCGGCCATCCTAACGTTTTTCGATTTTTCCCTGGATATATTCCAGAACCCGGCCCGTAACATGCTGACGTTTCGCAATATTTATTTTTAATTTAACGGTTCGCGCGCTAGATTTTGATTCTACAGCGAGCTTACCTTTTTGAAGTCCTTTTGTGTTAAAAAGAGAATTTCAGTGGTACGTAACGAATTGGAATGATGTGTATTTTCTGAGAATGTTAAAACAAGGGCCAGTTTATAAAACATTAAGCAAATCATAGATTTAATTAATTTTACTAAATCATTGATGTGTGTATTTAGGCCCTCATTGCCATATATATAATTTTGATTACGACCCCTTCTTATTAATAAAAAGTATTGTGTAAGCTCACACATTAGATGATCAATGATCAGGTAATAGTTGCACTTTATTGCGTACTTAATACTCCTCTCCAAATGAATATTTATCGATGTATAAAACCGTATGTTGCGTGTGGGGGTATCGGGAGCGTATCAAATGGAGTAGATCGGTGCTTTTGGAGCAGTGTTAAGGATCAGTAACACGTGTTCGCGCCAGTGCAGCGTGCTGCGTGACCACACCCGAGGGGAGACTGAACAAAGGGACGCCAATTGTACTATAATAGCTACTTCACTTGTGTTTGCGGATATTTATTACCTTTAATTACATTCTTTTTAGTTCGATTTTAACACTTTTGCATAGTTCTTTTGGGCTTTGTTATATTAAACGTGGCCGCCTGGTGGTTAAAACGCCAGCCTCTCAAGTATGAGTGTGCGGGTTCGATTCCAGGTCAGGCATGTACCAATGTAACTTTTCTAAAGTTATATGCACTCTCTAAGTATATCTTGGACACCAATGACTGAAGGTGAAGGAAAACATCTTGAGGAAACCTGGATTTTAAGTCTGAAATCGCCAACCCGTATTGAGCAAGCATGGTGATTCTATGAGAGGAGACCTGTGCCCAACAGTGGGATGATGAAAAAGTTGATGATAATGATGATGATGAAATTAAATAACGTTTTCTTATTGAAAGCAATTCAACCATCTTCATCGATGCAAAACCCGTTACGTGTTTTATCAAAACAAAATAAATAGAATTGAAATATTTACAGTTATAGTTGTGTAATCACTGTAAACAGTATGTAATAAATTACACGTGTCGCCTTGGAAACCTATTGTTTCGCTATTTGACAATGGTTAGGCAAAATAAAGGTTCGGTAGGTTTCGATCCGATTAAGGACTTTATTCACCGCTTCCGTGTTTGTCTGCTGTCCTCTGAACCAACTAAAATATTGCCTATATTTTGACAGATCAAGTGATTCAACCCTCGCCCCGAGGGTGAATCTCGCCCGTCTAATTTCATTTTAATGTTGTGCGTGAGCAAATTATTGCACTGTCATAGCGAATAAAACTAAAATGTTTAATGGGATAATCTGTTGCATCTGGTTTAGGGGTTATTTTTTGTTCACGTTTACGTGATTCTTAATTAATTTTCGCGTTGTACAGTGGCCCGGTTAATTGCATTACGCACGAATGGATTAGTCGAGGTTTATTGATAATTGTTTTTGTAGTTAAAATTAACTATGGTTTATATCAAATTATTAAATTGTAATATCGTTGTAATTTAGCTCTTTTTGTTAGCTCGGTGGTAGGCCATAACATCGGCTGCCGGCAGAAGTTACCACCCACCAGATAAAGTCTTGCCGCTAAGCGGCATGATGTCTGGTGAAGCCGTACGGAGGATGGGTCTGAGCAGTTGTGTTGCGTTGTGTGGCGGATACGATGCGCCAAATGTTGTTGTGTCGGGAGTTTGGTCGTGGACAGTCTCCAGATCAATCTCCTTCTAGCGCAGCATCGTTTAGTCGTGTTGGTCTTGGGTTTAACATTGCATCACCTCGCTCAACTGCCGTCATCCTTCCTATTCCTAAGTTTTTTAAGTGAATAGGCTTAATAAACTAGTGCGCTTTACCATCAACGATTGCATCACTCACCATCAGGCGGGATTGCAGTCAAGCACTAGTTTATAATTATTAAAAAATATATATATATATACAACAGAAAATCTAACACGTGAACACACTGGTGCAATTTTATAAACACAATAGTTGAAATTTAACGTTACCTATTTACGGTCGCGTTTTTAGCTAAACTTTTATAAAATGGAAAAACTGAGTTCTTATATAAACTTTATGTTGTACAAAACAAAGTTATTTAAAGTGGTGAAATAAAACGATGCGCTGCACTCCCAACTTGTTCAGTTCTGAAACAGGCTCGACGTTCTGAGACCGCAAAGCGGTAACTTTGCGTCAACTTAAGTAACAACTTAAACTTACAGTACCTAACACAGTATCTCTTCATAAGAAGAGATACTGTGTTACTCTCCTCGCCTTCTCCCCATACATCTGATTTTATACTTATTGAGACTTACAATATTACTCATAAAGGGTTCGTTGTTGTGTCATTTAAATTAAAATCGTATCTTGAATATAAAATAACTAGGTGAATATTCTAGACCTACAATGGATAGATTTTGTTGTACTCTCTAATTACAACAACTAATAAGTACCTGCTTATTAATAAGGTAAAGTAAAGCATTTCACAATCTTGTTTCCACAATATTATTTCTCCTTTACAACATACTTATTGACAGGTGTCATAGTAGAAATAAAAGCAAAAGTAGGTGTGTGTGTGTAGATAGAAGCAAAACCCGTTGTCATCTCGACATTGTTGGACATCTATTATATGAGATGTTTGTCCGGGACCCGGACCCCACAGGGTGAAAGGTGAATAAAAACCTGGATATTTCTCATATTTATGTCGGTGCACTCGAAAATATTCCCTGAGGTCGGTACTTGTAGCTAGCTAGCTTTAAAGAGATAAGTTCTCTGAGGCGGTTGCGGTAAGGAACAATTTTGCGCGCAGGTGTGCCGGAGCGTGGGACATCGCCCACCTGGCTCGCCCCCTCTGCCTCTTCGCTGCCCTCCGCCCTCTCTGGCTCGTTAATGATGATGTGCTCAGCCAGCAGACTATTTCACTTCTGAATACATCTTTCTCACTTTTGATACTCTGTCCCTGTCGGGCCGCTAGCCGCGCTCGCCCCATCCTCTTCGTGCACCGTTCGCCTGGTCGCATCCACCTAGTCAATTCGGCAAACGCGTATCTACTTTGTGTCGGAAATGTAATGGAACAAATGCGGCTGGAATTAACGTCGGAACGAATGTCGGAACACGGGGTCGTTCTCTCACAGATTATTTTCCACGCGATGATTTTGATGCGCAGCTATGAAGCGCTAATAATGTTTGTGGAAAATAAGCACAGAGTAGGTAAAGTACCTAGATAATATACGTAAATATAAATCAAGCTTTGCGTCCTTTGGAATTCTAAACGTTTGTCCAATCATCTATGACAGCTTTGGTTTACTTGTATTATACCTAAGTATTGTGTAGCAGTAGTTGTTTCAGTGTAAAAGATATTTAGGCTTTTAAATATATATATATAAAGTAATCATTTAACAACATTGCCCTTTCCGCATTTTCCTCAATAAATCTATTTTGTAAAGCCTACGATGCAAAAAACAGGTTGTTTAACATCTTGATCCTCGTTGGTATTATCATGGCGGAGGGCTTGCCTGTTGGCGGCAAGTCGGCAAGTTCTGCACAGTCATGCTCCTTGAATGAATCACGTTGCCTGAAAAGCAAACACTTGATGTGAACATCTCATTAGGCGTTTCTGTAAATAAAGATTTCATTTCAGTGATACTTAAAACGGTTATTCTAGCTATTCGCTCGCGGCTTCGCCCGCGTGGAATTCGGTTATATCACGTTTTTTAGATTTCCCTCGGGAAAATCAAATTTTTCAATAAAAGGTAGCCTATGTCCTTTCTCAGGGTCTAAAGATTGTCTGTGCCAAATTTCATCAAAATCGGTTGAGAGGTTTAAGCGGGAAAGCGTAACAGACAGACAGACAGACAGAGTTACTATCGCAATTATAATATTAGTATGGATAGTGCTTGACCGCAATCCCGCCTGATGATAAGCAGTGATGCAATCATTGGTGGTAAAGGGCGCTAGTTTATTAAGAGCCTATACACTCTAGTCTTGAAGACACTTACTTGTAGTCAGACGGAAACACCGCCGCTCGCAAATTGTTCCAGTTCCTTGATGTACCCGGTATAAAAGACAAGACGAAACGCTTCGCTTCGTAGTAGTGTCAACAACGTAAGGATGGATAGGTACTCGCCGTACGATTGGTCGTCCGATGATGGAACGAAGATGGGTGAATTAAGTCATGCAATTCCCTCGCACACTCTTCAAAATGCATCCCATAGAACACCGACAGGCTGGCTACTCTTCTCCTGTGCTCCAGATTGGCTTCCAGGACTTGGCCACTATACCAGTCCTAAATGAGAGGCGATCCAAGCGCATCAATACAGGAAACAACTCAGGCGCACTAGCCTTGAGAACAATTGCTGGTATACCGTCTGGACCACTAGCCTTATTCACGTCCAGACAGTGCGGAACAAGGAGTTTCTGAGAGTACTGACACAGTACTTGTTTGCTTAATCGATTGCCGGCTGCGCAGACAGTTTGTTGCCAATATGAGTACTATAATTGTCGAACCGTGCTTTCATCAGCGCCTTTTTTGTAGGACTTGGCAGCAAGGTTAAAGGTTTAAACTTTGATTTAAGATCCGGAGCTATGCGGTCACGAGCGAACTCAGCTGAGAATTGCCGTGTGCTTACGCTGTTCAGCTTGAACACAGTCAGCGTTGAACCATGGGAGATTTCAATGATGTGTCCCCCTAATCTGCTGACATGCATAGCCACATTCGTCGTTCTGCACCTGAGTCGAAATCTGGGGGGGGGGGGGGAGACTCCACCTTCATCAAAAGTTCCTAACGGCGAGGAAACCGTTACAACACATCTGTCCGGATCTTAAAATAATCTTGTCTGGACTTTCTGCTGAGCGGTCAGCATATGCAGCAATTGGCGGTATGACCAACTACAAGTATCGCGCTTCTATCTCAGCGTGGTTGGTCCTCTGGTATGGGAATAGCCAATCTTGGCGGCGTTGAAGTCCCCCAGATCGATGAACTGAGCGTCAGTGTGCCGGTGCAGTGCATTGTCAGCGGCTTCACTGAGGTGGCCAAACAGTCAAGTTGCCACCGCTGTGCAATCGGTAGACACAGAGTAGACTATTTTGTCCACACTTGTATCAACCAACAACCATAAGCACGAGAAATTATAGTCATCAATATGACTGAGAATCCGGCAACAGATGTCATTGCGGACATACACACAGCCAAGCACGCGTGCTGTAAAGAGTATGCCACATCTGATAGACATCTAATTGGGGCCTCCGTCAAGAAAAGCAGATACTTTTCTTAGGTGGTGATGGACTGCATCGAGATTTGAGCATATACCTCGAATGTTGCAGAGGTGCACTTGGAATAACAGGACCGTGCTTCCGCTGTGCACGCCAACTTTTCTTTATACGACTTTTCGTATTAAAAAAACAGATTGAGTAGGAAGGAAGATGGCAGTTGAGCGAGGTGATGCAATGTTTAGCCCAACCACACGACTAACGATACGAGACAGAGGGAGGTTGGTCTGGAGGCTGCGGGGACGCCCGGACCCCACCAGTTATCGCTGTCGGGTTCTCTCATCCGATAGCAAACTGGCACGATGGGGCTACCCTGGGATTGTTCGCAGTTGGCGGGTAGTCTTTCCTGTGTGGTTGGCACACTACTCGGGCCCCCAACCACCTGCGGTGGGCCAGCGGAACACCGTGCTTCGGATCCCGCTACCCTCCAGGACTAACAACATTTGGCGCATCGTACCCGGTAGTATAGTATAGTATCATAGTAAAATTACATTACATAGTACTATAGTACTATTCTGTAAAGATTTCACCTTGAAAACTTAGCTGAACTGAGCTTGAAGTGAACTATCAATTTCATCAGATGGGATGACAGTTCATTTCAAATTCATTTCACGAAAGTTTTTCGAAAGCTTTTTTACAATATAGGTACTAGCTATTGCATGCAACTCCGTGTCCGCGTGGACTTTAGTTTACAGGAGTTCAGTAGATATAAAATAAGCCCCTGTTAAAATAATAAGAGCAATATGTACGCCCGCGTTCACTCCCGTTGTCGCAACATTTTTTGTTACTGCTCTGCTCCTATTGGTCATAGCGGGATGTCATATAGCCTATGTCCTGTCTCAGGCTTTAGTCTATCTGTGTACCAAATTTCATTACAATCCGTTCAGTAGCTTTGGCGTGAAAGCCGGACTGACAGACAAACAGACATAGATACTTTCGCATTTATAATATTAGTATGGATTGTAGACCGGTTACACACCTACGTCTACTACCGTGTGCTGATCTGATTGTTGTTAAAGCCTACTGAAGGACTAAAGATACGTCCTAACAAGTACATTCTTCTTCATCATTAATTATTATCCTGCGGCTATCGTGCTATAACAAAACATGAGCAGTTCCAAAGTTTCATAATTCTCTCGAGGCTGAGAGACATCAAAGATAATAAAATTTTATGCTCTACATATTTTATCTAACATAACAATATCTGAAGAAAAGTACCACGATTTGAATGAGAACATAAGGTCGATTTAGTCCCGATATCTTTTAAGAAACTCAGCAAATATCGGAGGTTTAATTAGGTAAAACCTCAGTTAACATAGGTCCCTCGCACTTAATGGCTTAGTTAACACACTTGTTAGTTATGTAAGTGCGTCTTGGTTATGCCTGTTCAGTCAATAAACCTTTTGACCGCTCACCAATTCGGCTTCGTGAAGCTTTCATGACGCGGGCGGACGGCCGGGATTATTGGGTCATTAATCACGCCCCACACCACGCTACCTCCTCAGGGTACGAGTCTACCCGAACAGAGTAGTGCCCACACCTATCGATAACTGCCTAGGTTTTTCTTGGTATTATAGAAAACTTTCGAAATAGTACAAAGCTTGAGTAGGTTTCAAACTCAGCAAAACTCCTAGAAAAGCTTACAAATATATTGTAAATGAAATACTTGTAAATGAATGAAATGTATTAGTCGGTTCTTTGTAACTAAATCTTTGAAAGAATCTTACTTATCTTCATTTTTTTTTAGTCTATCGATATCATATACCTAGGTAAGAAATTAAAAAAAAATCGTTAGGTATACGTAGAATAATAGGCCTTAGAAATACCAACATGACGATTTAGACTTGTCTAACCGATTGGCCTGTGAAGGCAAAACATCAAGAAAATTGGAAAAGTATAAGGAAGTCCTTTGCCCAACAGTAAGATTGTACATAGGATACTTTAAAAAAGATATGCTATGATTTTATAGAAATGATACATATCTATTACTGCAATATAAATCGGTTCTAATGAATACTTTTACATGTCAAAATTAAATTATATTTTTAAAACTAAATAAGTTTGATGTTTCGTAACTAACTACTCTGCGAAGAAAGATAGAAACAAACAAACTCAAAGTTCTCAGTCCATACATATTTCTGTCAGGCCATATGAGAACATTAGCTGCGCCCTGCGGTATCACCTGTGTAATTTTCGATCCCGTGAGAATATCGAGATAAAAAGTATCCTGTGTGATGATTATAAACCATCTGTGTGCCAAATTTCATCCAAATCTGTTCACTAGTTTTTGTGTGATAAAGTAACAAACATCCATAAATTTTCACAAACTTGCGCATTTTTTATATTAGTAGGATATGAACAGGAAGGTCCAGATTAAATGCCATTCCAACTTAAACTACTATTATATTGAACCACATCGAGATGCAGTACATCACTAGGTATACTATCGACCGCAGAGTCACATTTACACGGCAGTAACGTCGTACTGTAAGTACTTCGTAGGTAACCTACCCGCTACCCACAATCCAACAATATCACAGTATGGGTTGCTCACAACAAATACTTTTATACCTTCCGAGTACGTGAATAAAGTGGATACTTTAACTGCGTAGACTGATATAGGTCACATAGACCACGCACTTCAAAAACTGGTTTCAGACGTGGCTTTACGTAAAGGGTTAGGAAAGTACTTGGATTTAATTTTGTGACGATTTCAAATTTGAAATCTAAAGCCGTGTCTCGATGACGGGGTCCACGAAGACCAATGCCTGGGTCAAAGTTGCGAGTTGGTCAAAAGAGAAATCGTGGCCTTGGTGCACAGGCAAGTGAAACACGGGTGGGTTTTAGTCAGTAAAAGTCTGACACGCCCTTCCGTTCCGCCCAGAGCATTGGAGGATCATTTGATTATTCCTATCCACACCAAAAAAAAACCGTGTCTCGAAAAGTACGTAATAAATCTTTCCTAGTCTTAGCGAGTTGTCAGAAAACCGAAAGTCTGAAAACCGAAAGTCGGAAAACCAATCTGCAAGGGGTATAGTGTTACCCAGTTACTAAGCTTGTGTTTGTTAGGTAGGCAGTCTACAAGATCATCATTAGACCTGTTCTCCTGTATGTCAGTGAGGCGTGGCCTGTGCTTGAGCGACACAAGTAGGAGCTACGTCACGGAGATGAATATGCTGCGGTGGATCTGTGGAGTTACGTGGAAGGACCGCATCAGGAACTCACGCATCCGTGGCAGTCTTCATGTCCGTGACATAGCAGACAACGGTTTACGAAAACCGGTATGTTACGTGGGTCACAAATATCTGGCCATGGTGCCTCTCCGGGCCGGAACAAGCGGGGTAGACCAAAGAGGTGCTAGGGTGACGCTGTAAGAGATGATATGCGTGCCAACAATCTTACACCACAGGATGCTAAAGATCGCGCGAAATGGAGGAAATTAAGCAAGAAAGCGGACCCCGGGCTCCCATGCGATAGCCGCGGTTGCAACCGGGATAAACGCTAAGATGATGATGTTAGGTAGGCAGTCCATCCACGTAAAATACAGCACCTTAATTGAGTAATACATATGTAATTACTATCAATTTAATGCATATTACTAACCATTGCTCCATATATTTGAAAAATGTGTCTGCCCAACAACGTTAGTAACAGTTGGCAATTATTTTTAAGTACATCTAAGTCTGTACTTATGTAAATGAAAACATTTTTTTTCTTTTTTTTTTGTAATAGTGTAGTGTAGTAGGCCAGTAGGTACTAGAACGTGTAATTTTTTTTATATATTATAAACTAGCGCTTGTCCGCAATCCCGCCTGATGGTAAGCAGTGACGCAATCGTTGATGGTAAAGCGCACTAGTTTATTAAGAGCCTATTAGTATTCACTCTAGCCAACCCAGGAAACATGCACGTAGATAAAGTCGAGTTCTTTAACATCTGGGCGTGTTACTCTAAACAGCTTTGCCTTACAATAAATTGTAAATAATCTGTGTCTGTAGTAAATATGTGACTACATATAGTACCTAATATTAAAAGAGTTAAAAAACTGTGCGCAGTCCCTAGTTCATATTATTTAGCGGAAAATAAATACCTAATATTCAAAAATATTTATCTAATTTTTCTATGCTAAATATCATAATAATTTGACATAGGTATAAGTATTTTTGCGTTAAATTCTTGGAAATTCTCTATATAGAAAACTAGCTTTCCGCCCGCGGCTTCGCCCGCGTGGAATTCGGTTATATCGCGCTTTTTAGATTTCCCTCGCGAATATCAAATTTTCAGTAAAAGGTAGCCTATGTCCTTTCTCAGGGTCTAAAGATTGTCAGTGCCAAATTTTCATCAAAATCGGTTAGAGGTTTAAGCGGGAAAGCGTAACAGACAGACAGACAGAGTTATTTTCGCATTTATAATATTAGTATGGATTAGAAATACATAAAATTCAAACAGAAAGTCTTAATAAAAAAAAAATAATTAGGTAAAGGCACTTTTAAATTGTCAAAGAATCATTCAATCAGAAAGATGAAGCTTACCCATTCCAAAGCGTAGGTATTCACTCTAGCCAAAATGTAATTTTGTTACCATTTAGGTACGTAGACATGTATGAATTTGTAACCAATAAGGGTTGCAGTTTACACTGAAAAATGAAACTCAATTATACCGATAGCCAATTTAAAAAACGTAAATTTGAAATACCTACTGTGAAAGTAATTGACGTCCAACCGCCAACGCCTGCGGGTAATAAATAGCAAATACTTTTTGTATTTTTGAAAAACATGTTTTGTTTGCTTTCAATTCGGTTCGGGAGGGGTTTGTCGCTCATACATGTTTGAAGTTAAATCTCCCTTTTAACCGCTATCAATGTGATTCACTGTTCGCCTTTTCTACGAACTTAAGCGACAGAGACTTAACTTCTTTTTGAGCTTTACATCTTTAGCTTAAATGATACTTACACTTTTGATATTTTAAAAACGATGAGTATTACGGGGTAGATACTTTGGTTCTATTTATTGGGTTATAAACAGATGCCAATTTGCTATAAAATATTAACCTTTGAAAAACAATTAAGTACTTATATTTTATTTTTATGCAATTTGCAACTATACTTAGCAAAAACGGTATAAAAAAGGAATGCTGGTATAGATCTCTATACAAAGTTAATTATTTAAAGTTTACAGACTGACCAGATTTTTAATTGACTGGATTGAATTCTTAATCATAACTAGAGGCCGGATATTCCGGCGCTTCAATTACTAAATTTGATTTGACGGAAGAAAAATATGGATATGCCTTTACTATGGTACACGTAGTTATTGTGTATGCTAATAAGTTTTATTTTAAAATATTTCTAAAAATACCACCAGATGGCTTATAACAAGATATGTTTCGTAATTTTTGATGGAAAAATGTATGTAGAGAAGGTAAATACAGTGTGTATCTGACATCGTAACGCAAACTTCGTGAAAAGGCTAGACCGCATGCCACTAATAAAATTATGATAGTCATTTATGCCGTTAATGAACGGTTACAGAATTCACAGTGTTTAAATAAAAGTGTCGGCTCGGCCTTTAAACGTTGCAAGCGTGCCGGCGTGCGGGTTTGTAGGTATGACGTTGATCCCTGATGTGAAATCTGTTAAATCAGCTGATAAGATAGTTTTTCGAGTTTTGTTTTCATTGCGCTTTTTTGTGTAATTAGCGAATTAATTAATTTTTACTTTGAAATCTTATTGGGTTATAAAAGTATAGCAACTATGAACGGTGTAAAGTGAAAAAAAAAACTACATATATTTTTTTAATCATGAAAAAGCCGACGAAGAATTCCACCACTGGGGGGTTCAGAATCGTATACTGGATCCATGGTATATTATAACTAAAATATTGCGTAACACACACAAAAACTAAAGTAATTGTTAGTTAAAAGGCGTATCTACATTATTCATTTGGCGGCATTTTGTTCAAGTTTAGGTAGACAACGTTATTTTTTGTGCATGTGAAACCGACTCGTGTCCAATATTTTTAAGTAAATACAAAAAGGTATCAAAACCACAAAGTTATGGGCTTGTTATCTTATCTGGTTGTCCCAACAAAAATATGGTAAACCCACCGCTCGCCCGGCCGCGCCTGCAGCACCTTGTTCTATGATCTACCGTCAGCTTTGTTGTGTAAATTCGAAAGTAACTCTGTCTGTCTGTCTGCCTGTTACTGAGAAAGGACATAGGCTACCTTTTATTGAAAAATTTTACATTCCCCGGGGAAATGTAAAAAGCGCGATATAACCGAATTCCACGCAGGCAAAGCCGCTTGCAGTAAGCTAGTAATATATTATGTCGTGGATAACGATATTTTGTAACTGTGACATTATTTTGTAATGGCGGCACGTCACAAAGTCGTTTTAGAAAGTGGGGATTATTGAACGGTGACTTCGCCTTGAGGCGCGGACCAGGGCGCTTCGCCGGGGCCAAACTGTCGGTTTGCCTATTTAAATTGTAATTGCCAAGATTAGAGAGTATATTTACACGTCGTGCTTTATAATTCAAAAGACACCTACGAAATGGACCACCTTTGCTGACATGCTCCGCCGTTGCTGACATCGTCATATATATTATTGTGATGTAGGTACACGAACAATAAATCATCGCTCGCATGAAGTGTCTTTGTATATGCATCGAAGTTCCACAGCGACAAGGCAGACTCGTGCGGCCGGTTAGTTTCATGTAGATACTGACATTTGTCAATTATTCTATAAATGGACGATAGCAGGTCAACCCACTTGAAACTGTCAAATATTTACAATCAACCATGAGCTTTAAGCTTTACCTACAAAGTTGAAAATCTAATAAAGAAATCCGACAGATTGTAGTAGCTTGATGTGCTGTCATCTGTACCGACTCTTTCCGTTACACGGTAATTATGGTTCAGTAAAGTAGAAATTAGCAAACTAAAAGAATTATACAGTTACTAGCAACCCGCTCCTGGTACACATGGCTTTGATGACTAAATTATTTCGTTGCGTGTACGTAATAAATGCTCTAAATGATATAATGAAAATCATAGCAAAGCTTAGAAGAAGAATGCAGTAAACCGATTAACACGAATAAGTACTAATTAAATTTATATAATGTCTATATTTTTCCGATTAAGAAATACATTTAAGTAGATATGTTTTTATTAAAGCGTTTAAACTCTTCGCTTACTATTTGTACAGCTCGATAAAAATAAATAGCAATAGTAGAAATTAACCTATAATAATGGTCTAGTACAAAAACAAAAAAATAATTCAACTGAACCTACCATAAGGCCGCTGCCTCGAATCTTGCGGGCAGCGGGGCGGCGGCGGCGGCGGCGCGGGAGCCGGGCGGGCATCGAAGACCCGTTCTCGAAACTAGCGGGCAGATCACGCGTCACTATAGCCGCGTAGTGTTGTGTTCACGATTGTGTCGACGAGATATTTGTTTTTATTCGCGAAAGAAATGTCTGAACAATGGCGGCAACATCTTTTTGTTTCAAATTTATTCCTAACGCTCGATCACCGCTCGCTGCCCGCAAGATTCGAGCGCGAGAAGTACACCGCTCGCTGCCCGCCACCGCCCCGCTGCCGCGCTGCTGTTTTCGAGAACCGGTCCGTTTGATTTTACGCATAAGATCCTGCTGCTCACTCGCCGCTGCCGCCGCCGCCCCGTTGCCCGCAAGATTCGAGGCAGCGGCCTAAGTCTTGCAAATCTGCTTAGAGGTTTGAGCTTAGCGGCGTAGGCGCAGCAGCAAGACGCTACAACTGCTACGTAGACGGCTACGCTGCGCCGACGTAGCTAATTATAGGCATTTAAATGCTTATTTTATAATAAATGCATAATATACCCTAACAGAAAGGGAAATAAAAACACAAGTTTAGTACTTATTTGTTTTAATAATTCGTTGGAGTTATCCTTACTAATATTATAAATTGGACACTTTCCAATTTTGGTTTGTTTGTTTGTTCTGCTTTCACGCCATAACTACTGAATCGATTGCTTTGAAATTTTGCAGACGTAAAGTTAGATGTCCGGATTAAATAATAGGGTACTTACTTTTTATCTCGGCAAATTTGATATTCCCGAGGAAATCTAAAAAGCGCAATATAACCGAAATCCACGCGGGCGAAGCCGCGCGCGGGTAGCTAGTAATATATAAGTCTCTAAATTACAGTTTTTTAACCATAAAGTACCTATCGTATCTGGAGTCATCAGATAATGAAAAACTTGTTACACATTTCGCCTTCATTTAATTAAAATCTCGCTTATCCGCGTCACACTGGAAACTGAGCCCTTTGGCTTAACCAACCCTAAATATCAGCGATTAGTGAATATACACCGTAATTTGACGTCATAAAGTCTATTTTGTGTTGGAAGTGCATAGTAGGGGAAGCCGATGACGTCGTGAAAAAAAGCACGTGTTGTATTTGGGATTACATGCGCCCCATAAACAAAAGGTTAACATTGCGTCAGTTGCTGCTCTGGCACTACAATACACGCGATGTGCTTTATAAAAGTCGGTCGTAGGTATATTTACCACCTATAGTTTTTTTTTTTTGGTAGGATAGTTGTTTCTAATGGAGATAGGTACTCCAACTGTAGAACTGAAATATTTTGACTTATAATGGTCAACAATGTAAGCGGAACAACTTACCTTAATGACCAAACAACGAACCCCCCAACGGGGTTGGCTGTTCCGCTCCAGAACTCTAGAAAAAAATCTATCTGGAAAAAAGACTATTATACGGCATAAAAATATTTCAAATGCTGTTTTATGTTCATAACCATGGAACGAGGAAATGAAACGATAAATTTAAAACGTCGAGTCTATGTGATTATTGCGTAGGTATCTCAAAAGTACTTATGAAAGGTAGGTATATAGCTTTTTTAAAGCAAACCTATTATAGGTTTGCTTTAAAAAAGCTATAGGTTACCTATATGTTTGAACAGAAAATTAGGAAGATCAGTTAATCATCATCATTATCACAGCGTTAATCCCAGTCGCATCCGAAGCTTTTCCAGCTTTGGAGTCTGGGGTCCGCTTTACCGGTCCAACTGCTGATATAGCTAAACTTTGACATTTTCCGTGAAGCGACTGCCGTCTGACGTCCACAACCCGAAGGCGACATCGAAGCATTACAGTTAGACCAATTTTTGGACTTTTGAGGGTTCCAGCAACCCGTAACGACTGCCACTAGATGTTCGTATGGCAACCGGGACCAACGGCTTAACGTGCTTTCCGAGGCACGACCAGACCAGTGCAAATATTCATATTCATGCATACAAATATTTGTACTGTGCGGGGATCGAACCCGCGCCTCCTTGCGCAGCGGCCGAGTCCGCTACCGCTACGCCACGGAGGCTGTCAGGATTCAGGAAGATCAGTTAATGAACACTGATATATAAAATTTAAAGCTACTGATTATACATAAAAGGTATATAAAAAATTAAATATTAATTTAAAAAAAACATTCAAGCTTAAAGAGGTGTTAAGAGAACACATTAGAGTAACTAATACCCTAATAAGCCATTCTGGAATCGTCATTTAATATTTAAAGTCCCCACTTACGTACGTAGAGGCTGTCAGCTATTCGAATAGTGCGTCCGTTAGCATTTGTGTCGGCTGCTAAGCCGCATAGACAGTACCAACCAATATTTCGACGAAGAAGGTTAATCAAAATTACCACGAAATATATAAATAATTTTTAAAAAAAAGCGTGAGGCGCTTAATATAGGTACAAATACCTATTATGGCACAAAGCGCCTCACGCTTTTTTAAAAATTATTTTTAACTTTTTAGTTTGACATTTTTTAAAAGCATGTTTTTTTAGTTTTTTAAACTATATTTATTTTCAATTTTTTAGTGCGATATTCTCTTTAAAAAAAAAAACGAACGATCGAACGTATTGAAAATGGTGGGACAATTTACAATAATGAGCCGCTCACTCGTAGTCCAAAGAGAGACGGACAAAGAAACAAACAAGCAAACAAGCAAGCAAGCAAACAAAAGCAAGCTAATAAAAAAAGTGAAGCTAATAAAAAGCATGTAAAAATAAACAAGATTACTACAAGCATATTACAATTAATTGGGTTGATGATCTAAATACGTAGAAAGTTTCCTTTGTGATAGGTACGCAAAACAATATTGAACTAGATACTTATGAGAAGCTGGATGTACAATATAGACAAGAATCTGACAGTCTTCATGGATTGTCAGAAGATCGAAAATCTGACAACCAGTTTTACCAATGTGGACCGATGACCTGGTGAAGGTTGCGGGAAGCCGATGGATGCGGGCAGCACAAGACCGGTCATCGTGGAAAGCCTTGAGGGAGGCCTTTGTCCAGCAGTGGACCTCTCTAGGCTGAAGAAGAAGAAGTCTTACCATGGAGTATCGTAGCTGGGTTGTGTAGATCAGATAGGCGGTCAAATGAATCTGGTTAGACTGTAAGCCCACCCCAAAAAACATCTTTAAATTCGTTTAAATTAATACAACGTGTAACATAAAGGGTATATACATAACAAAGGCATGGCATCTTTACATGATATCAAACGATATTGGAAGGGTTTTTTAATTCTATCTCTTTATGTTAGGAAGTTGTGAGGAAAAACACCGCCTGTGATAGGCTACTATCATACTAGTCGCACAGAGATATTGAAGACATTTATCGGATTTTGGCAAGTAACGTGACAGGTAACGACTAGTTATTAACATACCTATGTAGTGGGCTGCCATGTTTGTTATGATTTTATTTTAAGAAACACACGAAACCGAAAATTTGGTACCAATTTTTAGAGTAATTTATTTTGAGTTGAAACCCTTCCGATATCGTTTGATATCATCTAAAGATGCCATGCCCTTGGTATGTAGGTATATACCCTTTTTGTTACACCTTGTATAAATTAAAGTCAATAAGTTCATTAAAATCATTAAACAAATAGGTACTATAGATAGAAACATAAAATAAATGGCATCGGTAATCAGTCAGTTCTTCTTGACATACCTACAAATAATGCCACTACTTATGGGACAGTCAATGTTGCCAGCTGTGCCGCGGAAAACGAAAAAAAAAAAGCGAGGACTGTTGTTACAACTGCCGCCTGCACGACTGAGCTATGACGTCGCTCTCTTTCTGAGGATGGCATGTAAACAGCAATACGAGCATCGGTAAACATGGCCGACGCGCTGCAATGCCACGGCAGTCGCATCTGCATCGTTACACTGAACACGCATATTATAAATGAGAATCAAATTATTACTTCTGCACTAGTGCCATTCATCAAATGACTGGAATAGGGTAGTTGACAAAAAAAAAACTAATAAGTCCGTCAGTCAGATTTCTAAAAAAAAACTAGACACGTAGGTACTTACCTTTATTAACTTTTTTTCATACCAACAAAAAATGAATCAAATCAAATCATTTATTTCAAATAAACCAGTTACAGGCACTTTTGAATTGCCAGAAGGTCGGTCAGTCAATAAAATGAAGCTAGTCGCCCTTTCCAAAGAGTAGGTACCTATGGAGAAGAAAAGGGCAAGAAACTCCATGGACACTCTTTTAAATTTTGAAGCTATTGTTACAAATATTTGATTACATCATTCATGTTGAAATCAACCGTGTGAGAACGATGCAGAAATATATTGTACGCTGAGAGCATCCATTAGAAAACACACAAAAAGCAATTCAGAAATTAAAATACGCAATGGCAGCTAAGAGATGACCAGTCCTCACCGACGGCGTCCGTTCACGAACATGACGTATGGATCAGCATCATTCAGCTCAACCATATTGAAGGGAACCCAATAACCCAACACACACGCCACCATCAGCAAGACATTTGAGTGAGCATGACATACTCTCAACAGCCAGAGCACAATCAAGTTAATAAAAATGACTAACCCAACAAATAAATGCCTTACAGCACATTCGTACATTGTGCTCATACGTTTGCCATGCAATTATACAATACTAAGAAATTGAATCTACACAATGCTAAGATAGTATTGTCCAAGGTTCAGCAGCTCCAACAGTGTTCCCGAATACCAAGTTTAGCTCCTGTATAGCTGTACAAGTGCCAAACACCTCTGTCAGCGATACAATCCCGTAACGTAAATATGCTTGGCTACATAGTGTGTAATACAGGCTTTGAATTAATTACATAAACAATTACATATTAAAACTACAAGAGGAAAAATCCAAGAACAATCAGTGTATAGAAATCGGACGCAGCTCAAGCCCAAGCCTTTTTGTCCTCAATATAATCAATCCTTCACACTATAAAATGCTTTCTGACACAGCTTACGTTTAATGAAGGATTTGAATTTATTCAGGCTCAGATCTTGAACCACCTCTGGAAGTCCATTGTAAAATTGTATACATTGGCATCTGAAAGAGCCACCTATTTTCTTGAGCCTTGTTGTAGGTACAATAAATTTGTGCCTGTTCCTAGTATTTATATTATGGACATCACTGTATTTTTTAAACAATTTTATATTTTTATGAGCATACAAAAGATTTTCATAAATATATTGAGACAGCACGGTCAGTACATTAATCTCTTTAAATTTTTCTCTGAGAGAGTGTCTCGGACTTAATTTATAAATTGCACGAACAGCTCGTTTCTGCAAAACAAATATTGTTTGAATATCGGCGGCATTTCCCCACAACAGAATGCCGTACGACATTACGCTATGGAAATAGCCAAAGTACACTAAACGGGCCGTCTCAACCACAGAACAGTAAAATGTCTTTTATCTGTTCTGTGGTCTCAACATCAGTCAAATTACGAATTGTCCTAACTGCGTATGCAGCAGAACTTAGTTTTTTTTTGACAACTTTTCTATATGTGGACCCCATTGAAGCCTAGCATCCAGAGTTATACCCAAGAATACTGTGCTGTCTTCAGATTTCAATTCTTCGCCCTTTATCAACACTTTAGTTTCCACCTGCCTAACGTGAGGTAGAGTAAACTTAATGCATTTGGTTTTTTTGTCGTTTAAGAGTAAATTATTAACATTAAACTAATGGACTACTTTGGAGATCGCGCTATTTACATCATCAGTAACCTGCTGCTGACGTTTCAGTTTAAATAAAAGTGAAGTGTCGTCTGCAAACAACATTATATCGTGGTTATCCTTTAATAGGTACGGCAGGTCATTGATGTAAATAAGAAACAAAAAAGGACCTAGAATTGACCCCTGTTGGACTCCCATTGTCACTAAATGTAATAATGAAGACGATACAGTGCGTTGAAAACTCGTGTGACTCCTTGCTACAATTTTTAGCAATGAGTGACGTCACCAGCCGCTGTTCCTGATCTTTGATGCCTTTTATATTTGTCAATTTCTATTGATTTGATAAAACAAAATACGTATAGGTACGTATCCAATATTTTTCTATGATCTGAATGACGGACTAAATAGAATATTTTTTTTTACCCAGGAAACACCCCTATTGCACGTAGATAAAGTCGAGTTCTTTAACATCTGGGCGTGTTACTCTAACAGCTTTGCCTTACAATAAATTGTAAATAATCTGTGTCATTTTAAATATGTGACTACATATAGTACCTAATATTAAAAGAGTTAAAAAACTGTGCGCAATTCCTAGTTCATATTATTTATCTAATTTTTCTATACCAAATATCATAATAATTTGACATAGGTATAAGTATTATTGCGTTAAATTCTTGGAAATTCTCTATATATAGAAAACTAGAATTCCGCCCGCGGCTTCGCCCGCGTGGATTTCGGTTATATGGCGCTTTTTAGATTTCCCTCGGGAATATCAAATTTTTCATGGATAAAAGGTAGCCTTTGTCCTTTCTCAGGGTCTAAAGATTGTCTGTGCCAATTTTCATCAAAATCGGTTAGAGGTTTAAGTGGGAAAGCGTAACAGACAGACAGACATACAAAGTGACTTTCGCATTTATAATATTAGTATGGATTAGAAATACATTAAATTCAAACAGAAAATCTTAGTTTAAAAAAAAGAATTAGGTAAAGGCACTTTTAAATTGTCAAAGAATCATTCAATCGGAAAGATGAAGCTTAGCCATTCCAAAGCGTAGGTATTTAAATACCAGTAAATCCATACTAATATTATAAATGCGAAAGTAACTATCTGTCTGTTACGCTTTCCTACTTAAACGTCTCAACCGATTTTGATGAAATTTGGCACAGACAATCTTTAGACCCTGAGAAAGGACATAGGCTACCTTTTACTGAAAATTTGATATTCGCGAGGGAAATCTAAAAAGCGCGATATAACCGAATTCCACGCGGGCGAAGCCGCGGGCGGAAAGCTAGTACATACCTACTTACATAATGCCCACACTTGTGCTATGCAATCACAATTACTAAGAAATTGAATCTATACCAAGCAAAGGTACTTAGTTTTTCCAATGTTCAGTAGCTCCGACAATATTTATCTCAATGCCTATGACTAAACCCGAATAAGTTCAGTCACCAATATAAGATCTCATGTAAATTAGATTTGGGGAGGCTTTTAGAAGTAGCGTCGCCTGTTCAAACCTGATGCATCAATGCGTTTAACGCTTGCTTTAATGACATTGCTGCCAATGAAGGATGTACCACATTCGAAAACTGGCAGCGCCATTGCTTAAACCTTGCCTAAAAGTATTTACTGAAATGCATTAATATTTAATTTTATTATTCTTAAATTCTCATTCGTTTTTTTAGAGAGTTTGATTAGAAAAACAAAATAAGAATTAATGTGTTTACTGAAACACATTATTTATTTATTTATTAAAAGTTTATGCACATAGAAAACCATTGCACAATGGCGGAGTTAATGCCATAGGCATTTTCTACCAGTCTACCTTAAGGTGATGCAGAGACAAAACATGGTAGGTGCAAAGATATAAAAGAGAAGTTAAAAGATATTAATATTTAATTTTAATATTCTTAATTTTTTTATAAACACATTTTATTTTTAAAACCATCTGAATCGTTTTAATCAAACTACTTAGTAGATAGGTCTCGAACGGCAACATTACATTATTAATCGTTCCTATACATTTCTGCTCCGGCAAGCAAAACTAAATTTGAGGACATTTTTTAACTATCATTTAGGTATACCAATACAGGTATCAACCTATTCATATAAGCAGGCACTTTAATTAACCGCTATAGTGTAGTCAATCCATATGTATTAATATTCTTTTTGTATAAACACTAAAGCTTATTGTGTTGCGGTCTTGAACGTGTCTAGTATTTTTGTTAATAGCTATAAGTCCAGAATTAAACACCATTTTTCCTTCACCGGTGTCAATGATGACTAAGATAAACATTTTCGTCATTATTCTGAGTAGTTTTTCTGAATCACTTTTTGTTTGACACTAGCCAGCGGTGGCGGCGCGGGAACGCAGCGTATGCGCTGACATGTGCGGACACAATAGCCGCATTCTCATGGACTCAGCCTCGTTAAGCTGATTGCGTGACGTCATCCCTACACAGGCCCCGTGCACATTGGATGTGCAGTTAAAAGAATCCTTTAAGTTTCAAACAAAAGCTCAGTTTTGATGGCTGTTCGTTTGCTAGGCAAACAGTCAGCTTTCTCACAAGCCGAGTACTTTATTCTTATAGTTATACTTTAATTCATGAATAGATGCCATTGATATCTACTATAATCTACCGCTAGGTACCCACACATATATTTACATTACTAGCTTTCCGCCCGCGGCTTCGCCCGCGTGGACTTCGGTTATATCGCGCTTTTTAGATTTCCCTCGAAAACATCATTTTTTCAGGGATAAAAAAGTACCCTATTATTTAATCCGGACTTCTAACTTTACGTGTACAAAATTTCAAAGCAATCGGTTCAGTAGTTACGCCGTGAAAGCGCAACAAACAAACGAACTCACTTTCCCATTTAAAATATTAGTAAGGATGTTATAAAATGCTCTGTAAGTAGGCTCGAGCGTGCTATAAGTTGTTAATACCTAGGGTTTTACCTACCTATTGATAAAATAATCTTCCTACAAAGGTTTAATCTCTCTGTAAACTTTTAAAGGATAAAAGAGGTTTGGTTGGAATGGACGAGAGAATTCAAAGAATAAATAGATCCTCTCTAATTTAGGCACCGACACTCGTGAACTAACTTCAAAAGAACCATATAGGTACTTTTTAATAAATTAATTAGCTTCAATGATTCATAGTAACATCACTACTAAAAGTGTTCTAAACTGAATAATCACTACCTGATCGGTCAAAGGGCGCGTTACATATGAGCACGGCCCACGAATGCACATTATAGGTATGAAGGCAAGCGAGGCGCGGACGATCCCGGCTTACCGAGGGAGCTTCAGCGAATAAGCGGTTCATGGCTCTATAATCCGACGTGTAAAACAACTACAAAGTTACATATAGTCAAATAGTTTATTGGTCGCACACGTTGGTACGTTATTTTTTCTTTATATGATACCTGAATATCCTATGTAGTTTCTTCAAAACAAGCAACTGAATCGATTCCAATCATTTTTACACCATGTTATATTTTTTCCCAAAACACATTTAGAAATTCTTGCAGTGTGGTTACCGAGCACACAACTCGGCTGACGTTAGATCATAACACTAGGCGCGTGAGACAGGACTCCCCCCGACCCGCACGCCGCTGCACGGCCGAGCGAGCGGTACATTGACCATATTTTAGTTGCGGCAACCAGGTCAGAGAACAAGCTCAAAACTTTGAGGTTTTTCGTGATATCTTTATGAAATTGTATACATGCTGTTACGGGCTAGGGGTACTAAAAATTGCCGGTTAAGGATTACGGAGTTTATTGGCAACGAAGGTACAGTCGATAGTAGACTGACAAGTAGAATGTAGCTAATGTCGCACCGAAGTCTTCCTTCTAACCACGAAGTCCGTGTCGTGCATACACACAATAACACTACAGAAGTCACCCGATGTAGTCCTCGAAGTTCTCGTTGCAGTTGTTGCTGTAGGTGTTCTAGCTAGAAGATCTCCTTTCTTATCGCGTGTTTCGCTTCGATAGTCAATTGTAGACTGATTGCCGCCCTTAGTTCGCCGCTTTTTATAGGCCAACTCATCGACCATTCCAGATTAGTTTAGACGTAATAATAATAGCGCTTAATTTCGAGTACTTTCAGCAAGTGCATACAGGTACTTCACAGGAGACGAGTTTCTAGTAATTTCAATGTCGACACTTCGTTGTTAATATTGATGAAACCTGTATCATTCGATAGGCCATCCTAGGTTAGCAATGCATTTGCACACACACATGCATTATCCTGTATGCAGTACCTCTACAATGCCTAGGTCTCAAGATATAGGGCTTAGTTACGTACGGGATGTGACGCAATATGGAACATTATGCCATTGACATAAGGTGCATTTGTAACAATATATATACTATACTTAAAAATATTGCGTTAGTATTGCGATAATACACAAAAAATAACATTGTATTATTTACAATATTTTATGTTAACGTAGGTAACCATGTAAAGTGTTAAAACTGATTTTAAGTTCTAATGATTTATTACGCATGTAATTATGTTATAATATAAAAACTTTTTTACAAAAAAATAACCGACTTCCAAAAAGCACTACAAAGTGAAAAATAACTAATTTCGGAAGTCGGTGTCTTTGGTTTTGTATATTCCTTTTTTGACACCGACTTCCGAAATTAGTTATTTTTCACTTTGTAGTGCTTTTTGGAAGTCGGTTATTTTTTGTAAAAAAGTTTTTATTTTACACTTTTTAGTTGTTAAAAATACTATGTATTCAGTTGCATCCGTCAGACTGGAAGCTGGCGCCAATATAGTTGGGAAACGACGTAATTTTGTTTACTTTAATTTTTACCCGTAAGTATTCCCTCAACTGCCTATGGTCTTCATCATCAAATTTACTGCAGACCATTATTTTAACCCAATGGGTGCAAAGGTCTCATCAATATAAATGAATGAAGTCCAACCACAAAGTAGCTACTGGAAACCGTTGAGGAGTTCCCGGAACTGGCCTTTGTCTTCATCATCAGGGCTCTTATGACAGTCACAACTCATCTAGGTGTAAAGTTCTTATCAATACAAATTAATCGAGCCCAAACACAAGGTAGCTGCTGTGAATTGTTGAGGAGTTCCTTCGACTGTCTCCCGGCTCCATCATCAGATCTACCTCAGACCTTTATTAAATTGTAGTGCTTTAAAATACTCAATGAAATGCTAAGAAATGCACTTGTCGCCCCTGCAATTTTTTAAAGTTCCCCTTGTTTTCTCGGTCTTCCACCATCAAACCCTGATATCCTTATCATGGGACCACCTTGGGAACGTCTTCTTTCCAACAGAATAAAAATTATCAAAATCGGTTCATAAATGACGAAGTTATGCGCGAACAAACATAAAAAAAAAGCATATATACGGTCGAATTGAGTAACCTCCTCCTTTTTGAAGTCGGTTAAAAATAAGATCAAGGGGGCAATTCTCGTAATTAAAACGTTCAAAATCTAGCCAGTCTTATTGCAGAGACAAACAAATGTCAAAAACTTGTCAAAATGTAGGGAAATTAGATAGACAAGGTCTTGCCGCCAAGCGATTCGTCGTGTGCCGGCATGATATCTGGTGAAGCCGTACGGAGGACGGGTCTGAGCAGTTGTGTTGCGATGTGTGCCGGGTACGATGCGCCAAATGTTGTTGTGTCGGGACTGGGAGTTTGGTCGTGGAGAGTCTCCAGATCAATCTCCCTCTGGCGCAGCATCGTTGGTCGTGTTCACAGAAGAGATTTTAACTATTCCGTGGTCGTGTTGGTCTTGGGTTTAACATTGCATCACCTCGTTCAATTGCCTTCACCCTTCCTATTCCTAAGTTTTTTAAGTGAATAGGCTTAATAAACTAGTGCGCTTTACCATTAACGATTGCATCACTGCTTACCATCAGGCGGGATTATAGTCAAGCACTAGTTTAGTATAATTACTAAAAAAAAATTAGACGTGGGTATTTTTTGACAGATTGAGACAGATCAGAATGTGAACGGTCTCAAATTTAGTAGAATGAGTCCTCGTTTGGATGATTAAGTATAATTAATGTGATACTATCAGATTAAAAGCGTGACGGGAAAGCGTAACAGACAGACATACAGACAGAGTTACTTTCGCATTTATAATATTAGTATGGATTATAAAGCAGTGCTTGACCGCAATCCCGCCTGATGGTAAGCAGTGATGCGATCGTTGATGGTAAAGCGCACTAGTTTATTAAGAGCCTATTCACTTTAGCCTTGAAGACACTCAAAATGTAGTCCGACGGAAACACCGTCGCTGGCAAATTGTTCCAGTTCCGCGATGTACGCGGTATAAAGGAGGAGGCGAAACGCTTCGTCCGGATCGTAGTAGTGTTAACAACGTAAGGGTGGAAACTCGCCGTACGACGGGTCGTCCGATGGTGGAACGGAGATAGGGGAATTAAATCATGCAATTCCCTCGCACACTCCCCAAAATGCATCCTATAGAAAATTCTGCAATTTATACGAAGATTTCTAAACCCATTGTTCACATAGCCATATCTCCCTCAGCGGTGCAGCACGAGCGAGGTCCCCGCAAACCGAAGCTGCAAGCGGGTGCAATGGGGGCACTCGGACCGCCGCAGCTCGGCCACGCGCACAAGCCGCATCCACTCAAGCTCTCGCCACCCTCGCCGTACGCACCACTGCAACAACCCTTCAACTTTCAGGTATCGTTCCCATATTAATTGTAATATTTTTGGGTGCTTTCTTCAGAAGACAAAATAGTTTAGTTAACTAGGTACCTACTAACATAGAACAATATTATTTACACCACTAAAAACCATCGACAGCCTCCGTGGCGTAGTGGTAGCGAACGCGGCCTCTGCGCAAGGAGGCGCGGGTCATCCCCGCGCAGTGCAAATAAGTATGACTTGTATGCATGAATATAAATATTTGCACTGGTCTGGTTGTGCCTCGGAAAGCACGTTATGCCGTTGGTCCCGGTTGCCATACGAACATCTAATGACAGTCGTTACGGGTTATTGGAGCACTTAAAAATCCAACAATTGGTCTAACTGCTATGCTTCGACATCGCCTTCGGGTTGTGGAGGTCAGACGGCAGTCGCTTCACGGAAAATATCTAAGTAAAGGCCAAAGCCAAAATCAGCAGTCAGACTGGTAAAGCGGACCCCAAACTCCAAAGCTGAAAAAGCTTCAGATGCAACTGGGATTAACGCTGAGATGATGATGATTAATGATAACTAAGTATTATCCTCAGATCGCCTTCTTATCCCCTACAATCTGAATTATTTAAATGGTAAGTTTTCACATTGGTACTAGGTACCTACTTACTAATCAGCCTTATCTAACCTGAAAAGTTACGATACCTAAATAGCCTACAGCTTTTATTGCATAGGTTTAACCTTGGAGTTCTGCCTGGGAAAGTCTGTAAAGTTTTCTTACATAACTATCCCTCATCAAACAGTTCAGTATCAGCGGCATGAGTGAGCCAGCACCGCCGAGCACGGCATCATCAGCAGGGTCCAGTGGTGCCGGAGGTGGCGCGGGCGCTCCCAGTCCGTTGCCGCTTATGCCTGAGCCATTCTTAGCGCCACCGCCCCCTGGCTTACTGCATATACTCATGTCGTCTGATAAATGTCAGGTAAGACAACCCAGGTCGTATTAATGGTACCTATGTGAAGTAGGTACCCTATTTAAAATCTCACAATTTATCGTAGGTAGGTATGAATTCATCGTAGCTTGGCTCACATCGCGTTATTATGTTAGTTAAATACAATCCACATATTTTGTCATCATCATCAACCTTTTTTTATCGTCCCACTGCTGGGCACAGGTCTCCTCTCGTACAGAGAAGATTGAGCGTAGGTAATCACCACGCTCAATGCGGGTTGGCAAATAAATACTTAGTTGTGCTGTACCTAAATGGTTGAAATTGGTTGATTTCTACAAATAGGTAACCGTTGAATAAGTATATTATACCTTTCATTATTCCTTTAGGAACTGATGTGGAGCGCGAAACAGTTGCAGTTACAAGGAGACCCAACATTGCTGCGACCACCACCAAGCGCTTTTGGAGCACCCCTGGCGCCTACTTGGGAACTTTTGCAGGTAAGATCTTTTCATCCAAAATAGGTTACCTTAGGAACTGCATAGTTGACATAAATGTAAAGCTATAATAGAATTGCCCTACAACTGATCTATGATTCCGCCTCCTCCTTTATACCGCTACATCGAGGGACTGGAACAATTTGCCAGCGGCGGTGTTTCCGTCGAACTACAATTTGAGTGTCTTCAAGGCTGGAGTGAATAGGCTCAGTGTGCATTATCATCAATGATTGCGTCACTGCTTACCATCAGATTTGAGCGGGATTGCGGTCAAACGCTAGTTTATTACTTTTATAAAAAAAAAAGATTAATTGATTGACGATTGGCGCAGTGGCTGAGCAATCGATGGTGCGATGCGTGTCGCGGGTTCGATTCCCGTACGGAACAAATATTTGTATGGCCTACAATTAAGTAGTTGTTCTGGATCTGGCTGATTGTGCAATGCCTCTGCGGTGAAAGTTTGAAAGTTTCTGCTATGAGTAGTCTTGAAGCAAGAATAGGTAGGTTTAACAAGAAATACGGACTCGTGCCGTACCTAAAGTCAACGAGGTTTAAAAAGTTTAGTTTAGGGCAAGTAATGGAGGAAGCATTAGAACACGATCAATATGAAACAATTCATTGTCTTCGTACTTAGGTATCCCAATGGTCGTACCTACTCTTTGTTCCTTATCGCACAGTGACCTCAATTCTCCTTCAAGGGGTGTAAACATTGACATTTGATAGGTGGCTTTTTGACTAAAGGGGCGGGCGCGGGCCGCGATTGGGCGTTCGCGAGTGACTTATCGCCTTCAGTTGACTTACCCCGCCCATCGCCCTCTACTAAACTGGAGTCATCGTAACTAATGTTCCGTTGTTATGTACCTACGTCACAAAGTGCATGTTTGCGAGAATACCATTGGTACCTACTTTGATATAAGTAATTGTGCCGTTACATATTTGCTCGATAGATAGAAGTTAAACTAGGTAAGTACCTATATCAAAATACAACCTACACGACACTTTAGGAAATCTTATAGCAATTTCTCAAAGGTGCGTTACAAACCAGGAACATAGATAATACGCAACAGCTGATAATTAGCTTTAATCTAATACACCGGGATTTTACCTAATTATGTGGGTCAAGCGACAGCATATCAAGCATCAACCTACTACGATCTGTCAGATTTCTATAAGTCATTTTCAACTTCATCTCTAAAACATTGAAGTTCAAGGTTGATTGGAAATATTTGACAGTTTTGGGTAGCTGGACCTGTTTTTCGTACCTACTTGCCTAATTATCTATTAATTACAATCTAGAAATCTAAAAAAAAAAAATTTTTGACTCCCAGGAGACAAGTGCCCGTCTCCTCTTCATGGCCGTGCGCTGGGTGCGATGCCTAGCCCCGTTCCAGGCTTTAGCAACTTCCGACCAGCTGGTACTACTACGAGCGGCCTGGAAGGACCTTTTCCTCCTGCACCTGGCTCAGTGGTCCGCACCCTGGGACCTGGCGCCATTGCTAGCCGCGCCGGCAGCCAGGGCACGACTGCCACCCGACCCATTGGCAGATTTAGAGTTGAATACTTTACAGGTTAGTAAAAGACTTTAGTCTTAGTTTTAAGAGACTATACCTAAATGTATATCAAATCAATGGGTTAATACTACCTAGTACCTACTTATTTTAAAATATTTTCACTACAGCTTAGTACCTAAGTACTTAATAGGTAGGTATACTTATTTTGTATTTGTAATTTTATACTGTTTTATATTATTTAATTCTTGTAACATTTTATGTTGGTAGGTAGGTACATCACGTTTTAATGATTCTCTATTTCGTTTCAGGAGATTCTTTGCCGTTTTCGGCAAATAGCACCCGACGGTAGCGAGTGTGGGTGTATGAAAGCTATAGTTCTCTTTTCACCAGGTCAGTTATACTTATTATAACAACAGCATACCTATTTATAGATCGTCCTTCCTTCCTTCCAATCCGATTGGGTATGTAGAAAGTGGCGACATCTTTATTACTACATACGAACTACGGGTTAAACTTCAGTTGGTGGACCGCTGAATTTAAGGGTTTTTTCGGGAGGGGAGGGGAGGGCGGAGGAGGGGAACCCACCCCCTGAAAGGGGGATGGTTATAGAGAAATTGAAAATTTTGAGGTTAGGTCCAACGGTTAAGGGATATGGCGAAACAATTTGCGTGATTTTTAATTTACTATTTTAGATTTATTTATTCTAAGTAGATTTTAATAAGAAATAAATACAAACATTTTGTTTTTCTGGCGCTTCGCCAGCCGCTGCCTCGGCACGCTCGCTTCGCTCGCTCGGCTCGCGCGCTGTTTTGGTCACAGTTCTAACCTAACCTAACCTATGGGTGGACATGGGATGACTGTCGTCTCATTTTATGTTTCGTTTTCGCTGTTTTGGTCACAGTTCTAACCTAACCTAACCTAAGGACGAGAACCGGTGTACCTATTCAACATGGTATGGACGTTGATTTGATCCTAACCTAAGAGTGGACAAACGATTACTGACGTGTCATTTTACGTTTCGTTGTGCACAATGATATTGTCTACGATTTCCGACAAATGAAATAATAATTGTTAGTAATTTAATATTTCACATGTTTTTGTTAAAATAATATGATTTTAGACTAATGATTACTATTAAGGTAAAAATAATAAATAATACATAATACATAATAATTTCAAATAAATAATTTGTCAGGTTTTCAACAACAAGTATAACGAAACGCAATGACAACAAAAAGACCCGATTTATAACCTACAATTGTGAATTTAACATGATTTTTGTGAATTAATTTCTCGGAAACTATAAGTTTTCATCATTCGAAATTTTACATAGAGGTGTCTTAGGCCAAGGTCTTTCAGCCCTATAAGTCTTGCCGCCCACTTCAGCGGTCCACCAACTGAAGTTTATCCCAACACGCATACAATGAACAATCGGACCACATAACCGCTTCGCTCAGCTGCCGGAACTCCACTGACTCGTGACCGGTGACGCGGCGCATGACCGCATGACACAACCAACACTTTAGTCAATACGCTACACCTTGGTACCTAAGTAAATAATTAAATATTTTTGTGTAGATACATCCGGGCTGAGTGAAACTCAACCGGTGGAGATGCTACAGGATCAAGCTCAGTGTATACTTGCTGACTATGTACGGACTCGATATACCAGGCAACCAACAAGGTAAATCCACGTTAATTTTTTATTAACCTTTTTATTATAAATACGTTGTCCTACACTTACTTCAAAGCGTGAAAGCATTTAAGGTCGTACCCTCACCAAATGACCTCGAGCATTTGCTCCCTCTTCACCGCGCCCCACCTCTACAATACTTCGCAAAATATTACTAGCGCCGTCTGGCGGACGAAGTACTTACAAATACAAGTTAAATTCATAGACCACAGAAGTAACAGACATGGCACTTTTATTTTTGTTTATTGGTGCGCCCAAATACTTTTGGTTATTATAGACTGAAACAAATGTTGACGATATTTCATAATAAAAATTTTGCGTATTTTATTTTTTAACCGACTTCCCAAAAGTGTGGTTCTCAATTCGATTGATGTGTGCTCGCTGATAACTTTATCGTTAGTGAACCGATTTTGACCATTCTTTTTTTATATGAAAGAGTATGCTGCCTATGTAATCTCATTGTTACCACGTCAGTGTCGATAATGGAAATTCTAAGAAATTTAGGCCAATTATCGAAAATTGTAGGCACGCTTCGGGTGAAAACTTGATACTCGTATTTAGATCGGATGATACTATAAAACCGTGAAGATTTGGGCCTGACCTGATGATGGAGATGACAGAGAATCAAGGGAATCCACATCTGAAGCAACTGTAATGTGTTTGGGCTTACTTATTTTGTATTGATTAGAGCTTTACAACTAAATATGTTATGACTGTAACTTCAGGGTTGGAAGTTAGTTTTGTAGATTGAAAGTTAGCTAAGTCAGATGGTCAAAGGGATAGAAAAATAATATAATAAAGGTTAATTTGTCATTATTTATTATTTTAAGGGAAAACGTAATCAGGGTCAAATAAATTTCTGCAGACAAGAAAAATAAATAAAAAAAAGATTTGATGTTTTTTTTGGGCTCAGGCAAGACTGATATTATATTATTATTCTCGTTTAATAAAACAAATACGTAAATTGTAAAAAACAAAACTATCGTATAAAAAAAAATACATATACTATAATATTATTTACACAAAGCTTCCTTTTGCAGAAAAATAATAAACATCTGACTAATACAAAATCCGGTCAGACTGGACGCTGACGGCAGCATATTTGGAAAAGGCCTGCAAGCAAACGACGTATTTCGTTTGCTTTAATTCCTATAAGACCACAATGAAAGTATGAGCATTTCTAGAAATAATGCAATGAAATAACACAACTTAAAATCAGTCTCTTGATTTTAATTGATTTTTGCATAAGCATGACGAGTAGGTAGTGTTTGTACTATGTTAAAGTACAGTGTTGTAAATTGTTGAGGAATTCCCTCGACTGTCTATGGGCTTCATCATCAGATCTATTGCAGACCTTCATTTAATCCTATATGTGTGTAAAGTTTTCATCAATATAAATGAATTAAGTCCAAACACAACGCTATTGTAAACCTTTGAGGAGTTCCCTTAACTGGCCTTTGTCTTCATCATCAGAGCTTTAATGACAATCACAACTCATTTAGGTGTAAAGTTCTTATCAATATAAATTTATTAAGCACAAACACGAGGCAGCTGATGTGAATCGTTAAGGAGATCCCTCGGCTGTCTCCCGGCTCCATCATCAACTCCGAACTTTACTAAATTGTAGTGCGTTAAAACACTTAATGAAAAAACATAGAAATGCCCTAGGCGCCCCTATGATTTTTTAAATTTCTCCTAGGTTTCCTTAGTCTTCCATCATCAGACCCTAATTTCCTTAACATGAGACTACCTTGAAGATATAATCTTTCTAATTTAAAAAAAAATATGTGGCACTCGGGAACTGCCACGGTAAAGCTATTGCATAGCATTTTTTATCAACTTATGCAATAGGGTATTTGACTAAAAAAACCTAATTAGTCCGTCAGTCAGATTTCCAAAAAATACTCATCATCATCATTTCAGCCGAAAGACGTCCACTGCTGGATATAGGCCTCCCCCAAAGTTCTCCACGACGACCGGTCCTGCGCCCCCCGCATCCAGCGGTTTCCCGCGACCTTCACCAGGTCGTCGGTCCACCTTGTCGGGGGCCTACCCAAAAAATACTAGACACATATATATCTTTTTTTTTCATATAAACAAAAAATGAATACGACACAGTGTTTTGAAAACTCGTGTGACGTCACTGCACGCTACAATTTTTAGCGGCCAGTGACGTCACCAGCCATCACTCCTGATCTTTGATGCCTATTATATTTGTCAATTTTTATTGATTTGATAAAACAAAATATAGGAAATGTAAAACGTATATAATAAAATAAACCTATCCAATATTTTTCTATAATCTGAATGACGGACTAATTAGTTTTTTTCGTGAAATACCCTATTATTTATATCATAGTAAAGTTATCCGCAAACAAACATAAAAAAACATATAACCTCCTCCCTTTTGTAATCGGTTAAAAAAACGAACACCAAAATGAACATCAATAACAGAGACACTTTATGATAGTATTATACTCTATGCGACATGCGGTGCGTGAGCGAGCAAGCAGATGTTTTCTCGCTCACGCGCCGACCGCTATGCTAGCGGACCGCGCGATGACGAACGACACGGGTTCCCCCTTCGAGAGCTTGTGGCATACTGAATCTCAATAGCTCGGGCAAGAGAAATGATGGGGAATACGCTCAGATTGTTCAATAAAATTTTTGTTTAGGTCGTTTTAAAAAAATATTTCTACAATAATGTTCGTCATAAAATTGGCTATCCATTAGTGTTAGAACGAAATCTAAATGCTTACTTTTCGAGGAGATGCACGTTTTTGATAATTATTTCTCTTGTCAGAGGTTTCGTTGTGAAGGAATTATTTAAACATTATGCTTAGTAAAAAAAAAAAATCTACAATTTTGGAGCCAAGATTATGGAGAAAATTTATGTATTTTTAATAAGTTGATATTTCTTTTGAATAAAGAGTAGATAGCTCCGAAAAACTACATAAAAACGGCCTGCGGTGTGTTTTTCCTCTGGAGCCGCCTTAAAGTCACATACACAAACGGGCAGACCCGGAACAACTTCCTGTGAGCAATACCTACTAATACTTGTTCCGTGCGGGAATCGAACCTGCGTGTTACCTAAGCAATAGGCACTTTATTAATTATTCACACTTCAGAGCCGCCATAAAGTGTACTTATTCACATGGGCGTAACGAGGGGGGCAAACCCCCTGAAATCCCGCAGAACATGTATGAACTCCCCTAATTACCTACTAATCATGGTATAAATGGGGATTTATCTCTAACTGTTAAACCAGCGACACGGGTAAAATGTAGGGTGTAATTACAAAAAAATTGCTTGCGACTACCTATAGCGCACAAAGATTACGGAATCTAGCGGCTCGACTGTAATCAATCATTGCATATTAAATAACATACCAATTTGATACCTATATGGAAAATGAATCTCTGAATCTCTCTGGTTTTCTTCAGATTCGGACGCCTGCTCCTCCTGCTTCCATCGCTGCGAGCGGTGCGCGCGCGCTCCATTGAATTGCTCTTGTTCCGCGACACAGTCGGCGACGTGTCGGTCGCCACGCTGTTGCACGACATGTACCGCATGCAGCCAGCGCCCACGCCGGCTTTCCACGCGCCTGCGCCACCTAACAACGAACACTGTTCGTCGCCGTAAAACTAACATCTTATCAGACTGGGTTTACACCAGGATTCCGGTTTGAGAATTTGGAGTTGAGAACCTATGAAACTCTAGCATTACTGTAATATCCCGCGAAATCAAAAATCTCTTATTTTTTTTTGCGCCGCAATGAATTTCGCCACCCACCATTGTATGTGGTTAGGGAAGTTCATAACAATTCTCAGGTCAGAAACCTTGGTTTAATTCAGCTGAAATTGAAACCAATAGGATCAGAGGATTCTACAGGTCGGCCTAGCTGATTAGCTTTCCATCTGAAGTTTACAGGTCTTCATCGCCTTTTTAACAAAAAGAAAAGCTAAGATTTCATAGGTGGTGACTAAAACAACAGCCTATAAGTTACAGTTACCTACAGTACATAATTTTGTCGTCCTCCGTGGCGCAGCGGTCAACACGCCTGCTTACGACGTGGAGGCCCCGGATTCGATCCCCGGCCAGGTCATGATGGTAAACGATCTTTTCCTGATTGGCCTGGGTCTTGGATGTTTACATATACAATATGTTAAGAAAACCCTGTCCGACCCGTAAGGATAATAAAGGTTAGATAAACACATGACCCAATAAAATATGAAATTTTACATAATCATCATAGTAACAATACTAGTGAATTTTGAAATAACCTCTTTTTCCCGCGAATTAATTCCAATTTCCCCCAAATTTGGTAATTTTTAAAAAGTGACAACATTATTTTTGACGGTATAATGGGGAAGAAAACGCAAAGCTATTTGCGGATGGCGTTTGACCCATAACAATTAGCTGTCAGTCGTATCACGTTTTATGCTGAGTTTTTTTTTTGTGTTTGACGAGTTTGTTTTTAGGTAAAGCAGAGCAATATATTGTACATGGACTGTTTCAAGTTAAAAAAGTAGTTAAAAGTCTAGAGGAGCCTCAGTAAAAGGACGAAAAGCTGATCTAATTACCAGGCAAATAACAATGCCCAGACTTTAAACTGAATGCAGACTTGTTAGTGTTTTAAGTTACATTAATTTTGTATTAGGTTTAATGTTTCTTTAGTTATATTTAAGTAAATATTAATGTACTTACTTATTATTGCCATATTTTGAAAGTTTCAACCCTATTAACCTAAAATTATTAGGTATCCAGACTTGAATCGTATGACCGGAATTTTAACTTCGAGGTTCCTCGAGAACAAGAAATTCAAGAGAAAAAATTGGTTTACCTCCTCCAGAAAGCTATAGAGACATCAACATAATCTTTATTGAAATATATTTTGTTCTAAATTGAAATGCATATCATTAGGGAAAGAGTGATTTCCATTATTATTGCAACAAACGCGGCATATTTTTTACATTTTTATAAACAACGTAAACTCGAACAAATTACAATGGGTTTTGACAGTTTATTTGGGTCAAACGATATCAGCGCCTCTAGTGACGAGATTTGTCAGTTTTCTTCCCCATTCTGAGCGAATAGCGATGCGGCCGCGTGCCGCGTGCCCTGCCCCTCTTCGCCCGCACCTGTATGGCATACTGCTCATGTTTTAAGTTACCTCTTTTTGCGAAATAATATTAATTTTTTTAGGGGGATTTTTTTGTAAGTTTAGCTCGGCTTTGTAGGTATTAGTAGAATCCGTTATCGCTACTTAACAATACCTTCACAGATCGGACAAGGTTTTCTTTGCATATTGTATTTATGTATGTATCTATTATAAAATATAGTATCGTTGAGTTAGTATCCCATAACACAAGTCTCGAACTTACTTTGGGGCTAGCTCAATCTGTGTGATTTGTCCGTATATATTTATTTATTTATAATAAGATGAAAACACTGGGTGCCGCGAGCCGAATTGGGAATTTGGGTTGCGAGCGAATGCGGGTGAATCACTGATCTATATTTACTGCGAAGGTACTTGTTTAATTAACCTTTTAAACGCCAATCACTTCTATACAAGTTCGAGATTTTCGTGCCCTCAGCGCCACTACTTGATTAGAAGTTATCACAGTATAAAATAAATTTACGACTTTTACAAGACCATTTATTTTGTTTTTATAGACATTTGCCCTGTTATCAGCCATATTTTTAACTTTTTCACACATAATAAGTTCTTATTTTTTTATTTTCAATAGAAACAAAAATGCCACAAAATATTTTAATGGCCCCAGCGCCAATTACTTGATATCAAGTAAGCCAGTGATGGGACACGATGAAGACCTCGCTATATTTCGTTTCGTCGAAATGATCATAAATACTATTATTGCAAGAAAATTACGTAAATATTGTAAATATATTTTATAAATATTGTACACTATAAACTAGGTTTTATTCACCTTAATCAAGAATTAATAGGTTTTCTAATCAATGTCGATAGTGAAACCCCGTTTGAAAAACCCATCCCTACAAAGTTAGTTGTCATTCCACACCCGCCACAGACGTGTATAGAAGTAAGTCTGTGACGTCATAAGCGGACGGGTTTCAAGGTCATAGTGACTTTGTGCATTTTAGTGTAGTGCAATGTTTACATCTTGAGTTGGCGCACGTGTTGTTATAAAAAAATTGTGACTGTGAATATGACGAATTATTGCGAGTTGTTCAAGTCTGAATCAGAATTTTGAAATAGTTCGTCAGCTTGACATTCCGTTAAGTCGAAGTTGACGTTTCAGGAATTTTCTTCAGTTTTCTATTAGTTTCTACAAACCAGAAAAATAATTGCGAGTATTATGCGACACCATTAAAAAAAAAGGTATATAACATCTGTGTGAAACAAACACCCTCCATTTTATTTTATTTTTTAAAACGTAGAAAACCACGTATTTAGCTTCTATTAATTGTGTTTGTTGTAAGTAAACGAAATAAATTATGCAGGAATCGGTTGAGTTTATGCACGTCTAACTCGACCACAGTGAATATAAAAATAAATACCATAGAAATCTAGACATCCCTATATCAGAAAGGATTTTGACGTGCCTCGAGCGCCAACTACTTGATATGAAGTAGAAGGATTACATTTGGAGACAAATAAGGATGTGCCTTTTAGAACACACGTCTAATAAATTTAAAATTCTTTTCTTTATTATGGGGAATATATCCAGGTTTTCATATTGATTTTTTCATAAAACTAAAATAAAATATGAAATTACGGTTACAGTTTTTATTTAGCTTCGTAAATTGATGAATAAACGTTATTTTAAATGTATAATATTATTTGTCGATAGGACATTAATCCCATCCCTACGTTTTACTATAGATACGTTATACATTTGTACTGTGGCGCAGGAGGACACATCGCGTATTATATAGATGGGCGTTCAAAAGGTTAAACAAACTGATATGTACCTATCTGAATTATTATAAAAATATTTTACGTATTTAGGACCTTTGTGAATCTTATCTATCTAGTCAACCTAGTCGCGTTGTACAAATTTTGTAAATGTTATTATCCTATTGTAATTAAATAGTCATAGTTAAGTTGTATTAAAATTATACGCGTCATGATCTAGTCATGATTTCAGTTTGAGAAAATATTGTAAAGAAAGAAATTATAGCATGTATGTATGTACTTTTATTTGTATATAAATATGTTCTGATTTGATCAAGGAGTTGACATTCAATATGTGGTTTTATTTCAAACACCCCAAAAATTAAACATTGAATTCGTTATATAAAAGCACACTTTATTTACAATTATTATGTTAATGACATTTACTATAAGAGTGTATAAGTTAAAATAACTAGTCAATGAAAAGAATATTGGGCTTTGCAAAAAAAGCAAGAAACTAATAATTCATTAATATTGGTTCTTCAATCAGTTACATTAACTTTTCCCATAGAATGCACAGCTTCTACAGTGGAAAGGTCTTCATAGTCATCGTCTGTCGGCCCGGCGTCGTCTTGTGGTTTTGCTTCCTCTTTCTTTGGCTGTGATCGAGGAAAGTCCAGTTTGCTCCAAGAACCTGGTTCACCTTTTTTTAGTTTAATTTCAATTTTTGTTGACAGCATTGATGCAGTACTGCTTTCTACATTTATAACCTGAAATAGTTTTAAATTATCTTATGTTGTCTTATGTTATGTTCTCATAAGTATGTTGTCTTTAATTTTGTTAGTTATAACAAAATTAAAGACTAAATTTCAATATTAGTTTAGTCCAGTAAAATTTGTCAGCACCCGACGTAAACGTGACGTATTTTTGATCTCCATGTGAACATGCCGAAACTATCTATGAAGTACCTTGATTTGGCAGGACTAAACTGGATAAAATATTAAATTATTTGAATTTAGTTTAGTTTATGAACAAGGGAAATTGGTGGCATTATTTAAAAAAAATATTTTTGTAAGATGTAGTATACTTACACCTCTAAGTTCAAGATCCAGTTCAAATGCTGCATCTCCTTGCTCTCGAAATACAAGCTTTGTATTTAGGCGAATAGGGTTCAACTTTACAAAACTCAGTACTGGGTCATATTTCTTGGCATATACACTTACTATAACATAATCAGGTGTTTGATGCCAGTCCCAACGACATTTCACTGTACCCGCTGGAGCACCCTGAAAAATATGTACAGGCTATATAAACTGAAGTATAAATTTCATGTATTCCATTGAATGCTCAATTTTTTTCACTATTTCCTGTTTATATCCATATAGGCAAGCATAATATCCATTGTAAATAATTTCTTATTAGAAAGTGTGGTGATATAGTATTTACCTCTTTAATCCATTTATGGGCCCCAATTGTACAACCAGGTTGGCTAAGAAAAGTGTTAAAATCGGTTGTTCTCTTTTGGCAGCAGGACCAGAATTTAAGTCCTTCATGGAAGACTGGACAGCCTGGATGGTGGGTGCACATGGTGTCATTTGTTTGTGGACCTTCATACGGTACACCACAACCTCCATTCTTGCATGTTGTACCAACTGCTATGTTTCTGTGAAAGAGACAAAAATAAACATGAACAGATACAAATTTCAATACAGATTCAGTCTCAACTAATATATTGGTGGCCGAGACAACATCAGACAGTTATTTAGAAGTTAATGGAGCGCGGCGACATGAAAAGTAGTGTCAAAATTATAGTAATGGTATATTGGCGTGGCTAGCCGACACATAATAAATGCATACTTTACATGCCTAGTATTGTACATAGTCAGATGTTTTTTAACAAACAATATTGTTCTGCTCGGGAGTTTGTTCTGTCATTACTTCTTCCCAGCGAAAGCACTAGGATGTAGTGAAGGATGGGAATTTCGGGGCCTTTTGTAATTTTGGTATTTAAAAAGTGCTCATTCTCAGTCTAATTTGCATAAATGACTTGATATCAATGGTAATTATGATGATTAATTCTTAATTAAATTCAATATTATTAACCGAGGCTCTGAATCAATTTGGGTCACAGTTCGGGGACAAACTATGATAGACATAACATTTGCTTCAGAAAACGCGACAAAATTCGTAACGAATTGGCATGTATCGGGCGAACCTACTCTCAGCTCCGATCTCAGAAGGATCCGTTTAAAACTCACTTCTAACACGAGAAAACCCGTACCTACCGAAATGTAATCCCCAGCGCACCGAGTTGCCTAGGTACAAG
Organism: Sesamia nonagrioides; assembly: GCA_017933935.1. NCBI lineage: Eukaryota > Metazoa > Arthropoda > Insecta > Lepidoptera > Noctuidae > Sesamia > Sesamia nonagrioides. The sequence continues at coordinate 104,523 of JADWQK010001360.1, read as the reverse complement.
CGCCTTCTAGCCGCCCAGCCGAACCAGTACAGATGGAAGAAACTATTGCAAAGCTCTCATAATAGCTAACAGAAGTTTACCTTGCCTGCTGTAAGCTAAGGACACCATGAGCCGTCAGCAAGCGAAATCCCTGGTGGAACGCTGGGCTCGGGAGGGAAGCTCAGACACTTTACCGAAACATTTAATAGAACTAAAAACAGCAGGCTCACAGAAGACTGAGAAGTATACAAAGAAACCCAATACACATAAAAAGCAAATTGGTTAAAGTGGGCTATCAACACCTTCCCGCCATCAAGCCCGGTACTGGATGGTATCTTTACAGTCCTGGGGCTAGAGCACATCACACCATGCCTTGCTAAAGATCTATCAGGCATGTGCACGCATGTTCAGGCACGTTCAGACACATACCGCTAGCTTGGCGGGAAGTGAAAGTCATCGTCATACCAAAACCTAGGTAATCATACTACACAGCACCCAAAGCGTGCAGTCAAGACCAAAAGTCGAGTTACAATCTCACAAAACTATGGCCAAGCAATACTAGTTGTAGTTACGACCTTCTTCTATAATAAAGTTTGATACACACTCATACACATTGACAACTTACTGCCCGCTTATGATTGTTAGGTACTACTTACTAATTTCAACGTTCACAGTAAGTGTTTCAATGGCCTAGCGGTCCTCACCTTGATAGGCATTCAAGGTGGTTGGAGTTCAAATCTAATAACTTACAAAATATTTTTGAAATGTTAATTGGTGAGTTATGAATGCTGACAACAAAAATATGTAAAATATTGATCCGCAACTTAACGATGATACTTTATTTTAAGATTTTTTCTATATTAGAGTCATTATAAAAAGATGACGGTAGATTTGAAACAAACTGAACAAAAAATATTCCACTACCTACAATAACTATTATTAACTACAATAACTCAAATAATATTACTTAGCTGTTGTTGGTTGGTGAAAATATAGTTACGAGTTTGTGCTATTAGTTTTACTTTTTTAATCAATATGCAGCAATATATCTCAGATATCATAATATGAAACCGGGTTTTTTGTAAGTTGTTTTTATTATTATTTGGGTAAGGTGCAAACGAATCGCTTGTTGCAAGTGTGTAATAAATTTGTTATTGTTTTAGATAAATACTGTAAGCCAAAGTCAAGAGGTTGGAGGACGAAGGTGGCTGATGTGTCGAGACAAGAGGAACGAAACAACAATATTTACCGTTGAATAAACCTTTACATCGTGCGAACAAGGGAGGTTGCATTTGTGGTTTAAAAATAAACTGGCGAGACTGGTGGAGACTTATCGAGCTAAATAAAAAAAAAAAAAAACAATTTATAACAATCACAGTGCAGAAGTGTCCTACAGAGTGTTTTAAATATATACCATTATATATCTTAATACCGGCCTCTAAACCAACTCGTAAAGTAATTTACACAGAACAGACAAAGTAATTAGAATGGAAATAGTTCGGAATCAGTATTAGAACGCGTGTCACCGCTTGATTCCCCTCTATAACTCGCCTGTATGCAAGAGACCAATACGGAAGCGCATTACGCACACAAATAAATACTCGCACTTCGATTATAAGTTTGTAATTGGTGATCACACTAACGTAAACAGTGCATTTGACGTACACTCCTACATTCACAAATTTCTCATACACGCTATGGCGACCAAAAGGTCGATATTTATATCGATAGTTTATATCGATAAAATTGGCAGAAAAGGATTAATTGTGTTCTCATTATGTAGTTTCGTATGAATTAGGATCTTTACATATAAGTATACATGAGATTCCAGTTATATGATTTTTAAGTAATTTGTAGGGGATTTAAAAAAAAGAAATGTACTTATAAATTTACATAACTTGATAATGTGATTTTTTGTTTATGGTGCTATCAACATAAAATTAGAGTTGAATGAAAGGTTTAGGTGTAAAACAGTTTTACAAGAAGTTTTGAGGTGATAGGAATTTTCGAGATTTTAGCAAAAATGTGTAATAAAATGTCGTACCTACCTAACTTTACTTATTTTAAATATTTTTTCCTATAAACAAATATATTTCCTATAATATATACAATATGTTAAGAAAACCCTGTCCGACCCGTAAGGGTAGTAAAGGTTAGGTAAACACATGACCAAATAACATATGAAATTTTACATAATCGTCATAATGACAATACTAGTGAATTTTGAAATAATATTTTTTTCCCGCGAATTAATTCCAACTTCCCCAAAATTTGGTAATTTTTAAAAAGTGACAACATTATTTTTGGCGGTATAATTCTGAGCGAATAGCGACGCGGCCGCGTGCCGCGTGCCCTGCCCCTCTTCGCCCGCGACTGTATGGCATACCGCACATGTTTTAAGTTACCTCTTTTTGCGAAATAATATTTATTTCTTTTAAAGTTTAGCCCGGCTTTGTAGGCATTAGTAGAATTAGTTATCGATACCTAACAATACCTTCACGGATCGGATAGGGTTTTCTTTACATATTGTATATTTCCTATAAAAAATAATTTATTAAAAGTTGTGTTGTGTCTGTTTAACCTTAAGGATCAAATTTGTTCATAATTACCGATAGTAGAAAATAGGAATAAAATACGGAACCTAAGTCCAACAAATATGAGCACAACGGTTATGACAAAACTTACCAAAGAACAAATCCGAACTATTTGCTCTCTTGGGACCATACCTGGTTTTAGGTACCTTTTACCCGGTTTTTTAATGATATAATCATTTTCGATAAACTGTTTAGAGCAAATAGTACTAGTCTTTGTCGGAATCCTATTTACTCTACCAGTCACGTCAATCCATCGCTCTCTTATAACGCTAGCTTGTTTAGGAAACCTAAAATTTACAATGTATTTATTTTTATTTGCAATTTATTAAAATAAATATTAACAGCTGACATGGCTCTTTATATCATTCCATTACATTTATTTGATAAGATAAGATATTTTATTTTGCACATAAGGGTGCAAACATGGCGGTACATAATATTAATACGAACAGCCTTATTTCGGCAATTAAATGGCATGCACAATTAAAATGTTCACAATTTAAAAATACACAAATTAAATCATATGAGTAGTTCTAGTTCATTGTTTGCTTAATAATATATTAATGTCAGTTTCTAATAATTAAATTATATAAAATAGTCAACCAAGATGTTTCTAAAACAAAAAGTCTGCCAAACTATAATAATAAGCCTTGACCACATAAAAATTACGAAGGCTTTTCTTAAACAATTAGTAATATATTATTTAAATATGTCTAACTAAAAATAAAATTAATAATATTTTATTTTTAGTTAGACATATTTATTATTATATTATATTTAATATAAAATGATTCAAACAATATATTTATGAAATCTGAATTCTATGGATAATTTTAATTAACCACATGGTCACCTCACTATAAATAAACATGGCGCCCTGCATTTCGGCCAATCAGGGCAAAGGACAAAATGACAATGAGTAAAGTGTAGAGGACGCATTGGATTCACTACATCGTACGCGGACTTTCTTATTGTTTTTCCAAAGCGAAGACAAACCGAGCAATGTAATTTTTTTCTTCCTTGAAGCAATAATATCATGGATGTTTGGAATATCATTGTTTTCAGTATGTTTTTGTGTTTTTACAAATTTTACTACAACATAATATTATTTTCGACTTGCCGATGGAAAGATATACCACTTCGTTGTATAGTTGAGGTCTGGCTTTTTGCCCTGCATGTTATAATTGCACAATACGGCATTTTAAAGCGGAGCTCCGACTCGTGAAGTACTTATAAGAATACTAAATGAATGTTTCGGACGTTCGGTCGACATAAGATTTGCGTCTCACATGTGTGGCACGGCAGCCACGCCTACACGGCCTTTCCAGTCTTATATTAACTATTCCGTGGTAATTTAGCTAAGTGACAGTAATATGTTCGGTTGGCTTAATGGCTAACAGATGTCGCCTTTTGCAATTTCAATACAAATTACTTTTGGTAAATTATAAAAATAATTTCGGAATTCTATAAGAAATAAGTTCGTTAACTTTTGAACTAAGAAAGCGCTTGAAGATTATAAACTCATGCCATCAAACTCCGAAAAAAGGCACTGCAGGATGGCAGCACTAGTACCATGCTATACACGCAAAAAAATTGTAAATGTAATAAGCACTGTTTTGTGTTCTAAGTATAGATTATTTTATGATTGTAATAATATTCAGGTTAAGCTTCAATCCTCTTTTCTTTAAGAAAATGAATAATTAAGCTATAACCTCTTTAATGATAACATATAATACTATAACTTTCATATCTAAAAATCAAAAATGATTTTTTTATATTTTTTACCATAATAATATCATAAGTTTGTCAAGGATTACTTTCATATAAAATATTACAATGCTGCCATTTCAACGTTTGTTTCATTTATTAGTATAAGTATATCTCGTCATCATCTCAGCGTTTATCCCGGTTGCATCCGCGGCTTTCGTGTTGGAGCCCGGGGTCCGCTAGTAAGTATAAGTATATTTATAACGAATAATATGTAACTTTATAATATATCGCATTATAACATGCTTATTGTTTTATTTTTATATATTTTTTATTATATTACATCTATAGTAAACTAAAACATATAATAAAAACCTATTTTGGTATAAATATTCAGTAAACTTTCCTATTCGTTTAAAAATAATTTGCAAACATTTTTACTTTAAAATACAAATCAGTTATCATAATTTTAAATTATATGAAACAACAAAAAGATTTGCCATTATTAAGGATCGAGCCCACAATCGCTGGCTTATGATAGACCATTGTTAAGTGCGGCCGCTAACTTAACTTCAAATGAAGTAACGAAATTTTGCATTACTTTAAAGAAAGACGAAGACTGCGATAAAAAAAAAATAATGCGTTAGTGTGCGTGACCGGTTTAGCGCAGGCGACAGTAGTATTTAAGGTGGGAATGGACTTCTACTGCTGATAGTACATACCTATAAGATTTACATCGTTTTTACCAAACGCCCTAGAGACTATGGGTCGCCCATACATTCACGGCGGACCGGACTAGATCAAAAGAATCAGCACTGCACAGCGTGGAATCCAAGATTAAATGCGCTGTGGATCACAAATGCTAAGCACTGGCAGTATTCATTGACATCGGAGGCGCCTTTGAAAAGACCACATTTACAAGCATTAGCTTGGCCTTAGACAGGCACAACATAGTAGGTACTATCCATGATAGGCTGGATCTACAATATGCTGGAAAAAAAGAGGCGTAAACGACTCGTATCGTGGCGGGGGTCATCAAGATAAGAACTGAAACCCTCGGGACACCATGATCTTTATATAGATAGATGTTCTCTACGAGCCAGGAGACTTACCTAGGTTACTAGAGGGAGGTGGGCGGATCGGAATAGGCACCAATGGCCACCATGGCCTACATACAATAGTCTACTTGAAGGATTAAGTGAAGAAATCAAACCCATAACAAAGAACATACATGGTAATGATGAAATTTGTTAGTAGAAAACAGTCTCCTCTTTGTGGCAATAACTAAGCCCAATGTAAGTAGGTTGATTGTGCCCTCTGCGTGCGAGTCGATATGTGCGATAGTATCACTCATATTACAATAGCTATAATTGCTTGACAGTGGCATAAATAACAAACTGACAGCCTCCGTGGCGTAGCGGTAGCTGACGCGGCCGCTGCGCTGCAAGGTGGCGCGGGTTCGATCCCCGCACAGTGCAAGTATTTGTATGCATGAATATGAATATTTGCACTGGTCTGGACGTGCCTCGGAAAGCACGTTAAGCCGTTGGTCCCGGTTGCCGTACAAACATCTAGTGGCAGTCGTTATGGGTTGTTGGAGCCCTCGAAAGTCCAACAATTGGTCTAACTGTAATGCTTCGATGTCGTCTTCGGGTTGTGGAGGTCAGACGGCAGTCGCTTCACGGAAAATGTCGAAGATTAGCCATATCAGCAGTTGGACTGGTAAAGCGGACCCCAGACTCTAAAGCTGAAAAGGCTTCGGATGCGACTGGGATTAACACTGGGATGATGATGATGATGAATGTAAGTAGGTTGATGGCTTTTAAATAATTATAATATCTGTCTGTTCAAGAAAGATTTTGGGAATAAAAATACCTAACTTTAAAAAAATAAATTTATTTACAAAAATAAAGATATTTTATGTTTTTTACAAACACTTTTATTTATATAAATTAGGATTGCAAACAGATGAGACAAAGATGTAAATACATGTTTTTTGTCTTTTTTGTTTAGAAGTGGGCATCATTTAACCTTGAAAAGGCTAATAAAAGGAACTTTTGACAGTCATCATTACAAACAATATACAATTAAGATTAATGAATTCGGCTGCCCATAAAAAAAAAAAAAAGTTCTTGTCGGAATGTTGTATTATATGTTCTAAATAGGCTATTTGACAGATTTATAATTTCTATCTTGAATTACTTGGTTGCGGTTAAGAAGTTTACCAAAAGTTTTATTTTTTTTATTTCACATACGTATTTCGTAAGAAACACACAAATAAAAATTCAAATAAGCCGCCGAAACGCATTATTCAGCAATATGGCGTGGCGCTTTGTAAGTGACGTCGTGTTTATCTGTTATTTGTCAGTCAGAAAACAAAAAAAATACCACAAATCGCTCCAAATATCGTTAAAAATCTTCTAAAAACGCTAAAACACCTGAGAACACATAGAACGACAACAAGTGTTTATGAACGTATGACGTCATCGTGACATTAGCCAATCCGGATCGTTTCACCATATTTGGCGCGAGAAACAAAATCCCAAACATATTTTTGTGTTTCTGGATATATTAAATGTTATAATTTTCATTAAAACTCGTATAAATGACATATAGAACCCTCATTTTATGCATGTAAACCAAGTAATCACAAAAATATTCACACTGTCAAATAGCCTATTGCGGACAACTTGGCTTTCGCTATGTAGGGCTTGTGATTTTAGTTCTTCCTCAGTTGGGTAGATGACTGTAGTTGTAGTGCCGCTACAGGAGAATCTTCCAGGCGTAGGGAAGCCCAGCCCGTGCTAAGCGGTGCCGACGATACCGGTGATTGATGGGAGGTGTGGGAAAGGACATTGATACGAAGTTTTGGCTGAACCTGTCGGATCATATCATAAATTCGGTTCAGGGTGAATGATACAACAACACGGGAAGGAAGATGCGTCCGGAGGCACATGAAAATACATAAGGCATATGCAAAATGGCATACTACTCACGGCGTGGCCTGTTTCGACGATGTTTATCTGCCCCTGGAAGTTTTTTGAGAGAGTGCCAATCTAACCAACAACTTTCGAAGCAGACATACTCATCACAGGTCACGCAATATGTAGTCACCATTTTGCTTGTACCTTTCCGGTAGCAAATGATACACCGTTTGCGGTTGTTTCTGGGCTGGATCTTTGGAACGTGAATTATATCTCGCCTAAGCCTCGTCAATTCCTGGGACGATGGCAAATTTTCTTGTGGAAACTGGAAATGATTCTCCACAAGAGAATTGGCCAGCTGTTCTCGGAACTGACGATGCGTCATGGGAGGCATATTTCGACATTTCAAAGAAGCCAACAAAATAATGTAAGCGTTCAATACACTTGCATTCAACAACCGCTTAAAAATTTTCATATACCACTTGACGCACCTTTTTCTTTCAATTAAATACATTGAAAGTTTTTGATCTTTAAGATCAACCCCTCCCATTGTGTTGTTGTAGTCACGAACGACAACAGGTTTTATAAGAGGCCTACCAGCCTTCCGACCCACAAATGTTTCTGGAGTGTGGTAAGTGGAGATCATAGTCACCACTTTAGTGTCTTTCCATGCAATGCACGAAACGTCACCGCAGTGGCGAGATATGATGCTACCCCTGGCCACATTCCTTGGAACGTTTTTGAGCTCAATTGGTACATGCTTGCGATTTGGACGCAACGTTCCCAAGCAATCAAAGCCTAGAAATTTGAGGTACCGCGCTAACGCTGGAGAATTATAAAAATTGTCCATCGTTACGCAGTGACCCCGATTCTCTAGGCCTTTCAGTAGGTCAATCACGACACTAGCGCTTTTTCCAGCCAAAGCCACACTGGGAGCAGAAGTGTGATTTTGACTGTCGTCTTTACCTGCATAAATTTCAAATTTATACAGGTAGCCCGTCTTCGACACGCAAAGCTCGAAAGGTTTCATGCCGAAGCGGGCAGACTTCGAGCGGATCGCTTGTATCCAAGACAAGCGACTCTTAAATAGTGTCAATGATTCGTCAATGGCTATATCGGGATGCAAATTGTACAAGCTTGAAAACTTGTTATTCAAATGCCGAATAATTGGTGCAAGTTTCCACAACTTTGCCGGGAGCAAATTTCCTTCAGTTTGAGACAAATCCTGGCTCCCTGCAGAATTGTTCACAAAATGAATAAATTTGTTCAGCAATATGAAGCGGTTAAATTGCATCAATTTTCGTAATTTGGGCATCTCGAGATAGCCAGTAGACTTCCAGAACTCATGTTGGGACGTGCGTGGGTCCAAGCCCATAAACATGAGTATTGAAAAGAAAACGTACATCTCATCTTCATTAGTATCAGTCCACTTATGAAGACGAGATGACGTTTTCAATGTACCTGCTGCCGTTTGTGCATCGATCACCTGTTTGGCATATCTATTTGTTTCGGTGACTATATGCCCTATGATGTCTTTACCCCAAATAGCAGTAAAGGCATCATAAGGCGTATCATAGTCTTCAATAGGCCCGACGGTAGGAACCGAAAATACTTCGGCTACACCCCGGAAACTATCAAAGTCCTCTCGCCACTCGAAATCAATAGAGGTGCCAACCATTTGATCGATGACGTCGTCCATTGCACTCTCAATCGAATTTACTATATGAGTTGTAGGCTCATCCAATTCCTCGTCATCCGGAATAGTCCTCGACATACCACCGGTAGCAGCGATTTCATCCAGATTAAACTCATCGTTCACTGTGAGCTCCGTCATCAGTGGTTTTCTAAAATAGAAATGACCAAGGTTATTATATACAATAATCTATAATAATAAATACATAGAATCGTGTTACGACCATTATATAAAATACTCGCGGAGTGACACAATGGGGACTGCACAGAGGTGGGGGTGGAGGGGGCAACCATAAACGTGGTTCGGGCTCCACCGTCGGCTCGCTGGTATTGTCCGCTGCCATCCTCATTATGCTGTGGAGCTCACGATCAGAGGATCTCGGCCCTGGCGTCAACGACCGAGACCGAGATCGTGACCGTGATCGCATCATTCTAAGTATCAATAAAATAAATTCCACTATAATAACAAATATTAAATTCAATAAGTAACAGTGTACTACTATTTATCTAAATCTATAAAATATTACTAAATTTAAAATCTTCTATAATATAACATAATCTATAATATAATATAACAATACTTTCAATAAACATGGTCTAAAGTCCAGTCTACACGCTCCGTCTTGCATGCGCAGTCCAGGCCTGTGCAATCATGTGACTGTACAAAAAGACGGTACATTCGGGACTGCGCGCGCTACCGTCTAGCCGTTCACACACACACGCTTACCTGCGAAAACTGGTTTACACAGGCATGCTCGCAAGTAGACACGAAAAAAGTATCGATACTTTATGGTATCGAGTATATTTCTTTCGATACCGATACAAGTACTTTTGACGAGGTATCGTATCGAACAAAGTCCGTTGCCGGTAGGTTGCCAGATTCATATTTCACTTGTTTGAAATGTTTGATTCTAACAAATTTGTTATTTTTTTATTGATTCCTGCAACTTCAATGCATTTAGAAAGATTGTTTTTGAAAATTGGAAATACAGTTTCTTTTTTTGTTAGGATGGGAAATCATCAAATGACTTCTCCCGCTCTGGGCGGAGCGGAACGGCGTGTCAGACTTTTACTGACTAAAACCCACCCGTGTTTCTTCACTTGCCTGTGGGACGGCCAGGGCCACGGTTTCTTGTTTAACCAACCCGCAACCCTGACCCAGGCGGCATCGGTCTTCGTGGACCCTGTCACGATGTGCTGACATCTCTTTGAGGCGCGCGTGAAACACGACGCGCCGTCGACTCGGGCCTGGTCCTTACCGGGCGGCGAGCTGCCCATTGTTCACCGCCCGCAGGCCCGCGCCTACGGTGGCTGGGAGTTTGGCGTCATCTCCCGACCAGAGCGTCTCCTGCGGCGGCTAGTGGCGTGAGGGCGTTGGGATTTGCTCCGCCTCCTCCATTGCCAGCATTACTGCTTCGCAGAAGGAGGTGACGGCCTGCCATGCACTCTCGCTCCGGAACATGGCCTGGAGCAGGGTCGGACGCGAGAGATCGCCGCTACTAGGACACGGCGGTGCTCTACCCAAGCCGGGCAGACCTCCACCGTACGCTCCGTGTCCTGAGAAATTGGAAATACCTTCGACAGCGACAGAGAGAACCATTAACTTTACTATGATACTTTAGCGATAAAGTTGAAAATCGAATAAATGTAGCAGTTTGATGTGCCTGCTGTCTTCTGTAAGTATAATTACTAAAACCCCTAACTGCCTATCGCTAAAAAAGCTGGACAAGCTTCTTTTAAACCGACTTCAAAAAGGAGGAGGTTACTAAATTCGACCGTATATATGCTTTTTTTTTTATGTTTGTTCGCGCGTAACTTCGTCGTTTATGAACCGATTTTGATAATTCTTTTTTTGTTGGAAAGAAGACATTCCCAAGGTGGTCCCATGATAAGGATATCAGGGTCTGATGATGGAAGACCAGAGAAATCAAGGGGAACTTTCAAAAATCGTAGGGGCGATTAGTGCATTTCTTAGTATTTTCATTAAGTATTTAAAGCACTACAATTTGATAAAGGTCTGGAGTAGATTTGATGATGGAGCCGGAAGACAGTCGAAGGAACTCCTCAACAATTCACAGCAGCAACCTTGTGTTTGGGCTTGATTAATTTCTATTGATAAGAACTTTACACCTAGATGGGTTCTGACTGTCATAAGAGCTCTGATGAAGACAAAGGCCAGTTCCGGAAACTCCTCAACGGTTTGCAGTAGCTACTTTGTGTTTGGTTTTAATTCATTTATATTGATGAGAACTTTGCACCCATTGGGTTAAAATAATGGTCCGCAGTACCCAAATCTGATGATTAAGACCATAGGCAGTCGAGAGATTTCTTTCAATTACGGGTAAAAATTAAAGTAAACAAAATTACGTCATTTCCCAACTATATTTGGGTCAGCTTCCAGTCTGACCGGATGTAACTGAATACGTAGTACCTACTTTTCACAAATAAAAAGTGTAAAATAAAAACTTTTTTACAAAAAAACAACCGACTTCTAAAAACCACTACAAAGTGAAAAATAACTAATTTCGGTAAAATAACTGAAGTCGGTGTCAAAAACTAATACCTATACAAAAACCAAAGACACCGACTTCCGAAATTAGTTATTTTTCACTTTGTAGTGGTTTTTAGAAGTCGGTTGTTTTTTTGTAAAAAAGTTTTTATCTTGAGCGATTATACCGAGAAGGAATGGGATATAATATTTTAGATTTAAAAAATGTGACTTTACATACTGGTTGTTTCTATTTGTCTAATATTTACGTGCAGACGACAGCAAGTCAAGCTACCCGACACTGTCAAATATTCCCAATCAACCTTGAGCCATGCTTTAGGGATAAATATAAAATTCTAATAAAGAAATCGGACAGATTGTGTGTGGTAGCTTGATGTCTTTTCGTCTGTACCATTTGTTATTTTTTCATTTTGTCTAACTGAATGTAGGTAACAAACGATACTTGCTAACATTGACAAACTAAAGTATGGCGTAGGCCCTGCCTGAGGAAAGAACTCGGTACTTTGAGGTATCGATACTTTTGTATCAATACTTTTACAAGCACGATACTTTTTTTTATCGATACTACTCATGAATAGAGTATCAGTACTTTCTATTTGATGCCGTGATCCTACTAACGTATGGCGTAGGCCCTGCCTGGGAAAATAACTCGGTACTTTGAGGTATCGATACTTTTGTGTCGATTACTTTACGAGCACGATACTTTTTTATCGATACTACTCATGAATAGAGTACTTCTATTTGATGCCGTGTCCGTACTAACGTATGGCATAGACCCCCTGCTTGAGAAAAGTACTCGATACTTTAAGGTATCGTGTACTTTTGAGTCGATTACTTAACGAGCATCATATTTTTTTATCGATACTACTCATGAATAGAGTATCGGTACTTTCTATTTGATGCCGTGTCCCTACTAACGTACCTATGGCGTATACCCCCGCTTGAGAAAAGTACTCGATACCTTGAGGTATCGATACTTTTGTAGCGATACTTTTACGAGTACGATACTTTTTTATCGATACTACTCATGAGTACAGTATCGATACTTTCTATTCGATACCGTGTCCCTACTCGCAAGTAAGACGGAGCGTGTAGACGGGACTTAAGTGATAAAATAGATTGACTAGCAAAAATAATGTAACTGGACATGGAGAAAAGTTTGCGACTGTAGGTACTTGTTACGCTACATGTTTGAGTGTGCGCTATTTCTAGCGCACACTCCAACATGCAGACACAGCATTTGTTGACTTTGAACAAAATTCTTCAATTACTTGCAATGAACTAGAATTTATCAATTTATTAATTTACGAGCATTTACATTGCTCAAATGGTTTCCTATATAAAATTCCTACCTACTTGTATAAATTTTGTAGAATACTTAGTAAAAAAAACACCTATTATCATCGAAAACATCTGGTATCAATAACGGAAATTGGCGCCTCATAAACTATTCACACTTTTAAGTACGTAAGTACGTAAGTCATCACTGGCAACACACACTGGTCAAAGACTTTAGTCTTGAGACACTGTGGTATCTTGGACGACGAGAAGATGTAGCATAGCTTCCCGAACGCTGCCCAGCCGAGCTAAATTCGACGAGACACCTCTTTCTCGAAGTTGGACCTACCTAGTTGTCCCAGGTAGGTATATATGTATACTCGTCAACAATTTCGAGTGCAGAGCAACCAACTAGAATTGGAGTTCGGAGGAGAGTTCGACATGATCTTCGTCTTATCTATGTTCATCTTTAGACCCACTTGTTGGGAAGCTCTGCTGAGGTCATTGAGCATTTTGCCCAAGTCTTCCAGGGTCTCAGCCATGACTACGATATCATCTGCAAAACGGAAATTAGTGATGTACTCGCCGTTGATGTTAATGCCAAGGCCTTTCCAGTCCAGGAGCTTGAAGACATCTTCCAACGCAGCAGTGAACAATTTGGGAGATATGACATCTCCTTGTCTCATTCCACGCTGGAGTTGGATCGGTTTCGAGTCCTGATCCTGGAGGCTACAAACACTATCACCTTATCTAACGATGGTCAATTTGGCACCGCTGGAGAGACTGTAGCACTGCCCAAGTCACGATCGAATCGAAGGCCTTCTCATAGTCCACAAACGCCAAGCATAATGGTTTGTAATACTCCTCGGACTTCTGTATAACTTGCGGCAACGTATGTATGTGGTCTATGGTGCTACAGCCTTTTCGGAAGCCTGCTTCTTCGGGAGGCTGGAAGTCGTCGAACCTGCGAGCGAGATGATTCGTGATGACACTTGAAAACAGCTTATAGACATGTATATCGGTCTAGTTTTTCAGTAGGTATTGTCACCTTTTTTGAAAAACAACACCACCACGCTACTGTGCCACGCCTTAGGAGTTTCACCTTTACGAATGGCTCATTAACTCACAATGGGCCTCATACGAAGTCTCAGAGTCACACAGAGGGCAAGGGAAAGAGCTATGCTCGAAGTTTCTCTGCCTGATTAAATTAGAAATGAGGAGATCTGCAGAAGAACCAAAGTCACCGACATAGCTCTTCGAGTCGCTAAACTTAAGTGGCAGTGGGCAGGGCACATTGCTTGTAGAACCGATGGCCGATGGGGCAGTAAGGTTGTGGAGTGGCGACCACGTACTGGGAGACGCAGCGTAGGAAGGCCCCCAACAAGGTGGACCGATGACCTGGTGAAGGTCGCGGGAAGCCGATGGATGCTGGCAGCACAAGACCGGTCAGCGTGGAAAGCCTTGGGGAGGCCTTTGTCCAGCAGCGACATCTATAGGCTGAAGAAGAAGAAGAAACAATAAAATATCTAAAACCAATATTTGAATCACAATCTACACAATATTTCCAGTAATCTGATATATAATTTCAATACATAATCACTTACCGTTTCCTTTAAAAATTCATTTTTAAAAAGCACCAAACACAACACAAGTTCATTCAATTTTGATTTTGATTGATTTTGAGTACAAGTTCAGCAGGTTTCGAATATGGCAGATGATTTTTACCAAGAATGAGAAAAAAATAATTTTTTAAATGTTGTTGCTTGATAAATAGTATAAATTTAAGTTATGTTGGCTAAAGTGTCACTTTTCTATAGAAGTATTTTTATGTGAACCAATCACAGTAGTAATAGGTTTGAACAATGTGAAGTCAGCCATGTTGCTTATGTTCCGATATTGGAGCATATGGCATATTGGGTGCAAATCTCTTATGCACCAACATGTGTGCATAAAACACTCAACGGGTTAAATTGGTTTGGCATTGCAATAGGAATAAGCAATAAAAATGTTGATCATTATTTGTTTACATACCCATCATCAGAAGAAACCGTTGGTTGTGATATATTTTGCACAGCTAGCTTCAAAGCCTCAGCTATAGTAGGTTTAACAGTAATCATAGGTGTCTCAAATGGAGGTCTCGGTAGTTGTGGACCAACTACTGGTGCTCTCACTTCAATTACTTCCTTTTTATCCAATTCTGTGTCCAAAGCCTTTTTCTCTGGTTCTGGAGGTTTCTAGAAGGGAATAATATTTATTTATAAAAACAGATATTACTTCATTCATAGAAAATTGGTTCAAGAACACAAACAAAAAAATACAAACCACATTTGAATGCTTCGACAAAGTACATCCCTTGATATTTAGAAATTCCGTAAAGTCAACACTCTTCTTGTTGCAACATGACCAGCCCTTATAAGCATCGTGAAACACAGGCGTGCCAGGATGATGGCGGCATTCATCTGTAGTTTACCAAAACACTCATTCAACATGAGAGTAATTTAGATGTTATTAAACTAAGAATGTAAAACTAATAATGTAATAGAGCCCAAATACTGGGCTATATTTTGCCTTAAATTAATAAAAATCAAATTCAATTTAATTGGTTTATCCTGAGTCAGTTCATAGGGTAGTCAATACTGGTAATAAATTCAAGTTTATAGGTCGCTATGTTATGCCAAGAAGCGTACAAATAAACATAGTTGGGTACAAAATCGAAAATATAAATTAATCATGTACAAATAAATTTTTCTCCTCTTCTTCAACTCGAAAATGTTTCTTTTTATCACTGTTATGCATATAACATTTTGTGATCATTTCGAAGGTTTTTAATCAGAAATCACTGGAAATAAGAGGTTAGAATGAATATCCTCCTGGTATGAATCGGCTTTAGTTAATGAAAAATCTAGAAAATTCGCATACCTTTATCGTTGTGTTTGGGGTCAAAGAGTTGGCCACAACCACGATTATAACACTGCACAAGGTTCTGGCTTTCTGGCATTTTGATTCAAGAAACGTGAATTCAAACGCCAAGACAAAGCGCAAGGAATTGACGATAAAAAATAAAACTATTTTTGATTTATGTACTGAGTGACAGACAACATCGAATCCACCACAGAGCTTTTTTTTTTTGGTTCAATTCTTTCCGTTCTTCTGAACGGAAAAGGCAAAGGCATAGTACGCCATACAGCCTAGTTTTCAGTATATATATTCTTGAGTAAACTTCTATCCTAACTTATCCTAATTAATCCTAGCTTATCCTAAACTTATCCTAACTAATCTAACTCCTTTCGTTTCCCGCGTTTGGACGATAAGGAGCGGTTTAGCGTAAAGACATGATGCGGCCACTATGCTACAATATTTCACTGTTCTTTTGGAATTATTCACTGAATGCAATTTTACTACATAAATCACGCGTTTTTATTTAGTAAACGACACTATAAATAATTTTAAAAGTCCAATGAAAAATGAGCGTGACACTCATCTTGACATTCCCGCCAAACTCCTCAGCTGTTTTCTCCTAACCACAGAGATTTTTTTTTTTGGTTCAATTCTTTCCGTTCTTCTGAATGGAAAAGGCATAGTACGCCATACAGCCTAGTCTTCAGTAGATATTTTCTTGGGTAAACTTCTATCCTAACTTATCCTAAATAATCCTAACTTATCCTAGCTTATCCTAAACTTATCCTAACTAATCTAACTCCTTTCGTTTCCCGCGTGTGGCCGATTAGGAGTGGTTTAGCGTAAAGACATGATGTGGCCACTATGCTACAATATTTCACTGTTCTTTATAAATTATTCACTGAATGCACTTTTTACTACATAAATCACGCGTTTTTATTTAGTAAACGACACTATAAATAATTTAAAAGTCCAATGAAAAATGAGCGTGGCACTCATCTTAACTTCCCGCCAAAACCTCTTTGTTTTGTTGTATCAGGCGGCAGGCCAAAGCAAAGAGTAGGTTTTTTTTTTTTTCTCCTCTGGCACTCCACGGTTTGTGTTAGCCAATGACGAGTAAAAGGTAGGGAAACGGAATAATGGTAAAATGGAACGCAATTGGATATTTATCTGTAAGGTATAGGATCAGTAGGAAAAAATATTTACACATATTACAAAAGAGGATGAGGATATGAAATGGATGGATATTTACAGTTTTATTTTATTTAATGAGATGAATGTAGCTATACTTTTATATACATTGATGTCGTTAGTGTGAAGTAAGGCAATAATGGAAGTTGGAAAAGGAATATTAAGAGATAAAAGACTGTCTTTAAAGGAAGTGCGATCATAAAGAGGACAGGAGAGGATGATATGATTTAGATCACCAACATCTGTTCCACACACACAAACAGGGTCGTCAACAATTTTCAGCCTGGCGAGATGAGCTGGGGAACAAACATGTCCTAATCTCATGCGCGTCAAAGTTGACGTCTCAATCTTACTAAGTTTTGCTTTTATGAACCACGGCTTTGCAGGAAGTTCTGGTTGAATACGGGTATAATGTTGCCCCTTTGATTTACTGCCAGAATCCCATTCCTCCTGCCAGGCGTTTTTTAAAAAAGATTTTGGTAAAGCCACAAGGTCTTGACAATAGTTTTCATATGGAAAGAAATCACCGCCTTGCACTGCATCACTTGCTAGTTTATCCGCCACATTATTACCATGGATGCCAGTGTGACTTGGTATCCAAATAAACTGTAAATCAAACCCCTGCAGCTGAAGCGAGAATGCTATTTCCCTTATTTTAAAAATAATATGTAATTGCGATTTTTGTTTGAATGGAAATTTGGCAATTGCTTGAAGAGCGCTTAATGAATCTGTGAAAATTATAGCTTTTTTAAGTTTACACATACGAACATATTCGACGGCCCTAAGTATTCCGAAGCATTCACCCGTATAAACAGAAGTCTCGGGAGGAAATTTAATTTTTTGAACTATATCATATTGTGTATGGTAAACCCCTACACCTACACAGTCAATTGCAGCAGGTTTAGAAGCATCAGTGTAAATGCAATGGAAATCAATAAACTGCTCAGATATTAATCGGTTAAATTTTAATTGAACACAGGGATCAGATTTACTAACAAAATTATATATTATACTGGGAGAAAAGTGTAAACTGTCATAACTGACGCAAAATAAAGGGAGTTTATTTGAACGGTGCGTAGGGGAAGAGAAGGAAATGAACTTCTTGTAACTAACAACTAAACAGGGTGGAGATTTGTTGGACCAGTAGCTTGAAGATTCAATTTCAGACAGTAACAGTTGCAGTTTAGGGATGAGAGGATGACTAGAGAACTGTAGAATTCTGAAGAAATACTTGTCTGAGAGAAACTGTCTCCTAAGACGTAAAGGGGCTTCGCCGCACTCCACTTGGAGTGCATTCACTGAACTGGACTTCATTGCACCCGAAATAACACGTAGCGCTTTAGATTGTATTATATCTAATTTTTTGAAGGCCTTGACACTACCAGGTTCTACAATAAATAGACCGTAGTCTAAGAGGCTTCTAATAATTGCATTGTAAATCAACTTTAAGGAAGAAGGATGTGCGCCCCACCAAACACCTGAGAGGCACCTCAACATATTTAGGTGTTTTTCACATTTATTAGCTATATAATCGCAATGTGGGATACTACTCAGTTTGGAGTCTAAAATAACACCCAGGTATTTAAAGTTGTCTTTAATAGGGATTTGAACGTCTTTATAAGTAAGGTTTACTTGAGGAATATTTCTTTTGCGGGTAAAAACAACAGTTGCGCATTTAGAGATGGATAATTCCAAACCATTCACATGTAACCATGACGATAATAACGATAAAGCAGAAGTAACAACAGAGCAAGCTTGTTCTATGGAATTACTTGAAAAATAAAGCAGTAGATCATCGGCATACTGCAGTATTTTTACTTCATTGTTTATGGATAAATCTAAATCAAATGTGTAAATGTTATATAAGAGGGGACTAAGCACAGATCCCTGCGGGAGGCCTCTCCATACCTTGCGAGATAAGTGATGATCTTCAAATGGCATATATAATGTACGGTCTGTTAAAATATTTATTATAAAGTTGGATAGATTGTGTGGTACTTTTAAAACATCTAATTTGTTTTTTAATACGGAAAGTAAAACGTTATCATAGGCGTTTATATCTAAGAAAACTGCAACTGTAGACTGATTTTTGGAAAATGAGGAACGGATATCGGTGGTTATAATACTTATACAGTCAGTGGTACTTTTTCCTTTTCTAAAACCGTATTGCGAACAGCTCAGTAGGCCTTCGCTTTCAATGTGCCATTCTAGAGGGTTTTTTAATAAATGTTCTGTTAATTTAATTAACACTGAGGATAGAACTATAGGTCGGTAAGAAGAAACGTCCCTTTGGGTCATTTCTTTCGGTTCTTCTGGACGGAAAAGGCAAAGGCATAGTACGCCATACAGCCTAGACTTCAGTAAGTTTTTTCTTTAGTAAGTTTCTATCCTAACTTATCCTTTTTTTTTTTTTGACGCTGGGGTAATGCATTTACGCACCATACCCCGAAGGGCGTGTGTGGGACTTTGACGGACGTTGTTCAGGCTGTGCTGATTGCCCATGACCCCGCCACTCAGGCCATGTCGTTGTGCCGCTGTGGGTTTAGTGGGTATTCCCGGCTTCGGCTGGGCGAGTCCCACACACGCCCTTCGGGGTCATCATCATCATCATCTCAGCGTTAATCCCAGTCGCATCCGAAGCTTTTTCAGCTTTGGAGCCTGGGGCCGCTTTACCAGTCTAACTACTGAGTTTGGTTAAACTTTGACATTTTCCGTGAAGGGGCTGCCGTCGGACCTCCACAACCCGAAGGCGATATCGAAGTATTGCAGTACCAATTGTTGGACTTTTAAGGGCTCCAACAACCCATAAGGACTGCCACTAGATGTTCGTATGGCAACCGGGACCAACGGTTTAACGTGCTTTCCGAGGCACGACCAGACCAGTGCAAATATTCATAATCATGTAAACAAATACCTGCACTGTGCGGGGATCGAACCCGCGCCACTTTGCGCAGCGGCCGCGTCCGCTACCGCTACGCCACGGATGCTGTCAGTTTGTTATTTATGCCACTGTCCAGCAATAATAGCTATTGCAATATGAGTGATAGTTTGTGCTACGAAGCGAAGCTGAGTGGCACAAACTCGCACATATCGACTCGCGCGAAGAGGGCGCGCCAGTCACGCACCGGCCCGCTCCGCATTGCCCCGCTGTCCTCCTCTCACAGCAGCGCCCCGCTGTCCTCCG
This sequence comes from Sesamia nonagrioides, assembly GCA_017933935.1. Taxonomy (NCBI): domain Eukaryota; kingdom Metazoa; phylum Arthropoda; class Insecta; order Lepidoptera; family Noctuidae; genus Sesamia; species Sesamia nonagrioides. The sequence continues at coordinate 84,567 of JADWQK010001360.1, read as the reverse complement.
CTCTGCACCCCAATGCTCGTTGTCCTCCGCACCGCATCGCCTCGCCGTATTTTTATTATGAAAATCTGCTCAGCTTTGCTCCACCACGCTCGTGCTGTTTCCATTAAAGCGGAGCGGAAATTACGAACATAGTGATTTGTCAATTCGTGCACCGCTATGCTCCCCTCCGCCCTGCTCCGCGTCAGTGGAAACCCGGCCTAAAAACTGCAGACAGCAGTGGTGATGTTACCGTTAGCATTAGAAAGCACTAAAAGGAACAAGCAATTATTTAAAAACAAAAAACCCGCCTGCATAAAACTCTAACGAACTGAAAAGGTAGAAATCGTCTGCAGACTTTTGGTCGACAATGACGAATTAAAAACGATTGTGGCAGCTGATGATACACAATCTACGGCTGATATAGCAACAGCTTTCGACAAAACAAACAAAAAATACAAACTATATTGGACCATATGTGTCGAATTGGCAAGGTAAAGTATCTTGCCAAATGGGTGCCCCACGAACTCAATGATCGCCAGCGCGAAGTACGCGAGACGTGCCTGACACTGCTCAACAGACAAACAAATGAAGTAATTTTGAAACACATTGTTATCTGCGATGAAAACTGAATTCTGTTTGCTAACCGCAAGCGCTTAGCAAGTTGATTGGATCCTGGTTCAGCGCCTAAACAATGCCCCAAACGAAATCTTACCCCTAGAAAAGCGATGGTCCCTGTTTGGTGGACTAACCGGTGTGATTCATCACATCTTTTTACCCAACGGGATGAGCATTACTGCAGATGTGTACTGTGAAGAACTGAACACAATGATGGAGAAACTGGCACATCTCCAACCAGCATTGGTAAATCGCACCTCTCCGCTGCTCCTGCACGACAAAACGCGACCTCATACCGCACAACAGACAGTCTTCAAGTTGCAATAGAAGGTTGGTGGGGTTGGAGACTCTTCATCATCCGCCCTACTCACCAGACCTTTCGCCTACAGACTACTACTTTTTCCAGAATTTGAATAGATTTTTTTTTAAATTAAATTATAAACTAGCGCTTGACCGCAATCCTGCCTGATAGTAAGCAGTGACGCAGTCGTTGATGGTAAAGCGCACTATCAGTTTATTAAGAGCCTATTCACTCTAGTCTTGAAGACACTCAAATTGTAGTCCGACGGAAACACCGCCGCTGGCAAACTGTTGCAGTCCCTCGATGTACGCGGTATAAAAGAGGAGGCGAAACGCTTCGTCCGGATCGTAATGGTGTTAACAACGTAAGGATGGAAACTTGCCATACGACGGGTTGTCCGATGGTGGAACGGAGATGGGGGAATTAAATCATGCAATTCCCTCGCACACTCCCCAAAATACATCCTATAGAAGACCGAAAGGCTGGCTACTTTACGTCTGTGCTCTAGGCTTTGGAGACCGTCTCGAGTTAAGTCAGGGTTACCAATCAGCCTCTTCGCCCGCCTCTCCACTGAATCGAAAGTGGCCAGGTGACACTTACCAGCACCAGCCCAAATGTGGCTGCAGTACTTCACACACGAACCGAACTGTGCTTTGTACAACATTAAAAGCTGCCCTGGTGTGAAGTACCGCCGTACCTTTGCGATAACGCTAAATTTCTTGGCAGACGCCTTGGCCTTGGACTCAATGAACCGCCCAAAGTTTAGGTTGGAGGAAATCTCAACTCCCAATAGCTGAAGGCGGTCGGTACACTCCAAGGATACATTTCGAAAAGTAGGAGCCAAGGTGAACGGGCTCCTTTTGGGGGTGAAAAGACACGCCTGTGTTTTGGCGGTATTGAATGCTACAAGTTTGGCATTGCCCCATTCGGAAACTGCCACTTGCCTCTCGTCCAGCTGATTTCTTTAAGAATCAATAAACTGCCACTGTGTTGGCAAAAATACATTGATTGCATGGGTAATTACTTCAATTAATAAAAAAAAATTTTTAGAATCAATATATTTATTATAATCAGTGATTAAAATCCTTAATTTTGATACCCAACTCGATATGCTTGGCAGAAAAAAATATGTAATTCTTTTTTTTTTTTGTTCCATTTAATATTAAGTTATATACATATTTAGAATCAGTGTTTCAAATCCTTCATTTTGATATCCCACTCGATATGCTTGGTAAAAATTTATTTCTTTTTAACTCACAATATGGCGTCATACATCCACCATTTTGTTTTTTTTTAAATGTCAATCTAATAGCAGTTGGGCAATTAAGGCAAATCTAACGATACCTCAAATGTGAAAATCCGTTCAGCGGTTCTGGAGATACTAGGTAATAAAGAATAATACATACAAGATAGGAGCTTAAAACATAACCCTCCTGGCAGTCGGGTAATAATAGGGGGGCCTACACGTAAAGTGGGAAGAAATTATTTTTTTCATTTCAACCCCAACGTGAGATAAATTATTGGATGGGTTTCTGCTAATGTTCTGCCCTTGAAGACTAAAATTTCTTTGTTATAAAATTACTTTGATAAGGTTACGACTCTATCTTAAACACTTTGTTAACCAAACGATGTACACACACAGAATCTATTTCAACACTTAAGAGGGGACTCTAGTGCCGAGGAGTTTGGAAAATAGGTATTTGAAAAAACTATTGCCGTCGCGCTGCTTCCAACGTCTCCCGGTAAAGTGTGAAAAGGACAGTTGCAGATCAGGCTGATTTTTTAGAATATATATAGTGGTCCCCAACAAGGTGGACCGATGACCTGGTGAAGGTCGCGGGAAGTCGATGGATGCGGGCAGCACAAGACCGGTCAGCGTGGAAAGCCTTGGGGGAGGCCTTTGTCCAGCAGTGGACATCTATAGGCTGAAGAAGAAGAAGAAGAGATGTAGTACTCTGTGAGCTGATATTACCTACAAAAATGTTGACCAAAAGACGTTTCGTATTCCGCTGTCTTCTTTTTCAAAACACGACAGTTCTCAATTATTTTTATATCAAAATTTAGAGGAAAAGTATACCTACGTTTCTATTATTTTATTTTTTGTCAAAAACTTATCACGTTTGTCTAATAAGTAGTCATCTGAACAGCACGGTAAAAATGGGTTATTTTTAGCGATTTTGAAGTATTGTATTTCTTTTATTAATTAAGTTTCGGCAAAAATCAAATAATTGGGCCATGTATAGTCACGGTGTGAAATTGTAGAAAATGAAATAATTGCTCTAAAAGCATTATCCACGAAAAAAACAGCGGAATACGTTTGTATAGAGAAAGCACCACTAGAGTTGCCTCTTAAACGCCGTTTGATTAATTGAATACATAGGGGCAATTCTCATAAATCTTTAATTAATTTGATATTATGTGTTATACGAGAATTCTCTCTATTTAGTGTTGATTTTTCAATTTCCACATATTTTTCACTTGAGGAATAATGTCTTTTTTTCTCTATGCTAAAACTGTTACATTTCAATTGTATTCCACAAATAAAAAATATATGTCGATTGAAAAATCAGCCCTTACAGTGGTTGATATATTAGCCATCCTGTTTGAAACCTAAACTATATTTTATGTTTGTCAGGTTGTCAGGGCAGCAGCAATGGGTTTAATTTTGACAGTTCAACAACATTCATTGCGTTATTTACGCGGTTGAGCAGACACATTTTCGAACAGATGGAGTAATAGAGTAGCAATAAAGCTTCAAATGATTCCAACTTATAGTAATTCTGTGCTGACCTCGGAATTGACATCCCCGTGAATTGCTTGTGCCGGTGAAGTCCTTTTTTGTTTTAGACACGCAGCTTCAGTAAATACAGTTCATTCCAAAGAGCTACCTTTTTTTTTGATGGATGCTAAGATTATTGCAGGAATTGTTTGATCACTATCATATTAATCCTTGCTGCTCCACGTTAATCACGTTAAAACTACTTATTTATAGACATACTTATTATAGATGAAATTGGTACCTACATGGATAAACTATGTCAACTCTAAAATTAAAATATTGTAATAGTTTTAGCCTTTTTATAGGTACACGAGACAAACTATTTTTGGCATTCATAAATTATCTGAAAAACGTAGGCAATAGAGTTTTTTTTTAAAAGCCCCATTAACTTGGGCGTCAATCGAACTGTTAAGTAACGATTTGAATGTTATTGCTAGCTACAAGCCTTTTAATTCGATATTTAATACAGGTCGCTACGTTAGCAGTAGACCCATCAAGCTAACGAAGAATAAGTGGCATACACGCAGCCTGGACGTAGTAGGAAAGAAAAAGAGAAAAGCCAGCATTCCTCTTCACCCTATAGAGGTCCACTGCTGGACAAAGGTCTCCCCAAGGCTTTCATTGCTTTGTGGGGTTTGCCATAATCCCCACGCTTGGCAGGCGATTTGGGTACTTTGATATTCCACAGAAGCGCTGCTGTCGCCTCTTACGACACCCATGATAAGGGTTGGTACTATTCTTAGCCCGGTACCACACGGGCAGTATTAAATAGTATTTCTTCTCTTATTTCTGTTTTTTTACTTGACACCCTTAGAGCTATCAGCCTATAGGTAATGTTCCCTGCTGGTACACAAACCTGTCTGTGAGAGGGATAGGCCCATAAACTACCCCGGCCCCGTGCCGTTTGGTGGATGTCATGTCTTCGATTTTTGGTTGCAGGATATGTCAGTTTCCTGACGATGTTTCCCTTCACCGTTTGTCGTGGCGTCGCCTTTCAGGCCTCGCTTGGAACTTATTAGCGAGGATCCTGGCCCTAAACTACGACTCCGCGAAAGTACTTAATTGTCTGATGATAACTTGCATTGACTTACCGAGCTTGTAGTTGTCTCAGCCGGTACTTAGATGATGTAATGATCTGCTTCGCCTTGTTATGAGATGTGTGCCAGCTATGATTATCCCATGTTCTTTGTTAACCTCTCAAGACCTCGATCTGTAGGGATTAAGCAATCATCATTTGCTTGTTTTGGAACTAAGTGGGCAGGGCCAATCTTACTTTTATAACTTGGGTGACATTTATATTTGTTCGATTGTTTACTCGTATTTACTTTTAACCTCCAAATGAGGGCTTGTGTGTTACAGAGCCTCGCGCTCTGGCTTAAGTACTTTGTGCTACTCAACGATTATATTGGATGTCCCTTGTCTGTGACCCTCGCCCTACGGCTCGGGATTTTCTTTGTTAGGCTAGAATCACTCTACGCCTCCTTTAGAACTTGCACATGCGACACACGCCACATGTGACCTACACCCCAAGGGCTAGGATTTATCTTTGAAGCGATAGCAACTCTAACGCTCATGCAGATTCTTGCACATGCGACCCATACCCTGCCTGTATGGGATTTTCTTATGTGACTATAGCAATTCTACGGCCCCCTTATTCAGAACTTGCACAGATCGACAGGACATACAACTTTTGATACAAATAGCGTTACTCGACTTCAGTAACTTCCTTTAGTTCAAACTACCGTAATACCTATACGATTAGATTAACAACAAGTAATTAGATAAACCCTAGGCACTTAGCTTTCATCAACTGGAGGCTTCTCGCTTGTTCCGGAACTCACTCAATTCACACTAGACTTTAAAATATTCTTATGAGACTCTACTTAATGGCGGCAGGAATTCGAAAGGGCATTCCGCTTAGCTTGGCATTGTTAGGTGAAAATCCACAGACTATAAAGTACCATAGTCATGATATTCTCGCTTACTTTGTGCAGAAGTGTCAGTGATCTTGCGAGAATGTCTTCTTATGTATTATTATGAGTGATTTCGCGCTAAGTCGCGACACTCCCGCCGGAAATTTTTTAAACAAAGGTGATCATCAGATTCTGCGTCCACTCCCTTATCTTCTCAAGGGCCCGGACTGCTGCCTCACGCTTGCTCCTCAGTTCTCCGTTTAGTCTATCATGGATCTCCATGTCCTTTGATGGTTCTCTCGAATCATTATTATCCTCATTGTCATAATCATTTCTGTCAACGGTTTCATTTTCAACATCTATTTTGTTACTAGTATCCCTCGTATTTTTTGTCAAATTTTCATCTATTTGTTTCGTTTCAACATCAATTGATGTTTTATTTTGAACAGCTTTCATTTCTGTATCATTAGTAGGATTTATATTTATTGCCTTTTCATGGGTTTTTACCGGCAATCGAAAGGGTTGAGAATCTTTTCTAGTTTCTTGAATAGCTTCATCATGACCTTCGTCATCTTCAACTTCTAAAGGGTATAAATGTGCAATAGAGCGAGTGAAAATTGCATTTCCAACTTTGACTTGTGCTACTCGAACTAGACCATCAGAGCTTTTTACTAAGGACATTATTTTTCCCACCTTCCAGCCTTCTCTGTTCTTATCTCCCTTTATCTGTACTATTTGACCTATTATTGGATTAAGATTTGAAGTAACTCGTGATTGTTTAGGAGAATGACTATGTCTGTCTCTTAAGCTATGTAAGTAGCGGTTTTGAAACATTTCTTTGAATTTCTCTAGTATTATTCTAGACTTCTTCCAGCCTTTAATTAAATTTGTTTTTGTGGAAGATCCTTGTATTATTACGTCAGTTTTTGCACTCTCAAGAGTGGCACATCTGCCCCAATGAAGAAAATCGGATGGTTTCAAAATATGTTCAAGTTCGGTAACAACACAAGTTAGTGGTCTACAATTGACCACCGCTTCTATTTCCTTTATCATTGTTACCAAGTGACTATCTCTTAAAAGATGTTTGTGAAATGTTCTTTTCATACAATGTTTTATCAGTCCAACTAAGCGTTCATAAAAACCTCCGTGCCATGGTGCTAGTTCGGGTATAAAACGCCATCTTATTTTATTTTCAACACAGTATGCTTTTGCTACTATGTCGGAAATCAATTTAAAATGCAAAGCATTATCGGAAGTTATCCATGTAGGAACTCCTCTAATTGAAATCATTCGTCTTAAAGCAAGTAGTCCTTGTTCAGCTGAAAGATCTTCAACTACTTCGAGATGTACAGCTCTAACAGCAAGACACGTGAATAAGCACATCCATCTCTTACTTGTGCCGCTATCTGTTTTGACTAATATTGGACCTAAATAATCAACACCAGTAAAAGTAAATGGTTGGCTATAGTTCACTCTTTCAGGAGGTAGTGCCGGTGTAGATGGTAATTTGTATGGTCCACCACCATGTTTCATGCACCGGGAACATTTCCCCAATATTTTCTTAACCTGGCTTTTGCCTTGAGGTATCCAATACGTTTCACGAATTATACTCAATGTGTGGTTGACACCTACATGATAATTTCTTTCATGTATGTCTCTAATTACTTTAGTGGTAAATTCACAATCTTTCGGTATGATTATTGTATATATATATATATATATGGGCTTTCGATAAAAGATATCCAATAATCATACCGAAAGATTGTGAATTTACCACTAAAGTAATTAGAGACATACATGAAAGAAATTATCATGTAGGTGTCAACCACACATTGAGTATAATTCGTGAAACGTATTGGATACCTCAAGGCAAAAGCCAGGTTAATAATTCACAGGTCGTCTGTGATGCTGACTTGAAAATATGCGACATTGTGTGCCATTGGAGGGGAAGTACACAATATACAGAGAAAGCTCTATTAAAAGAAGGTTCGAAGAGAATGAGTTTTTGGGGAAACTCATAGGTGATAGTGGATATCCATGTACCCCTCATCTATTAACACCAGTTCTAAGGCCTAGAACTGAAGAAGAACGGCGTTATAACCATCAGCATATCCAAACTCGTAACGTTGTTGAACGATGCTTTGGCATTTTGAAGCAACGGTTTCGGATACTGCTGGAGGTGATGAGAGGTTCATATGCCACCATCAAAGCAATCATAGTTGCTTGTGTTGTGTTGCATAATCTAGCAATTTTATTTAAAGAAGAACAAGGTGTGTATATATGAACAATTTCACCTAAATATCTAAAATATACCCTAAGAAACCTTCATCACCAGGGAATAATTGGAAATCAAAATTTATCATATCTACTTTGAAGCCAATAAGCACTGTATAATCAGAGTGGTCTACAATATCTGTGATCTCATAATCACTTTTTGATTTTCAGATGCACCACAGAATCAAGAACATGAAGCAACTGAATCGGATGATAGTGTTATCTTTGATGACGAGATGGCAAGAATGAATAGGAATATTTTTGTAGAAAACAACATTGAATAACTTCTCTCTTCATTTATTTTCAAATATTAATTTTACAAATAACACAGATTACAAATAAAAATATTTAATCATTATTTAATTTATTGATTTTTGCTTTCCAATATTCTTCTTCCAAACGTATTACTGCCATTCTTGCCTCGTGTGCTTCTTTCTCTCGAACCATTGCCTCCTGTCTTGCTGTCTTCGCAAGGACAAATAATTGGTGCTCGTGGCTTTCACGGCAGCAGTCAGAATTGTTCCTGTAAACAAGTAGATATATAAAACAACTAGCTTTCCGCCCGCGGCTTCGCCCGCATGGAGTTCGGTTATATCGCGCTTTTTAGATTTCCCTCGGGAACATCTATTTTTTCCGGGATAAAAGGTAGCCTATGTTCTTTCTCAGGGTCTAAAGATTGTCTGTACCAAATTTCATCAAAATCGGTTGAGCGGTTTAAGCAGGAAAGCGTAACAGACAGACAGACAGACAGAGTTACTTTCGCATTTATAATATTAGTATGGATAAGCCCCACCGTAGAAGTAATCAACAAAACGGAAGTTTCGGTATCCTCTTTCTTAGATATTGGGATACATGTATTATCACATTAATATGTATTATAAATTTGAAGGTTTTTGTTGGATGTTTGTTCCCATTGAATCCTATAATGGCTAAATAGATTTCAATAAAGTGTACCAACATACTTACATCTTCCTTCTTTTATTTTTATTTGCTTGAGAACTGTGAGGATGCTCGAGAATTGGAGGTATTTTGTTTTGCGAAGTCTCAGGCTAAAATATGATAAAATAAGTTTAATAAAAAATATTTTATTAAATAGTAAACGAAGATCCATAAAGAATGTAATATTTTATACTTACCAATGCAGTAGGAATTGGAGCTACAGAAGTGTTCGGCTTTAACTAAAAAAATATATAAATATTTTTAATATAGCACTGAAAACATTTTATTAAATGAGTGATTTTATAATACTCACACAATGAATATACTTTATATAGTAAAATCTAATGGGAATCTTTCCAGGGAATGCACCCTATTGATTGCTATTAACAAAAAAGTCATTTACTGTTAATTTATGCAGAGACCACTAGTAAATGGAGGTAATGAGGATATACACTTTACCTGATTGGCATAAATAGAGTCGGCATCGTATATATTGCTATCTACTGTGAACTCATTGGGAATCGCTTTGATGAGTTCACGGTCTGCAGCAGGTGGGCTAGGTGGAGGCGGTCCTCCACCAGTCATCGTCCTCGCTCTCCTGTACGCGAATTCCGTCTTCTTCGCATTATTTTTCATATTCCTCCATTGATTGAGGAGTTGTGTTGTACTGCGTTTATTCGTACTGACTGTGTTAAATCTGAAATCATAAATATCCATAGATAGGTATATACCATGTAAATAACATATAAAGTATCAAACAGAATCCAAAACCGAACAAGAAACACCGAAATATACCGCGACAACACATCCTCCCAAGCAAGCTTTTTGGCGGCATTGGTACTATTTGTGGCTTCTTTGTTCTCTATGATGTCAGCCCGCTCAAGCACCAGCATGCGTAGCACTTTCTAAAGCGAGAAATTTCATGAAGCCAAGCATTAAGAAGAACTTTTTTAGTCTTAGAATAGGGCAGACATGCATGCATTCTTTTTAGCGTTATCATTAATTTGATCAGTTACATCAGTAATAGTAAATTTTTGAGATAAATACCTTTTCTTCTTCACTCCAGTTAGGGTTTCGCACTCTTTTTTCTTCCATTTTATTTATAAACCAAATTATAATATTAAATAAAATGAAATACCGACTGCAATTCAATTTGTTTTCCGTTAATCGCATTTAGCAAAATTACTACAGAGTATAGAATACAGATAAAAAATTGTGGTCTGACAAGTTTTTTTCTTAAAATTTGCTGTTTTAGTCAACTATTTTGAGTGTAATCTGTGCCGAACGCATGATTGCACCTCTATTTCGTCTCGCAACTAATCATCTGCTAACTAACTGTTATGAATAAAGAAAAGATATGCATTGATTAAGAGCTAACTAAATGGTTAGCTAAACAGTCGCTAGTGAGTGATTAACGAGTTTTTTATGAATAAGACAGCAAATGAGCGCTTCTGATGTTTATTTCACAGGTTAAACAACTTTGCGGCAAATATTAACAACTTTCTTGAGTAATTGAAAAAGTTTTCAAATCGACGGCGTCTGGTAGCGTCGGCTTACAAACTTTGAACTGTAACTTGAATGAATGAACGAGACGTCATTTCTAATAAGGCAGTATACACACGATCACAGCTTTCTTCCAAGCATCAACTTTGATACGTATCTTGTAGGATTTCAATACCTAAAACCGTATGAATTTTCTATTAACTATTTCTTAGGTAACATGACCTTTGTCTTGAAAGAGAATAAAAAAATACGACAATTTTGCCGATGCCAATTAGGCATGTTATTTGTTTGTTTCACAAAACAAAACGAATGTCTGCCTTCTCCACACACTTGTTAGCTTCCAAGCTTCTTTTAAGCTCCAGCAATTAACAGACATTAACACTGAATCACCGTTTCATGATTATAACAAATATCACAAAGCCGTGGTAAAATTTATACTATTGTCCCGCCATTGAGTACAAATACCATAAAGCAACAACACACGTTATGTCCTTTATAACCTTTTTATGACAAAACGACTTTCAACGTTATTGCTAATAATATTCATATAGCTTAATTATGAATATAAATTTAAACTTCATATGTATGTAGCTTTACCGGCAAATTGAGTGAATGAGCGAGCGAGTTGCGAACCAGTTTCTAGAATGAACACGAATGGCATCACATATTTTAAACAAACTGAAACCTTTCAGCTTCAAAGAATTTACATCCCTTATAAGTCAAAGCAAGCATCACCAGACCTTAGGATTCATCAAAATTTATCCCAGCATCTCCACCATGTCGTGGCGTCGCCTTTCAGGCCTCGCTTGGAACTTATTAGCGAGGATCCTGGCCCTAAACTACGACTCCGCGAAAGTACTTAATTGTCTGATGATAACTTGCATTGACTTACCGAGCTTGTAGTTGTCTCAGCCGGTACTTAGATGATGTAATGATCTGCTTCGCCTTGTTATGAGATGTGTGCCAGCTATGATTATCCCATGTTCTTTGTTAACCTCTCAAGACCTCACCCAAGATCTGTAGGGATTAAGCAATCATCATTTGCTTGTTTTGGAACTAAGTGCGCAGGGCCAATCTTACTTTTATAACTTGGGTGACATTTATATTTGTTCGATTGTTTACTCGTATTTACTTTTAACCTCCAAATGAGGGCTTGTGTGTTACAGAGCCTCGCGCTCTGGCTTAAGTACTTTGTGCTACTCAACGATTATATTGGATGTCCCTTGTCTGTGACCCTCGCCCTGCGGCTCGGGATTTTCTTTGTTAGGCTAGAATAACTCTACGCCTCTTTTAGAACTTGCACATGCGACACACGCCACATGTGACCTACACCCCAAGGGCTAGGATTTATCTTTGAAGCGATAGCAACTCTACCGCTCATGCAGATTCTTGCACATGCGACCCATACCCTGCCTGTATCGGATTTTCTTATGTGGCTATAGCAATTCTACGGCCCCCTTATTCAGAACTTGCACAGATCGACAGGACATACAACTTTTGATACAAATAGCGTTACTCGACTTCAGTAACTTCCTTTAGTTCAAACTACCGTAATACCTATACGATTAGATTAACAACAAGTAATTAGATAAACCCTAGGCACTTAGCTTTCATCAACTGGAGGCTTCTCGCTTGTTCCGGAACTCACTCAATTCACACTAGACTTTAAAATATTCTTATGAGACTCTACTTAATGGCGGCAGGAATTCGAAAGGGCATTCCGCTTAGCTTGGCATTGTTAGGTGAAAATCCACAGACTATAAAGTACCATAGTCATGATATTCTCGCTTACTTTGTGCAGAAGTGTCAGTGATCTTGCGAGAATGTCTTCTTATGTATTATTATGAGTGATTTCGCGCTAAGTCGCGACACCGTTTTGAGAGCAATGGTGATGAAATAATTTACACACAGTAAAGTGCCTGCTTGAGTTTGAAACTATATCCTATAAACTCGTAATTCATACAACTGCGCCACTGCAGCTTTCTGCTCCTTAAAATTAGCTAAAAATGGTATTGTAGGATCTCTTCTTACACATTCAGACTTATTATCATGTTACACTTACATACCAACACACATACATATCGATACCGGTTTGTCGACATCATGATATCGATATGGCACTATCGACATGGCCCGTCCCTATTACCACTTATAACGATGGCGATGTAATACCATTTAAAATGAGAAAATATTCATGTAAAAGCAATAATTTATTCAATATTACTAAATGGTAAGATTTCTTTGGCTAAACTTCTTCAATCTATACACATTTACACTTATACAAATTAAGGTAATTTTACGTCGATCACTTAAATGTATAGTGATCGATGTAATTTTGTTAAAATATACGGTACGGACGACAGCAGGTCAAGGTACCCGAAACTATCAAATATACTACCATATCCCTACATACCTAATCAACCTTAAACCTTAGTAATTCAGCGATAAAGTTAAAAATGTAATATAGACAGATTGTAGTACTTAGTAGCTTGATGTGCTGTCGTCTGAACATACATAGGTTAGTAGGTATTGTTGTTAAATTTCACATTTGAACTCATTTTATAACATATTGTCTGCAGTCCCTTTTTGTTTTACCACTTTAATTATCTCAATATACAAATTCTAATGATTACAGTAAAAACGTTTGTACAAATGTTTAAAGCTGAGAGTCCTTTCGACTTAGCTCTGCTGATTTACGGGCCATTCACAGCTACTTTACCTCTGATTTTGCACCACTGTCACTATTACCTACAGAGATCTTTAACCTCTCTGACAATAAGGTTATTGCAGCTGTCAAGGCTGTTAAAATCACTAATCTTTATTGTTGTTGTAAGGAGGCTGCTGTAAAATAACAGTGTAAGAACTGGGGAGTTACTATGACGTGTTAAATCCATTATCATCCCATTGTCAGAGAAAGATAGAGCTATACTGAATGAATAACGCTATCACTTTTTCATAACGGAAACATGATGATTTTCACACCCTGTAGTGATGGCAATTGTGAGAATGTTGAGCATGGGTCGAATGATCGAACCCAAGGGCGAGCAAAGTAACTTTTTTTAAATAGGAATTTCTCTGCACTCCAAAATCTCTTTTTGGAAAATTATAGTTGCGCAAGAATCTTTTGACGCGTGGCTAAAATTGGAACTAACACCGATATCTTGTGTATTCACGTAACAATTGCGCTAAATGTTTACCAACAGCGCCCCCTGTCAACGTCATTCAATTCTAAGATCTTTGTAGTCTCGTACATGGGTATCCATTTGCTACGCCTCTGTCTACCTTTTCAGGTAATAGGTACAGGTTGGTGATATATTATTCTTATGCTATAGTATAGTTCTCGCTATCTGTATTCCTATACCGTGGGCCGCGCAGGCGCACAGGTCGCGGCCTCTTGCGCGGCGGGTCGGCTGTGGCAGCTGCGGCGTAAAGTTCGTCCAGACAACAGCGATGGTCGCCTTCCTTCAACCCTGAAGTGTACGGGCAGAAAGGCGTCGAGAAGTCTTCGAGACAATAGGCGCCTGATGCACTGAAAATCATATTATCACGATTGAAGTCAGAATCTGAGATACATGATTAATTTTTTTTGGAACATAAATTCTATCAGAAGGCAACCAGCAGTGCGGACGACAGCAAGCTACCCGAAACTGTCAAATATTCCTAATCAACATTGAGCCTTAATGCTTTAGACATAAAGTTGAAAGCTAATATAGAAATCTGACAGATTGTAGTAGCTTGATGAGCTGTCGTCTGTACAAACATCTCCCAGACCCCGACTCATGGTACTGGACCATTGGGTTTTAGTCCGTAGAAATTCGATACTTATAACCCTTCGTTATTCCCAGACGGAGCTTATCCTCGAGGATTTCCCCACGAAAAAAAAGAGGAAAACAAAAGGTGAAGTGAGCAGTCATTCCAACTAATGCTAAGAGATTGACATCACTGATGGCTTACTCTATGCCCAACTTCTTTTTCATGGTGAGATTTTTATAGAATCTATTGGCTGATTGATCATTAACATTAGTCGTCTTCTGCCTAAGTGGTAAGGGTGAGGTGAGGATGGACTGCTGACCTCATAGGCGCAGGTTGTCCTATAGGCACGGGCAACGCGGAGGCCCGGGAAGGCGGCACCTTCACGGAGCACCTGCGACCGCACGGCGCAGCCTCGCGCACGCGGAACAGACTCTCGGCCTGGTAGCAGATGGACCAGATGTGGCTGCACAGCGCTTCGTCTATACGAAGGCAGAAAGATAATAAAACATATTTTAGGTTCTTGATGTGAAGAATGAAAGTTAATGAATTATGAGGTAGAAATGCGCCTTAAGATGTTAGTGAGAGATCTTCCCAAGTCCTAAGTTGTATGATATTATACAGGGTGTATCTGACATCGTAACGCAAACTTCGCGGATAGGCTACACCGCATGCCAATAATAAAATTATGATAGTCATTTATGTCGTTAATGAACGGTTACAGAATTCACAGTGGTTAAAAAAAAGTGTCGGCTCGGCATTTGAACGTTGCAAGCGTGCCGCCGTGCGGGTTTGTAGGTATGACGTTGATCCCTGATGTAAACTCTATCAAATCAGCTGCTAAGACAGTTTTCAAGTTTTGTTTTCATTGCACTTTTTTGTCCATTTAGCGAATTAATTAATTTTTACTTTAAAATCTTATTAGGTTATAAAAGTACAGCAATTATGAACAGTCTAAAGTGAAAAAAACTTCATATATTTTTTTTAAAATCATGAAAAAGCCGACGAAAAATTCCACCACTGGGGGGTTCAGAATCATGTACTGGATCCATGGTACTCGTTTGTGCGTCGATGTCAGATACATCCTGTATAAAAGTATAGGTAAGTTTAGGTATAAAAAAGAATGAAGAAGATCGCTTTTGTTTAGGACGCGGCCTAAGGCACGCAAAAAGCACCAATGAAAAGCCAATGAAAACTTAGTGTTTATTAAGTGTAATTGACCGGCCTTTAATTTTTTGTAGGTGGAAAATCATCACATGGCTTGCTCATAATGGTATCATGGGGCTCTTGTACTCACTCGGCGTATCCTCACAATACGGCTGGCTCCGTCCTCCATTGAGACAGAAGTCTGCGTGTCCTAGTCGCGCCGCCTCGCCGTAGCGGCCCGCGTTAGTGTGCAGCACGTGAACAGCGCGCGCATCACCTGGGTCCAAGCGGAGTGCTGGCGCTGAACGGATCAGAGGACGTGCTGGGTCTAACCCTGAAAAATTAAAGATGGTTCAACGTAAAACATATTGAAGATTTCTAAACTATCTAGGTAGGTAAAGCCTACTAATACTGGTAGTACTAAAAAAATCTAAGAATTTCATGTGCTTGGGATCATATGCAGCCAGAGCTAGTTTTTTTTGAAAGCTCCGATAATTACTAAATACCATGTATCGTACTATCTCTATTAGTTTCCAGAGATATGTAGATAGTTACACCCTTGCCTTTGTTAGAGCATTAGAGCATCCTTGTGTGCAGTAACTACTATGAATATCATGAATACAATATCCTACATGAGTTAGGCTACATGTGGTGCTGGGAAAAGTCCAAACCAATTAAATTCTGTCCTCAATACTAAATTCTGTCCTGTATTATAGAATACGAAATGGTGCAGTTGTCAAATTATTCGTGCCCAGCGGCAAACTTAACCCCACTACTTTACGTTAGATTTGAAGAATCATATACATACCAATAATCCTATTCATCCTAAAAGTCAGATAATTAGCAATTATGCCACACAGATGCGCGCCGAGTGAGTGTCCCACACAGGTGAGGTTGTCTGTCCTCAGGCCGGCGCGGCGTAAGGTACCGAGTGCGTCAGCCACACAACGAGCCACAGGACGTAGGTTGTGGACTGCGGCCACGTAGCAAGGAGGCTGGCATAGCGCGCCCCAGTCCAGCATGAACACGTTGTAGCCACCGCGGCGGAGGTACGCTGGAAGGACGAATTGTTTCTTGAGCTTTGTAGAAGAGTGAAGGAATTTGAGCCATGTTATAAAGATTTGGTTTCAGGTCCATAGACTCATGTAGACCAATGGTAGCCGGTTTTAAGTCTAGTTTGCGCACATTACCAGTGCCAAGAGCTAAATGAAATGAAATCGTTTATTAAGCAAGTAGGATCACTGATCACTTTTACACGTCATGTTTATTTTTTTATTTTATTTTTTCAACTAGATGAAGCCGGCATTTCCTAACTGACTACCTCTGAGAAGAAATAGCCGAAACAAACTCAGGGATCATCGTCTTTTTCAAGTCCAGACATTAAAAATGAAAATGTTTACAATAATTTACCTTATAATTACGCATATTGCTTAATAACAATTAACAATGCTTAACAGAGCGAGCAGCTCAGTCCCAAGCTTTTTTGTCTTCTAAATAGTCTGTGATTTTATAATACCCCTTTTTGCAAAGTTTGGTCTTTATATGGTTCTTAAATCGTTTAATGGGTAAGTTTCGAACGTCCATGGGAAGCTTGTTGTAAAAGTGTATACATTGACCCATGAACGAGTTGCCTACTCTGTGGAGACGAGTGTGATGTAAAGCAAGATTGTGTTTGTTCCTGGTATTTATATTATGAATATCGCTTATCTTCTTAAAATTCGAGATATTTTTATGAACATACATAAGATTTTCAAATATATATTGTGAAGCTACAGTCAGAATGTTCACCTCTTTGAACTTTTCTCTAAGAGATTCTCTAGGACCAAGGTTATAAATGGCTCGAACAGCCCTCTTCTGTAAAACAAAGATGGTATTGATGTCCGCACAAGTTCCCCAGAGAAGAATCCCATAAGTCATAAGACTATGAAAATAACTAAAATAAACAATTCTGGCTGTATCCACATCAGTTATCTGTCTAATTTTCTTAACAGCAAAGGCGGCAGAACTGAGTCTACCCGACAGCTTCTCAATGTGAGGACCCCATTGTAACTTGGCGTCAATAGTTAATCCAAGAAAAACTGTCGACTCGACAGGGATCAACTCTACTCCATTCAGTTGAACATTGGTACTTAGCTGCCTGACATTTGGCGTAGAAAATTTAATGACTTTAGTTTTTTTTTTCATTTAAAAGGAGGTTATTTACATTAAACCAATGGACAACTTTAGAGAGTGCATTGTTAACTTCGTCAAAATTTGTTAGCTGACGCTTGACTTTAAAAATAAGAGAAGTGTCATCCGCGAACAATACTATGTTGTGATTATCCCTCACGTGATGAGGTAAGTCATTAATATAAATTAAAAACAAGAATGGACCTAGAATTGAGCCCTGCGGAACGCCAATGGTGACCACAGATCCTGCAGATCTCTTGCCATTAACATCAACCCTCTGAATTCGATTATTCAGATAAGAAGTCAGAAGGTGGAGAGCTCTGTCCCTCAAACCATAATGGTACAATTTCCTGATAAGAGTATCATAATGTACGCAATCAAAGGCCTTGGACAAATCACAAAAAATACCAAGAGCATCCTGCGATTCCTCCTAGGCCCCAAATATGTTCTTTAGCAACGCCACGCCCGCATCCGTAGTTGAACGACCCTTTGTAAAACCAAATTGTTTCACGTGCAATAAATTGTTTAAGTTAAAGTGCCTCAACAACTGTTTCAAAATTAATTTATCATAAATTTTGCTCAAAGTTGGTAATATCGATATTGGCCGAAAATTTGTGGGATCAGTTGTACTACCAGATTTGAACAGTGGAATTACTTTGCTTAGTTTCATCAAATCAGGAAATACACCAGATGTGACACAAGAATTAAAAACAATTGCTAAGAAAGGTGCGATAACATCTATTATTGAAGCTACAGTGTATACTGACAAACCCCAATGATCGGCAGTTTTTTTACATCAAGATCCTTAAAAGATTCTATAATGTCTTTAGCAGTCACAAATGTAAATTCAAAGTGATTGTCACATTCTGGAACACATTCTTTTAGTATGGCATAAGCAGAAGTGGAGGAAGAAGACAAAGTTTTTGTTGTCATTATTGGAATATTAGTAAAAAAATTCTCAAACTCAGTTGCTACCTCCAAGTCCGCCTTTATATCTTCATCGTTAATTTTAAGATGGAAATCGCGATTCTCTACTTTGGTTCTTCCAGTTTCAGAATTTATAATTCCCCAAGTTGTTTTGATTTTATTGCCAGAAGATTTTATTTTA
The DNA here is from genome assembly GCA_017933935.1 of Sesamia nonagrioides. Lineage (NCBI taxonomy): Eukaryota > Metazoa > Arthropoda > Insecta > Lepidoptera > Noctuidae > Sesamia > Sesamia nonagrioides. Next base: position 66,091 of record JADWQK010001360.1, on the reverse strand, counting down.
TTTTTAATGTGTATGGCTTTTGCTGAGGAACAGGCTCTTTTAAAAGTTTTTGAATAATTTTTAACAAAATCTTGAAAAGCTTCATCATGGTTAAATGTTTTTTCCTGATATAATTCATACATTTTTTCCCTACTTTTATAAATACCTGGGGTTGCCCAGTCACTAAATATAATACGGTCGCTAACAGGCAATGTTTTTTTTGTGAAAACTTTCATAAATTCACAATAAATGAGGTTAAATAGTACACTATACGCATGATCCGGATTGGCGTGATAAGGCAAGTCCGGTAGCTTTTCAATTAAATTATTTTTAAATTGTCCTAAACGATTTTCATTAATAGGAACAAAACTCACAAGTTTTCTTTGAGCTCTGACTTCACTTTTCTGAGTAAAAGTAACTAACTGGCCACAGTGATCAGAGTCTAACTCGTTTATATTTAAATGGTCAGAAGGTCTTGAGTTAGTAAAGATGTTGTCTAAACAGGTGGCACTCGTGGCAGTTATTCTAGTCGGCTCAAAGAATCTTGCGTACAAGTTATAAGACTTATATAATGACATAAATTTATTAACTGTAGGCACTGTAGCTGATTTCTCTAGAACATTAATGTTGAAGTCTCCACAAACAACAACTGTTTTGTTACTGCGACAAGTCTTTAATAAAACTTCCTCCATATATTTCTCAAAAATATCATAGGAAGCACATGGGGGCCTGTAGACACTTATTACAATGAACCGCTCAAGCTCGATGCAAGCAATTTCAATAACCCGCTCAACAGAGAGGCTTACGATATCAGTCCTTTCTTTAAATTTGAAATTGTTACGAACAATTATTAGGGAGCCACCCCTTATCATATTCACTCTGCTGAACGAGCTAGCAATCTGATGGTTATTAAAGCTGAACATGAACTGATGGGCTTTTAACCAATGTTCAGTAAGACAAACAATATCAATGTAATTACAGTTCATGAACAACTCCAATTCTAATTGTTTATTTATCACACCCTGTATATTTTGATGAACAATTTTAAGGTTATTATTATTCATTTTATTTTGAAAATTATTTGATGGGTGTGATATTATTATATCTTGGTTTACGGTTATGCTAGAGTTTAACTCTGTTGTCTCAATGTCCCTTGATAATGGGTACAAGTCTAACTTGGTATTTAAAATAGTGCTAGAGGTTGACTCTATTGTCTCAAGTTGTAATTTAAATAGCTTGGAACATATTCCAAGCTCTGCTCATTACCACTAAGTGTATTACTTAACTGCTCAATAGAAGCAGTATAGTTAGCCAAACACTTGGCTGACTTATATATAGTATGATAGCGATTCTGCTACCTGTCCTTTATAAAAATTACAAAGATAATAGTTATCTTTGGTCATAAAATAATTTTGACTAATAAGTACATTAGAGTCAATAAATTAAAATTTTTCATTATATAATGTCATAGTTTGTAATGTCATATTACATCTATATCTAATTTTGTTTTCCGTCTGTGACAGGCCATTGCCATAAGGAAAGGCAAACAAAACTATTTTATTTACATTTAAGGAGGCTAGACTTTCAAAATATTTCTTAATTTTTACAATGTTTGCATTTCCCCTTCTCCCAATCAAAATAACAATGGTTGTGGATGGACTGTAATTACCACTTATAACTTTTTCTATAATTTTACTGTAAGATGCTTCAGGCATACAATAATTAATTACTTGGTCATTTAAATGGTGTTGTAGTGTATGACCCATATTTTTACCCATTTCATCGCAGTACATCAATATTTTATTTCTATTGTTTAACAATTTATTTGTTATTATTAATTCTTCTGTGTTTGGTGTGGCGAAATCAAATTCTCATTCTAGCTTAAACTTAGTCTGTACCTATTCCCGCCAGATATATGTATTAGGAATGTAAATTGAAGTTAATAAATTGACGAAATTTCTCGTAGAATAGATACCTAATCTCTTCACCACCTGTGGTTGACTGGTAGAGAACGCCTAAGGTATTAAGTCCGCCCCTGTACAATTCACGTGCGAAAGAATAAATAAGAGAAATTAGAATCATGAACTGTCCCTTCTCATTTTGATTTTGTTCTTAATGAAGGTGAAAATTAGATAAGTTCGGTTTTCCCTGAAAGTTCAACGCAAAGTGATACAATTTTCACAACTGTCAATGCTGATAGACTGCAGGTCGTCGAACTGCTGTGCAACATATTGTAGAGAAAGTCGTGGGAGCTCCGCGCATTGTAAATTGTAATGTGGCGCGTACGCAACTGACTGTTCCTGCTGATATGACTATTGCATCGCAAACGTTTACACTTTCACCTATGTCGACGATCCAGGAGACGCAATTTATGGTAATTGTTGGACAGCACATTGCCGCAATAAAAAGTGTGGTTTGTTTGCTAAGAACTGCATTTCATTTTCAATGAGGTAAGAATTAAAGCAATGAAAGCCTTGGGGGAGGCCTTTGTCCAGCAGTGGACCTCTATGGGCTAAAGAAGAAGAAGAGGTAAGAACTTGAAATTTCTTTCCTTTCTACATGAAACTTGAAGGCTACTTTTTAATTAATGAAGCGTAGGTAGTATGGCCTTTGGAGTCACCCTGTGCCATCAATAATAATGAGTGTTGGTAGTTATAATATATTTGTTGGTAGTTATATTATATTTTTCGACTTCCGTGGCGCAGCGGTCAACACGCCTACCTGCGACGTGGAGGCCTCGGGTTCGAGCCCCGGCCAGGTCATGATGGAAAAGGATCTTTTCCTGATTGGCCTGGGTCTTGGATGTTTATCTATATATGTCATCATCATCATTCTTCTGCCCTATCCCAATTTATTTGGGGTCGGCGCAACATGTCTTTTTCTTCCACACATCCCTATCAGAAGCCATATCATCCTTCACACATTCCATCCATCGTTTCTTTGGTCTTCCCCTACTCTTGTAGCCATCAACATTCATAATTAAAACTCTAATGCAAAATGTTTATCTATATATGTATCTATTATAAATATAATATCGTTGAGTTAGTATCCCATAACACAAGTCCCGAACTTACTTTGGGGCTAGCTCAATATGTGTGATTTGTCCGTATATATTTATTTATTTTTTTAACATTTCAAGTTAATTATAGATTGCAAGCCTTTAGATCTCTCCAGTTAGAAAAGGAAAACATCGCTAAGAGGATTTGCAAGGCAAAGATGATTTTTAATAGCAGGTCATGACCCAACCATATATTTACATGCACTTTGTGGAGGTTTATAGAGGTGCTTGGGAACGGTCAATGTCTAGCAGTGAACATATTTCCGCTGAAATGATATTGGCGGCGCGTAATTTGAATTTTGTCAATGTCAATAAGTTATGCCATCAATTAGAACTGTAACGGGCACGCGCAAGTACAGTTATAACTGTCACACTACATACAACAAAGAAATTATATTCACCGCGCATACCTCCCCTAAAAAGTAGATCGAAATTAGCACAGGATTTCATCGTGAACTAGTGGGAATTATATAACTAATACATCGATACACAAAATATTTTTTTTAAGAAGCTTACTTTTTAATACCTACTTTTTGTACTTTCATGAAAGAACAGAAACAGTCCCATTTGTGGTTCGGGAGAATCTGTCCATTCTTTGGTTGCCTGGAAGAGATTGCATTAGCGATAACGCTGCCCATTGTATGTTTTGAATGTATTTGGTTCGATATATGTTTATGGTGTACACTAAAAATATACTTAGAAATAAATAAATAAACAATAAGCTGTAATTGAATTATTTCTTATTTTCTTTTAGAATCATAATGTCTCTTACCGTCTCTAAGAACGACTATAGGCAAGGTGTCATCTCCTCCCGCATAACCATGTATCAGCAGAACATTCTCGTGCGCCGGGTCCCAGCCGCTCTGACGCAGCCAGTCCAGACTGCTTAGATCCACCTAGGAAAAAAAACATAATAACATTTACTTTATTTTAAACTAGCTCTGTCCCGCGGTTTCAGCCGTGTTTTGAAAGGTTTAGATCTCGTGGGAATATCGGGATAAAAAGTATGTGTTACTACTGGTTATAAACTGTCTGTGTGCCAAATTTTATCTAAATTGGGCGTGAAAGAAAAATAACTCACAAACTCTAAAAAACAGCAAATACCTACTTAAGACCCATTAACTTAATCAAATGTTATTCCGTGGTGCTTGGCAATCTGGGCTTCTCCCAGTTGCAATAATGTCCCTTTGTGCCGATTGGCCTAGTTCTGTTCTGTCTCCTGCTTATTATGGAGGGAAGTGGAAAATATATCTTTTTTCTTACTCCTCCGCTATTCTTTTCTGCTTAATTTCGTTGCGGGACCCAAGACAGTTGAATCGTTTCTCCGGGACTCGTCAAGCTTCATTGCTCGGCGTTTTTCTGGCGGTCTCCACTGTTGATTCTGGCTTTCAGTTGCAATGGGTTGGGAACAGTGTGGCGGGTTTTTAAACTCTAATAAAAAACTCTTTACAACCTACATCGCAATTCGCAACTGACGATTAGCAGGTAAATAGAATAATATATTTACCTGCTATTCGTCAATAATAAATTAACTATGCACCATCTTATACCCACATCGGAAGGGTAATTGCGTAACACGCTATCAGTAGCAATGGGTTTCATTTTGACAATTCAATAACAACATTTTGCGAACATATACAAGCAATGGATTAGCAATATGCTTTAAAATGATTCCAATTGATAATAATAGTGTGTTAGGTCCGTATTACAGAACGTCACTCAAACTCAAGCTCTACTTAAGTCTCGTTTCAAGCCTTTTGATTGGTTGAAACTAGTTTTAAGTAATGCTTAAGCAGAGATCAATGCTTGAGTGACGTTCTGTAATACGGACCTTAGTGTTGGATGCTGGATATGGATACCTCGGGGATACAGGATACAGGCGTCATTTTATGTCACAGAACTAAAATTAAAAAGCACATACTTTATGTGGATTCAGTAATTTGGAAATAATGTATTACTGATGATACGGGTTTTATTTAAGTGGTTAGATCTAAAACTATGACATTACAGCCATAAATGGCTAGTGGGTTTCATAATTATCAATGGTTTTCGTTGGTCTTAGATGATCCTATTAAAAAAATGAAAGAGACGGTAACCTACCGTGTACGTTTCCTTTAAAATATAGCCCTTCTCCCTTACTTTTCTTATTCTTTGTAGGTAGGTATACCTACAAAGTAAGACGCAGGCTCTATCTTTCAAGATATGTATATTCACATAACAACAATAACACAAAAATAATTATTAAACCTTATCATGGGTATTCGAACAATAGACTGCAACCTACTTTACATGGTAATTTTCATGAAATTCACGACCAATTCGAATTTTATACACTCTTGTTTATGTAAGTTAAAATCATTAGTATAATTTTTCCCGTATTTGTATTTTATAAGCTTTTAAGATCATTGTTAGTCAAGGGACAGTTTTTCTTTATTCATTACCTACATGTAGTAGGTATCATACACCATACACCTAAGCGACCTACCCACCTATGTGTGACCATGTGTAGTTAGAATAGTAGGTACCTAAAAAAAAGCTGTAAGTAAATAGTTTAAATAGGTATTTTAGAAAAAATATAGCATGTTTTTATTTTACGATCCAATTACTTTTAGTTAATTGAACGAACAATGTTTTTTTTTTCAAAATTCAGCTTTCTAAATATTTCTTCTCAATTAATAACTCTTCTTTTGACATTGCAGTAGTAGGAGCACAGAAAGTGTTTTTTTTTTCTGACAATGCATCCCAAAACCCGCACATAAGTTCCATTTTGAAATAGAACAAAAATCCTACTACGATTCAAGGACAGACTAAATAATAACATGTAGGTTTCTAACACAATTCTTGTATAGTTATTGTAAATTCAGTGCCACCATGAATGGGATAGTATGTGAACGCAATAAGTTATGAGTTCGGCAAAGGAGAGCCGAGTCCCCTTGAGGAGTTGAGGACGACTAGCGGTATTTTGGACGCATTCTTGCATTCAGCCGCATTGTGTACATCGTAATGAGAAAAGTGAAACTTATTTCGACTGTATTTGTTTAGTCACGAGTACCATCCTTTGTCAACGTAAGTAGCAAGTTCCACATGATAGCGAATAATGAATAAAAGGTGTCTGATCTTGTAGATAGTGATTATCCATGGAGTTTGATGCCCGTTCTTTTCGCTTTGGAACGAGCAGTTGTTTATCTCAAAGGGTAGTATCTAATTGGTTTATTTAAAATAATTACTTACGTTTAGTTGGTTATGCTTCGGAGCATATCCAACCCAAACTCAACGTAATTGTGCAAGGCCTCTTCCCGTGTAAACATTTGCTTACCTGGCGTATTAAATAAATAATAATAGGTCTTCTAAGGACACTAATAGTTGCACGGAATAGACAAGACCGTACCATATTAGTTTCTTGCTTATAGTGGAGTTATAGAGGGGAGACAAGCGGCGACACGCATTCTAATACTAATCCTGAAGTATTTCCATTCTAATATTTTTCATCTCTTCTGTGAATAATTGCACCTATGCCTCAGCTTATCACCTTTCGTGATTTATGGTCAAGTACTTACAAATTTGACTAAACACTAAGGTCCGTATTACAGAACGTTACTCAAAACTCAAGCTCTACTTAAGTTGAAACTAGTTTTAAGTAATGCTTATGCAGAGATCAATGCTTGAGTTTCCTTCTGGAATACGTACCTAAGCTATACTTACAGAACATTCTTAAAAATTAAAAATAAAACATCTTGTAAGCCTACCTATTAAAGATTGCCCAATAGGCCATATCACTAAACAGAACTGTAAACTTAGTCACAGCTGAAGAAACACGAAGGTGAGCGACTTTCGTTAATAATCTACAGACGACAGTATATGAAGCTACTGCAATTTTCAATATTATCGTTAAAGAATTAAGACTCAAGGTTGATTGGGAATATTTGACAATTTCGGGTATCTGAACTGCTTTCGTCTGTACATAATTCGTATTGAAATACATATTACAATATCCCCTTGTGTACGTTGTAGGCTTGTAAGTAGTAAGCATGACTGCATATTTGGGTTTAGGCTAGATTTTAAATTTGGTCTGGGACGAATGACGATGGATGCTATAGAATCCCATTGGTTGGTTCCTCGTTATCTTAGTAGGTAAGGACCTATGGGTTCCGATTAGGCATAGGTATTTTCGCAAGCAGTTTGTAGGTAAATCTGGTATTTTGATTACCTCATGGGCCATCGAGCCATGAGTTAGGCCCACGTATGAAGTTAGCAAAGCATAAAGGTACTTTGTGGTATAAAAAACTGTCTTTTTGAGACTTATATGCAATTTGTAAAGAAAACCCTGTCCGACCTATAAGGATAATAAAGGTTAGGTAAACACATGACCAAATAAAATTATAAATTTTATATAATCATCATAGTAACAATACTAATGAATTTTGAAATAATCTGTTTTTCCGGGAATTAATTCCAATTTTCCCAAAATATGGTAATATAAAAAAAAAAGTGACAACACCATTACATGATAACTTACCTACAATCGGACAGGGTTTTTTTTTACTTATTTGTTTAACCAAGCAAAGGAAGGGGAAGTAAGGGTTTATTTTGAAAACAAGTTTTTTTTGTTGTTTTGAGAGTCCTACTATATGGTACATATAGACCATTGTTTTATGGTTTATTAAGTACTTACATACCTACTCATGTTTTTGGTTATAAAGTTAAATGGTTATTTATTTTAATATTTATAATAAAGAAAATTTATTTACCTGTATAGGTAACAGAAATTTTGTTGGATTAAAACCCAACATATTTTTTTGTATTTTTATATTGTATTTTAGTAGTAATGTTCATAGTGTAAGTATTAATTGTTTTATATTATTTATTACTTTATTAGTAAGTTACCTATGCAAACTAGATTTCATTTTATACCTACGTGTACCTAAATTAGGTTCACATAAGATCGGCGACGGACGGCCCCGTCGACGTCGAAGCGGAGGCGCTGCGGTTTCGCGGGGCGATGACGCAGATCTGCGACGCGTCCATGCCCCGCGTCCGCAAACAGTCCGCAAGGCGCAACGTGTACTGGTGGAGCGACCACCTTGCGCGGTTGCGCGTCGAATGCGTCGCGGCTCGCCGCCAGTACACGCGCTACCGGAGACGACGTCGACGGGATCCCGTCGAGGAAGCCGCGCGGTATGGGGTGTACCGCGCGGCCCAGGAGACTCTGTGGCTGGCCATCGGCGACTCTAAGTCGCGGGCCAGGGAAGAGCTGCTGGGGTCCCTAGATCGGGACCCGTGGGGGCGCCCCTACCGTTGGGTACGGGGCAAGTTGCGTCCCTGGGCGCCCCCACTGGTGCAAAGTATGCAACCCCAGCTGCTAGAGGCGGTGGTATCCACCCTCTTCCCTGAGCGGGCGGGACATGTTCCCCCGGCGATGGTCTCACCCTCAGCCACAAACTCTCCAGAAGAGGAGGGCACCGATGTCCCCGAGGTGACGCAAGCAGAGACGGGAGCGGCCGTGTCGCGGCTCCGGGCCAAGAATAAAGCGCCCGGACCCGACGGAGTTCCTGGCCGAGCTCTCGTCCTGGCTCTGAAGGAGCTAGAGCCCCAGCTGAGGGGGCTCTTCACGGCATGCTTCGGCCAGGGTCAGTTTCCCAGTGTGTGGAAGGAGGGGAAGCTGGTCCTGCTCAGGAAGGAGGGGCGCCCCGCGGACTCGCCGTCCGCGTATCGGCCCATAGTGCTGCCCGACGAGGCGGGCAAACTTTTTGAGCGTATAATCGCAGATCGCCTCGTCGGCCACTTGTGCGGAGACGGGCCGAACCTGGACGACAACCAGTTCGGTTTTCGTCGGGGGCGCTCCACCATAGACGCAATCATGCGCGTGAGAGCCCTGGCGGAGGATACGGTATCCCGGGGTGGGGTGGTGTTGGCGGTGTCTTTAGACATTTCCAACGCCTTCAACACCCTACCCTGGAGCTGTATTAGGGAGGCCCTGAAATACCATCGGGTGCCTCCCTACCTCCGCCGCATAGTAGGGGCTTACCTTGAGGATAGATGCGTCATCTATCGGGGACGTGACGGTGCCAGTCGGCACCAAATGTCGTGCGGTGTTCCACAGGGATCGGTCTTGGGACCGCTCCTGTGGAACATCGGCTACGACTGGGTGCTGAGAGGCGAGCTTCCGTCGGGCGCCGACTTGACGTGTTATGCGGACGACACGCTTGTCACTGCCCGAGGGAGCTCGCACAGGGAAGCGACGTTGATAGCCACGGCTGCGGTGTCACAGGTGGTGACCCGCATCCGGCGCCTGGGCCTGGAGGTGGCCCTTGACAAGTCGGAGGCCATGGTATTCCATGGCCCCCGGCGTGCGCCGGCGCCGGGATCACATATCGTGGTCAGTGGTGCCCGGATAGCTGTCGAGTCCACCATGAAGTATCTGGGATTGGTGCTCGACAGCCGATGGGAATTCGGACCCCACTTCCGGCGGCTGGCGCCCAAGCTGATGGGTGCAGCGGGCGCGCTGTCAACGTTGCTTCCCAACATGGGGGGCCCGAGCGCCGCCTGTAGGCGGTTATACGTGGGAATCGTGCGGTCCATGGCCCTGTATGGGGCCCCTGTGTGGGCGATGGACCTGACGGCCGGAACACTCGCCATTCTGCGCAAGCCGCAGAGGGCGATGGCCGTCAGGGTCGTCCGCGGGTATCGCACGATTTCCTACGAGGCGGCTTGCGTTCTGGCCGGATCCCCGCCCTGGGACCTAGAGGCGAAAGTACTCGCGTCATTGTACCGATGGCGCGAGGAAGAGCGGACACGGGGCTCCAGTCCGGCGCAGCGGCAGATCGAGCTGCGCCGAGGGGAGCTCCGTCAGGTCCTGGTGGCGGACTGGCGGCAGAGGCTTATGCGCCCTACCGCTGGCCTCGCTACCGTCGAGGCGATCCGGCCAGTACTCGACGACTGGCTCGGGAGAAGCCACGGCTCCCTGTCGTTCAGGGTGACTCAGGTGCTGTCGGGGCACGGCTGCTTCGGCAAGTACCTGTGTCGCCTAGGCAGGGAGCCGGACGCTCGGTGCCACCACTGCGTCCAATGCGGGGAGGACACGGCGCAGCACACGCTCTCCGAGTGTGTAGCTTGGGAGGAGCAGCGCCGTGTCCTCACAAATGAAGTAGGAGGCGACCTGACGCTGCCGGCAGTAGTGCGGAGGATGGCCGGCAGCGCAGAGTCGTGGGACGCGGTGGTGTCCTTCTGCGAGGACGTGATGTCGCAGAAGGAAGCTGCGGAACGGGAGAGGGAGATCTCAACTCCCTTCCCGGGCCGCAGAAGACGCACCGGGCGCCGAAGAAGGGCGGATAACGCCCTCTTCCGCCCCCCATGAATGGGTCCAGGGGCGAGGGACATGGGGAAGTCCCCGCCCCCTATTCGATGGACCCCGAGGCGGAGGCGCGCATGAGTGTCAGCGCGCGCCTCTGAGGCGATGCACGGGGTAGCTTAACACCCCACTACCCCGTGCCGGAGACGAGGCCCGGGCAGACCGGGCCAGCACGAGAGTGTGGGGCTGCGGAAGAATTTAGACTCCCGCGGCCCTACGCGCGCTCGTGACAGAAGAGACACCGGGGTGGTTTTAGTCAGTAAAAGTCTGACAGACCCCGTCGCCCACCCTAGGGCGGCGGACATCCTATGAGGATTTCCACCCCGAAAAAAAAAAAAAAAAGGTTCACATAAGATCAGTAATCATAATGTAATACTTACATGCAAATGCAATATTCGTATTCTGCTATTAGCGGTGGATGTGTCGAATCTTCTTGTAATAACCATCTTTATAGGTACCTACCTACCTATCATGTCCGACCGACACGAAGCCTTGACACGTGGGAATTTCGACTAGGTACAGACAATGCGTTAGAAATACCTTCCTTTGGATTATTTTCAATGTTCCTCTCAGTTTTATCATTTAGGTACCTAATCATGACATTACAATGCTAATGTTTCTTACAAAAATTCTATTAGCTAATTCTTTCATCATTATGCAACGAATGGTCGGGCTTAAGCATCAGTGTTTCGATGTTAACTACTTGACACACAATCAGAGGATCAGCTATCGAAGATTGTACAATTTTTAGTACAAGACGCTTAAAGTATAATATAAAGTCACCTACCTACTCTCTACAATACAATCTGTCTGTACTGTTCCCACAGCAGGGAGTCCGAACTCCTCTTTGTGAGAGAACCCACGTCAGACCTATTGTGAATTGTCCTACATACAGATAGCCATCTCCTTCGAATAAAAATCTAACCATGAATACTTAGGTGAAACAAGTTTAGAGCGAGTTGTGAACAGTGTCTGAATGACAGCTTACTCCCAGAATCGCACTGTTGGACTCAAACACAGGCATGTTAGGTGAATACACTTTCGTCTCCAACATTAGTATTATCTGCGATTCACGACAAGTGAATTACTTACTATGAATTTTCATCAGAAAATGACGCTACTAACTCGCTACAATGCTTGGAAAGTCAAAAGAGGTTATTATGCGACCCATAACCCGGTCACTTTTATCTGTTACACAATCAACCCAGAGATAGTCAACCTTTCTCGTTAGTTCGTTTCCCTTTCTACTGCACCGAGTTACACTCCCAGCTTCTTACGCCGGAGTCAATGGATTGAAAAGATAAATGGCTGTACTCACAATATTCTTGACAGGATCTGCTTCAGTGTACAGGTGCAGGTTCACGTCAGGGTCAGGGCAGACTTCCTTGTCTCGTCGCCATACGCAGTCCTCGAAGGTGGCGTTACCGTAGGCATCGGTATGCAGGAACAACGCCTCTTTAATCGGATGCCGTTGGGAGAATGCACCTGTATCAAGAGAATGGAATTCAAAATGCTGCGCTTTCATAGCATTAGGAGCTCTAGTTTTTCATTTGACCACGTAGGAAAGTCGTGGTGGCCTAGTGGTTAAAATACCAGCCTCTCAAGTATGAGTGTGCGGGATCGATTCCAGGTCAGGCAAGTACCAATGTAACTTTTCTAAAGTTATATGTAGGTACTTTCTAAGTATATCTTGAACACAAATGACTGATTACAAGGTGAAGGAAAACATCTTGAGGAAACCTGGACTTTACATCTGAAATCGCCAACCCGCATTGAGCAAGCGTGGTGATTACGCTCAATCCTTCTCTGTATGAGAGGAGACCTGTGCCCAGCAGTGGGATGATAAAAAGGTTGATGATGACGTAGGTGAGTTTCCTGTGTCGGAACAGGGATTAAAGAATTTTATAGATATAGCTGTTACGTAGCAATTAAGTAAAACTGATATAACTGTGCAGAAAAGGAAAGTCATAATTGATGATATTTACACATAAATCACAATAATAAATAGCAAAAAATTTAAGCATTACTACTTATATAATAATTAATAATAGCCACGAATCTCAACATATTTCTATGATTATTACGTAAAATAGATGCATGATTTAATTGATGATGTAAACAATTGCAAGGAAAGAGTCTGCACGGCAGTAATCTAACTTAGAATCACATACGAGTAGGAATGTGTACTGTACTAATGTAATATAATCAACGAAAGGGAACGGATTACTCAAGTGTCACCTGAATTACGCCAGAAATCGCCATTTATAGGTATGCTAGTTGCTTGCAAGAAGCTAGGTATCGTTCACTATATCGGCACGTTTTCATTTTTCATGTTTTACAGAAACAAGAATCAAAGTCTTTATAAATGTTTGAAATTAATTTTTGAGTTTTGAATTTAACGTTTTTTTTTTTACTGATTCATGTCTGTACTAGGAACCATATACAGTGTTCACAGTTCAACGTGTTCGAGGTACTAGTATAGATGATATGTAATAAATTCAGTTTATTTTTTTTTTTGCCGATGTGCCAATATACAGTATGTTAACTAACAGAGGGCGTTCCCGTTAACCCGAAATAGTATTATACATGCTAAAAAAAATATTTCCATTCGAAAACAAAATGTTTTAAAATTTTTTCCAATATGAAAATATTCAATAAAAATTTTAAATTGACATGTAAAAGAAACACACTGTACACGCGAACATGAAAGACGGCAACGTCGCAATTTATTTATACATGACGACTACTATTTTGATTTAAAACAGGAGGTTTCAAATTTATTTCCAATTAGAATTTTTTTTTTATTCGGATTTTTTTATGCTTATTTTTCTATGCTGATATTTTTATTTTAATCTATTAATGATATATATTAACGCGTTTAAGGGAACGCCCTCTGTTATTTAACATACTGTTTTACTTAAATAAAACGTTAAAAAGTTGCCCCACACTAGTAATTTCTCCTGTGTCGTGAGCGCGTTTACAAACATATAAATTTACATAGGTACACAAACATCCAGACCCGGATCAAATACTTGTAGGTCATACAAATATTTGTTCCGTGCGGGAATCGAACCCGCGACACGCAGCGCAGCAGTCAATAGCTAACCGTGCAGTCACTAGGTGAGCGATATATATTTTGTAATGAAATAGAACGAAAAAGATGCACTGAACTTATTTAGCGAACAATAGGAATAAATGGTGTATCTGACATCGTCGCACAAACGAGTACCATGGATCCAGTACATGATTCTGAACCCCACAGTGGTGGAATTTACCGTCGACTTTTTCATGATTTGAAAAAAAATTATGTAGTTTTTTTCACTTTAGACCGTTCATAATTGCTATATTTTTATAGCCCAATAAGATTTTAAATTAAAAATTGATTAATTCGCTAATTAAGTACACAAAAAAGCGCCAAGAAAACAAAACTCAAAAAACTATCTTATCGGCTGATACATCAGGGATCAACGTCGTACCTACAAACCCGCACGGCGGCAAGCTTGCAACGTTCAAATGTCGAGCCGACCCTTTTTTTAAACACTGAATTCTGTAACCGTTCATTAACGACATAAATGTCTATCATAATTTTATTAGTGGCATGTGGTCCAGCCTTTTCGAGAAGTTTGCGTTACGATGTCAGATACACCCTGTATAATTTATAATGTATAGGCTCTGCTCAATGTTGATTATGAAGTTTATTGTCAAAATACATAGTTCGGGCCGTTGTCGATTTCGAATTGGTATCTACTTTGCGCACCATTCTATGTGAGAATCGAACATCACATAAACTTCTATTTTTTTACTGCAATTTACTTTATTTACATTTGAATTATAAGAATATAGCGCTATTATAAAAATACTAGTAGTTCGGTCTTTGTAGAGTCGGTCTACCTAAATTGCCGAAATCTCGATAATTTCAAAATATTTACAAATCGCCGCTTACAAAGTAGGCCAAAATAATATAAATAAAAACATCGAAATAAGTGTTTTGCAAGCTGTCCACATGTTACGTACCTTGTACAAGGAGTATGATCACTATGCAGGCGCCTTGCGCGGGCGCACGAACGCGCGTCATCCTTCCCGAGCACTGAGCGAGCTACTACTGGCGTTAAGTCGCAGTGGGGGCACTGCCTACCCCCGTGGGTTTGCATAGACTTGCCAAATCACATGAATTGAATACCGATGAGCAAGTGAAATGGGTGAACTTGACTTGTGGTCTGCCCTCTATACAGCGAACAAATATTTGAGTAGTACATAAATATTTAGGTATTACGTATAATAATTTGATTGCACGGTTAGCGCAGTGGTTAAGCTACTGACTGCTGCACTGCGTGTCGCGGGTTCGTGGCCTATCTAAAAGTAGTTGTTCCGGGTCTGGATGTTTGTGTATGGGAGTTATATGTTTGTAAACGCACCCACGATACAAGAGAAATTAGGAATTACAGTAATTATTAGAATTACAGGAATTAGGATTATTACAGAACCTCACTCAAAACTCTTAAGCTTTACTTAAATCTCGTTTCAAGCTATTTGATTAGTTGAAACTAGTTTTGGTAAGGTGGTGTGTGGTGTGCGCTAGTGTGGGGCAACTTTTTTTTTTTAAATAAATCTTATACTTAATATATAAATAAAGCTGAAGAGTTTGTTTGTTTGAACGTGCTAATCTCAGGAACTACTAGTCCTATTTAAAAAAAATCTTATTGCGTTGGATAGCCCACTAATCAAGGAAGGCTTTAGGCTATATAACATCATGCTGCGGCCAATAGGAGCGGAGCATAACTAACTCCACGCGAACGAAGCCGCTGGCGGCCGCTAGTAATAAAAAAAATACTTAATAACCATCATATGACGAGGAACCATCGTATTAGGTATGCTTAATCATTTCTCAACTACGTAGTAGTCAGCTTACAGTGTAAACGCACATAGCTGAAAAACCGTAATGAAATGAAATGAAATGAAATCGTTTATTAAGCAAGTAGGATCACTGATCACTTTTACACGTCATGTTTATTTTTTATTTTATTTTTTTAACTAGATGAAGCCGGCATTTCCTAACTGACTACCTCTGAGAAGAAATAGCCGAAACAAACTCAGGGATCATCGTCTTTTTTCAAGTCCAGACATTAAAAATTAAAATGTTTACAATAATTTACCTTATAATTACGCATATTGCTTAATAACAATGCTTAACAGAGCGAGCAGCTCAGTCCCAAGCTTTTTTGTCTTCTAAATAATCTGTGATTTTATAATACCCCTTTTTGCAAAGTTTGGCCTTTATATGGTTCTTAAATCGTTTAATGGGTAAGTTTCGAACGTCCATGGGAAGCTTGTTGTAAAAGTGTATACATTGACCCATGAACGAGTTGCCTACTCTGTGGAGACGAGTGTGATGTACAGCAAGATTGTGTTTGTTCCTGGTATTTATATTATGAATATCGCTTATTTTCTTAAAATTCGAGATATTTTTATGAACATACATAAGATTTTCAAATATATATTGTGAAGCTACAGTCAGAATGTTCACCTCTTTGAACTTCTCTCTAAGAGAATCTCTAGGACCAAGGTTGTAAATGGCTCGAACGGCCCTCTTCTGTAAAACAAAGATGGTACCTATTGATGTCCGTACAAGTTCCCCAGAGAAGAATCCCATAAGTCATAAGACTATGAAAATAACTAAAATAAACAATTCTGGCTGTATCCACATCAGTTATCTGCCTCATTTTCTTAACAGCAAAGGCGGCAGAACTGAGTCTACCCGACAGCTTCTCAATGTGAGGACCCCATTGTAACCTGGCGTCAATAGTTAATCCAAGAAAAACTGTCGACTCGACAGGGATCAACTCTACTCCATTCAGTTGAACATTGGTACTTAGCTGCCTGACATTTGGCGTAGAAAATTTAATGACTTTAGTTTTTTTTTCATTTAAAAGGAGGTTATTTACATTAAACCAATGGACAACGTTAGAGAGTGCAGTGTTAACTTCGTCAAAATTTGTTAGCTGACGCTTGACTTTAAAAATAAGAGAAGTGTCATCCGCGAACAATACTATGTTGTGATTATCCCTCGCGTGATGAGGTAAGTCATTAATAAAAATTAAAAACAAGAATGGACCTAGAATTGAGCCCTGCGGAACGCCCATGGTGACCACAGATCCTGCAGAACTCTTGCCATTAACATCAACCCTTTGAATTCGATTATTCAGATAAGAAGTCAGAAGGTCGAGAGCTCTGTCCCTCAAACCATAATGGTACAATTTCCTAATAAGAGTATCATGATGTACGCAATCAAACGCCTTGGACAAATCACAAAAAATACCAAGAGCATCTTGCGATTCCTCCCAGGCCCCAAATATGTTCTTTAGCAACGCCACGCCCGCATCTGTAGTTGAACGACCCTTTGTAAAACCAAATTGTTTCACGTGTAATAAATTGTGTAAGTTAAAGTGCCTCAACAACTGTTTCAAAATTATTTTTTTTTAAATTTTGCTCAAAGTTGGTAATATCGATATTGGCCGAAAATTCGTGGGATCAGTTGAACTACCAGATTTGAACAGTGGAATTACTTTGCTTAGTTTCATCAAATCAGGAAATACACCAGATGTGACACAAGAATTAAAAACAATTGCTAAGAAAGGTGCAATAACATCTATTATTGAAGCTACAGTGTATACTGACAAACCCCAATGATCGGCAGTTTTTTTTTACATCAAGATCCTTAAAAGATTCTATAATGTCTTTAGCAGTCACAAATGTAAATTCAAAGTGATTGTCACATTCTGGAACACATTCTTTTAGTATGGCATAAGCAGAAGTGGAGGAAGAAGACAAAGTTTTTGTTGTCATTATTGGAATATTAGTAAAAAAATTCTCAAACTCAGTTGCCACCTCCAAGTCCGCCTTTATATCTTCATCGTTAATTTTAAGATGGAAATCGCGATTCTGTACTTTGGTTCTTCCAGTTTCAGAATTTATAATTCCCCAAGTTGTTTTGATTTTATTGCCAGAAGATTTTATTTTATTTTTAATGTGTATGGCTTTTGCTGAGGAACAGGCTCTTTTAAAAGTTTTTGAATAATTTTTAACAAATTCTTGAAAAGCTTCATCATGGTTAAATGTTTTTTCCTGATATAATTCATACATTTTTTCCCTGCTTTTATAAATAAGGTTGCCCAGTCACTAAATATAATACTATCGCTAACAGGCAATGTTTTTTTTGTGAAAACTTTCATAAATTCACAATTAATGAGGTTAAATAGTACACTATACGCATGATCCGGATTGGTGTGATAAGGTAAGTCCGGTAGCTTTTCAATTAAATTATTTTTAAATTGTCCTAAACGATTTTCATTTATCGGAACAAAACTCACAAGTTTTCTTTGAGCTCTGACTTCACTTTTCTGAGTATAAGTAACTAACTGGCCACAGTGATCAGAGTCTAACTCGTTTATAATTAAACGAACTTTCCATAGTTCGAGTGTCTATCTGACCTCTACAACCTAATTATTGGGTAGCTAATACGATATCCCTTGTTCTTGGTCTGTGAGGTACGGGGTATCTTGGGAAACAAGTAAAGATCAAGATGTTTACCCATCCACGGACCAACCACGGCAAGCGTAGATTAACCTGATTGTTCGTTAAATGTGGAATGTTGTTTTTATAAAATGTATTATTAATTTTCTTCTGGCATTAGTCTGACTCTGAATATGCACGGTGAAGACTATGAACTTGAAATTGAGATCGAGACGTCTAGGAAGTTAAGCTTCTAGTAGAAATCTACTTTAAAAAACATCACACCTATGTTCCCTGAAGGGTTCAAATCAAATCAAATCATTTATTTCGGAAAATATCCATAGTTAACAACAAGAGACTTATAAACAAAACACAAACTTATAACCTAATATACCTGACAATAACAAACAAGAACCTCACACGGCAGTCTGCCGCAGCATTGCAGAGGTGTGAAGTAGCCCCCACATTCAGCCACGTTTAGTTCCGGTGTAGGTGGGTAGCAGGGGTGACCCTAGGTTAAGTCTGGATTTATACCATAGCAATCCATTAAATAAAAAAAAAATGAGCCTTTATTACTGTTTAAAGTTTACAAATGAATCGTATGACTAATATCGTTAATAATTATATCTCTAACTTATTTACAATTTAACTTTTTGACGATCGGTATTATTTGAAGCAGCTTGTCCTTCGACAAAGGCCTCCTCTAAAGATTTCCATCTCTCTCTGTCTCTGGCTATCCTAATCCACTCTGGACCAGCCACTCCATTAACCCGGTATAAATATCCAAACTCCGCACTGTTACTGAGAATTTCATATTGGAAAAGCCAAATAACACTTCGTCCAATTATAAAAACTACTTATGTACTTTAACAAAATTGTCGCTCAGAAAGTAACGCCTGGCAGTATGAATGTTCTCTCTAGCTTTTACTATTAAGCGCATTGCTACTCGATTGTTTCAGGAACTGAACATGTAGAGTCTGAACTATATAATATATGTATATGTCAAGATGAGGATCACCGGGTAGCCGGTAGGCTAAATTTGACAGAGGGTAATCAAACAAAGTTACATTATACCAGCTAATCAAAGTATTTACCTAATCCCTCAGTTCTACTCCGTGTGATTTTCAGAAAAAAATATTTAGGTACTTACTTATCATTTTTGCCAATTGGCTATATTAGGTTATTGAAGCAATGGGATTTTCTATCGGCAAAAGTAATGAACTTTTAAAGTTTTCATTCCCTATTTAATATCACAAAAACAATTGACATATTAACACATCTGCGATATTTTATGCTTCTAGAACCAGCGGTTTAGGGTGTTAGCTGTCAGTAAACGAATGAAATATAAAATTATTCTAATAATAATAATAAAAAAGGCTCGGTGGTAACTTCTGCCGGCAGCCAATGTTATCATTGTCGGCAGAAGTTACCATCCACCAGAGAAAGTCTTGCCGCCAAGCGATTCGTCGTGTTCCGGCATGATGTCTGGTGAAGCCGTACGGAGGATGGCAGCATAATTTTAGTATAAAATAATATCAACTGCGGGCCAAACGACCCCAACTAGTCGCAATCACTTGACAAAAATGCCTTCGCCGATTAGGTTGCTGGTCTGAGCAGTTGTGTTGCGAATGTTGTGATGTAACCAGCCCCCTAGTCGGCGAACACATTTTTGTCAAATGATTGCGACTAGTTGGCATCAGTTGGGATCGTTCGGACCGCCCATTGGTCCGTTCGGTCCAAACGATCCCAACTAGTCGCAATCATTTGACAAAAATGTGTTCGCCGATTAGGGGGCTGGTACGATGCGCCATATGTTGTTGTGTCGAGAGTTTGGTCGTGGACGATCTCCAGATCAATCTAACTCTGGCGCAGCATCGTTGGTCGTGTTGTTGCGTTTAAAATTGCATCTTAAAATTGCATCACCTCGCTCAACTGCCATGCTCCTTCCTATTCACTCAGTTTTTGAGTGAATAGGCCTTGCATCACTTCTTACCATCAGGCGGGATTGCGGTCAAGCACTAGTTTATAATTATTAAAAATATATATATATACTTTTTCAGACCCGGGTCCACAGAGACAGCATTAGCAACATCATCATCTGCCGAGTCTTTTCTCTAATATATTGGGGTCGACTTCCAGTCTAACCGGATTCGGCTGAATACCAGTAATTTAGACGGAGCGCCTGTCTATCTGATCATCACAACCCAGTGACTGTGTAATACGATACCCCTTGGTAAGGCTGGTGGTCAGCCTTTGGGACTTCTGGTGACCGGAAACAAGTGTTTAAGATTTACAAATGCCACGGAACTAACGGCTGTTCTCGGTATGTAAAAATGTTCACCCGTCCACAGATCAACCAAGGCAAGCGTAGTTTAACCTGATCAATCGACCTGCCCCCTAATCGGTGAACACATTTTTGTCAAATGATTGCGACTCGACGATCAGTTGGGAGCGCCCATTGGTCCATTCGGTCCAAACGATCCCAACTAGTCGCAATCATTTGACAAAAATGTGTTCGCCGATTAAGGGGCTGCACCCCTGCACCATAACATGTGTGTAACATACTATTACTCATCATCATCATATCAGCGTTAATCCCAGTCGCATCCGAAGCTTATTTTTTTGTTGAGCTTTGGGGTTTGGGGTCCGCTCTACCGCAATACACTATTACTTTAAGTTGGAATAATTTTGAAACTTATTGCTATTCCGTTGCTCCTTATGTTCGAAAATATGTCTGCTCAACAACTTAAATGACGCAATGAATGTCGTTGAACTGTCAAAATGAAACCCATTGCTACTGATAATGTGTTACGTAATTGCCCTGCAGCACCCTAGTTGCGTAACACACTATTATTATCAATTGGAATAATTTCGAAGCATATTGTTAATCCATTGTTGCATATGTTAATTAAATTAATGCTCAAAGACGTAAATGACGCAATGAATTTTGTTGAACTGTCAAAATGAAACCCATTGCTACTGATAGTGTATTACGTACGCAAAGACCCTGCTGTACGGCTTTTATTATATTAGCTACGAGCCCCTGAACAGTAACAATAGCACTCAATAGCATTGTAGCAACAATATTACTTATAAAGTTACATCCAAAATTAAAAACAAAAATAAAAATTCTAGAAGAAATATAAATTAGATAACAAACCATGAAACACGTAGTACCTACTTAGTTTTGTTCCAGTCAAGGCTGATTATCTAGAAAGTAATTGGAGTGAAGTGTTGTCGACCTTACAGTCATAAGTAACTTCAATGTCAATACATATTGTCGAAAACAATTATTTTAAAGATATTATGAGTTGTTTGTAGCAGTGCAAATAGGTACCTACTCAAAAAAATGTAGGTACTGTATTCGCAATCAGACAGCCTCCGTGGCGTAGCGGTAGCGGACGCGGCCGCTGCGCAAGGTGGCGCGGGTTCGATCCCCGCACAGTGAAGTATTTGTATGCATCAATATGAATATTTGCACTGGTCTGGTCGTGCCTCGGAAGGCACGTTAAGCCGTTGGTCCCGGTTGCCATACGAACATCTAGTGGCAGTCGTTACGGGTTGTTGGAGCCCTCAAAAGTCCAACAATTGGTCTAACTGCAATGCTTCGATGTCGCCTTCGGGTTGCGGAGGTCAGACGGCAGTCGCTTCACGGAAAATGTCGAAGTTTAGCCATATCAGCAGTTGGACTGGTAAAGCGGACCCCAGACTCCAAAAGCTGAAAAAGGCTTCGGATGCGACTGGGATTAACGCTGGGATGGTGATGACTGTATTCGCAATCAGAATCATCGAAAGTTTTCTTCCTCACTAATATATTTTTACTCTCGTACATAGGTATTATGCAATTCAATCAAGAGTAGGTATGAAGAGTTGAGAATTGAGAATGATTCCGGCACATTATGAGAGGAATTGAAAAAAAGATGCACTGACAGTGAACTTACTGCATCTTTTTCTTTCTAGTTCATCAAGAAAAGGATAGAAAATAACATTTTTGTTTTGTATAGAAAATAACAATTCTGTCAAATTAGACATTTTTTTTTTTGGTTCAATTCTTTCTTCTTCTTCTTTTTGGTTTTAATGGCTCTGCGCGATTAGCGATTCAGCCAAAGACAAGTCATATTGTTTTTTTATTATTATTATTTATAAAACGGGGAAACTTGTATTTACAAAAGGGAAAATAAAATTTTGACACGGAATTTCGGATTGGATCAGGAAAGGACAGAATAATAGGATATTTATATAAGTATGAAAATTACATATATATTGAATAATATTTACAATTTTATGTTATTAATTAATATAAACGAAGAAAATATTTTATACACCGACGGTTCACCAGAGGATAAAAGGATGTTTACTGAAGTAGGAAGCGGAATGGGGATTTCAAGGAGGCTTTCATAAAATGAGACCCGATTATATCTAGGGCAGCACAAAAAGATATGGTTTAGGTCACCCACCTCACCGCATTCGCACAAATCACTGTTTAGTAATCCAAATCTAGCGAGCTGAGCAGGAGTGCAAACATGACCCAAACGCATACGAGTCAAAATACAAGTTACTCTCCTGCTCAACTTCAATTTAGAGAACCAAGGCTTTGACGGAACTGAATTCTGAATTTTAGCGTAAGCCCTTCCCTTCGATTGGCTTGAAGCAGACCAAGCAATTCTCCATGTTTCATCAAGAGTAGCTTTAGGCAAAGCACACAAATCATGAACACAATTAAAATAGTCCGACCAGTCACCACAAGAAACGGCCTCTTTAGCAAGACAATCTGCGCGTTCGTTGTCTGAAATACCAGAATGACCTGGCACCCAGGAAAACACCACTGTGTAACCCATCTGATAACATGACATCAGAAGGTTGCGAATTTTAATAACGATAGGGTTAACAATGCCTGACTTAAATGGATATTCAGATAAGGCTTGTAGGGCACTCATACTGTCTGAAAATATTACGGTTTTTTTAAGTTTTGCAATAAGAATATATTCAACAGATTTTAACAGTCCAAGACATTCTCCTGAAAATACGGATGCTTCAGGCGGAAGTCTTATTTTTTGGACTATATTGTATTGGGAATGGACAATTCCAATCCCAACTATACCATTGGGTGAATGTTTAGAAGCATCACTATAAATAGAATGAAAATTGGAGAATTCGTTATTTAATAGATTATCTACAAATTGTACAGAATCAAGCTGATTTCTCGGAATACTTGCATTAATTCTAACATCTGGAGGAGTAACTAATGCGCCATACGTAGAATCAAAAGTAGGATAACAGTAAGAATTAAGTGTCGGGGCTTGTATGGCACAGAATCTTTGATAACTCTTAACAAGACAAGGTAGAGATTTATGAGACCAGTACTGACTATTTTCTGTGAATTCTACAAGTAAATGAAGCTTAAATCGTAAAGGATGATTAGAAAATTGCATTAATTTGAAAATGAACTTATCGGATAGGTATTGGCGTCTTAAATAGAGAGGAGGCTCTACACACTCTATTTGCATAGCATTAATAGGGCTGGACTTCATAGCTCCAAGAATGATTCATAATGCCCTTGCCTGTATACTATCAAATTTCTTCATAGCAACAGTGTTACATGGTTCTAGAACAAAAGTGGCATAATCAAGAAGGCTACGAATAAGGGCGTTATATATAAGACGTAAAAAGAAAGAATGGGCTCCCCACCAGACACCGGTTAAACACCTTATCATATTCAAATTTCTTTCACACTTAGCTACAATGTAATCACAATGTGATACTCCGGTTAATTTCGAATCCAAAATAACTCCTAAAAATTTTGCTTCTGATTTCACAGGGATAGGATTACCTTCGTAGGAAACGATAGGATTGGCAGTTATCCTTCCTCTTGCAAACCAGACTACGGTACTTTTTGATACCGATAAATTTAGTCCATTAATATCTAACCAATCATGTAAATGACTAAGAGAGGTAGTTAAACAGTTACTAGCAATATTAATAGATTTGTCAGCAACGTAAAAAAGAAGATCATCAGCATACTGTAAAATGTTTGCAACTGAGTTCAAGTTTTTTTCTAGATCATAAGTGTAAACATTATACAATAATGGACTAAGAACCGAGCCCTGGGGGAGTCCTCTCCATACAAACCTAGAAAGTTGAGATCCATCATGGAGGTCTAATTTCAAACATCTTTCAGACAACATGTTTATAATAAAAGATATTAAAAGTTGAGGGACATGTAGGTCATGAAGTTTCTTATGAAGTACAGGAACAAGAACATTATCATATGCCGAACTGATGTCCAGAAATGCTGCTAAAACTGACTCATTTTTTGAAAATGCTATGCGAATATCCGAAACAAAAATGCTAATATTATCTATGGTGCTCCGACCTTTCCTAAAACCCAGCTGATTAACTGTCATAACGTTGTTGTTTTCAATAAAAAATTCTAACCTATTTTTTACAAGGTGTTCAGTTATTTTAGCAAGAACAGATGAAAGGGCTATGGGACGGAAAGATGAAACATCTGAAGAAGGTTTATTTGGTTTTAATATAGGGATTATAGATTGCGTTCTCCATGATGGAGGAATATTACCTGAAAACATAACTGCATTGATAGTTTTTAAAAAATATTCTAATGAGTTATCAGTACAGTTTATCAAAAAAGAGTATGTTATACCATCTTCGCCAGGTGATGAATCTTTAACATAAGAGAGAACTCCTTTTAATTCTGACAAAGAAAAAGGAGCATTGAGATCAGAATGATTGCTTGTATTATTATATAAAGTGCAACAATGAATATTATTTAATTCAGGAGCAGACAAAGGAGCTAGTTTATCCATAAATTTATCAGCTAGCTCAATGGAAAGGACACCAAATGAAGAAGAAGAGAATGCCGATCTAAATCTACGAATATTCTTCCACACAACAGAAGAGCATACATCAGGATTTATGGACTCACAAAATCTTCTCCAACCTTCAAATTTTTTCTGTTTTAGGAACTTGCGTGTGGATCGAGCTATGAGAGAGTAACTTTCATAATTTTCTGAAGTCATAAGGGATCTGTATTTTTTCTCAGCCTGTTTTCTTTTCTTAATGGCCATAGTGCATTCATGGTCCCACCACGGTGGAAAGGGAATTTTGCCCTGTCTAGAACCTTTTAAAGGAAATAGAGTATTAGCAGCCTCAATAAGAAGTTTTGAGAACTCTTCTGTACATAGTAATCCATTAGAATCATTAATAGCAGGTAAGGAAGAAATTTTATTATCAACATACTGGTTAAATATTACCCAATCATCTTTCAATTCTGGCAGTTTATGTTTTAATTTAGAACTGTATCTTAAGTTGGAAGGGGAGCAAGATATGTGTAAGGAGAGTATGATAGGAAAATGATCACTGCCAAGAGAGTCATCAAGGATAATCCAAGATAACAAAGAGGCTAAATTTGGAGAACAGAGTGAAAGATCAGGAGCACTTAAACATTCATTAGGGCCAGTAAGTCGAGTTGGAGAACTATTGTTCATTATACATATGTTTAAAGAATCTAGGATTTCAATCATCAAATTGCCATAGTAATTTGAAACAGAGCTGCCCCATGCCTGGTTTTGGCAATTAAAATCACCTAAGATCAAAAATGGGGAAGGCAAAACAGATAGTAATTGTTTAAACTCATTATATATAGAATAAGAGGGATGTGGAATATATACAGAAATAATACAAATATTATTTACATTATTATTTATACAATAACAGCAATGGCATTAATACCATTACTGAGAAGAGGAAGTGGGAATACTTTATAGGAGAAAGTTTTACTAATGAGAATGGCCACTCCACCATACCCATCAGGTCTATCATTTCTCACTGTAACAAAACCAGAAATCCTAAATGGAAACTCTGGTTTCAACCATGTCTCAGAGAGACACAAAGCCATAGGCTTATATTTATTTAGTAAATAAATAATGTCAGATTTTTTGCTAATGGCACTTCTACAATTCCATTGTAAGATTTTGTGATCCATTATTGAATTGTTTATTAAGAGCTGTGAGTAATATATTGGCAACGTTTGACGGTGAAGAATTAGAAGTAGAAAGTTGTTGACTAGAATTTGTAAGTAATGTAATAAGTTCCAAAATAATTTCAGCAATAGATTTATGAGATATTGTATTTAATGATTGTTGCAGTACTTGACCATGGGACATTTGGGTAGACAAATTATTATATTCATTTGCAATAGAATTATGCATGACACGATCATATCCTCCACTTGGTTTAGGAGGAACCCGGCGCTGACTAAAAGTAGTTTTTTATAAGAAGTACTGGGTAACTGAGAAACAAAGTTTGGAGAGGGAAGATGGTGATTACTTGGTTGAGAAGGAGGAGATGCTGTAACATCAGCATAAGATTTGGAAACTGAAGGATGAATCTTGGCTGCTTCAGCATATGAGATACAACTATGGGCCATAGAAATTTTAATATTTTGTTGCCGTGTGAACTCAGGACAAGTCCTGCTAGTAGCAAAATGTCTACCAGAGCAATGGAAGCACTTACCATTTTCCACTATCACTGAGCAACTTTCCGGAGTGTGTTCATCTCCACACTTAAAACATCTGGGCCTAGATCGACATTGTGATTTAGTATGCCCAAATTTGCAACAGTTATAACACTGAATTGTAGGAAATATGTATAATTCTACTGGCAGAGCTGTGTAGCACATGTAAACACGTTTAGGAAGTACTTGCCCATCAAAAGTTAGAACTACAAGATTTGTATTAATAAAAGAAGAAATACCATCATTCATAGTCTTGCGTTTTATTCTCCGTAGCTTAACTATTTGCCCACAACCAATAGGAACAGTAATGTTTTCCTGAATTTCCTGCTCAGACCAGTCTTGAGGCACGCCCCTAACTATACCCACTCTTGTTACATTGAAACTTGGTATAAATATTTTATATGAAAGATTCAATAACTCTGCATTTTCCGTGAATTTATTAGCAGCTTCAAAATTCGTAAAGGCCATTGAAATTCTGTTTCTTCCTATACGTTTAACACTACCATTAACAATGTTATTAATTTTTAAATTTTTCAAAACTTTTCCAAATTGAATTGGATGTAAAGATACCGAATCATTTTCAATGGTCGTTACTCTTTGTACATGCACAGTAAAAGGACCCGAGTCCAAGCTAACATACTTTCTGGCAAAATAGGTTTGTTGCGGCTGTGAGAGACCCAAAACAGTCTCACTGTGTTGTGAAATTGAAAGGTTTTCATTGGCAGGTTTACTCAGGTGGCTGGGTGGTTGCATTTCAATTTGAGATTTAAGAGATTTAGAAATGTCAGAATTAGCTGAATCAGAATCTTCACATTGACATGCCTGGACAAAAATCGTCCATCCTTACTCTTCCGTTTTTTCATATTGCATAGACGGCACCGCGGTTTGCGAGGTCTGATTCTTTTTCTATCAGAAAATTTGCCTACAAGGCCATCCTCAGTATCCATAGATGAGTCGTCGATGACCACATTGAACGCAACAGGCGGACCAGGTCCTGGCCCGCCGCCAGGATCGTCCGGGGGATCAACCCCCATATTAGTAAAAGCAAAAGAACTTACCTAATAATTAGCAGTAAAATATCTGCACACTATATACACAAATAAGTAACTAACTACTAATAATATAACAATATACTAAATAACTTAACTGATCCACAATAATTAATTAAAAGAAAGACCAGAAAAACACGACCGCCAGATTCTAAGTTTCCCGCGCTTTTCCGTTCAATTCTTTCCGTTCTTCTGAACGGAAAAGGCAAAGGCATAGTACGCCATACAGCCTAGTCTTCAGTAAATATATTCTTGAGTAAACTTCTATCCTAACTTATCCTAATTAATCCTAACTTATCCTAGTTTATCCTAAACTTATCCTAACTAATCTAACTCCTTTCGTTTCCCGCGTTTGGACGATATGGAGCGATTTAGCGTAAAGACATGATGCGGCCACTATGCTACAATATTTCACTGTTCTTTTTGAATTATTCACTGAATGCACTTTTTACTACATAAATCACGCGCTTTTATTTAGTAAACAACACTATAAATAATTTTAAAAGTCCAATGAAATATGAGCGTGACACTCATCTTGACATTCCCGCCAAAAAGCCCTCAAAGTAGACAGTTTAGACGCGATTATAAACATGGCGACCAAAAATCGGTACGTCAGGAGCGGACTAATTTAACAGGTCTTATCTAACATTTTATCTTCTATCGTTTTCCTAAAGAAAAGCATGCACTGAACTTAAATTTAATGTAGTTTAAGAACTAGGCAATCGGAGCCAATATCTATGTACCTATCTGCAAAATACTTATCAATATTATATCGGATCGCCATCCGATATATCGGTATTTCACTAATTCTACCTAAATAATACCTAAAAGTGAATTCTAGTAATTAAAACGTTGAAAATGTAAGTAGTCGCTGTATCATCTCGGCGCTGTATCATTTAAAGGTATTTTTGATAGATTCGAGATTCATCGCTTCATTATGTTATGTGAAATGAGTTTAGAGTGAGCAACTGTCAGTAGTAATCAATAACTTAGCAGCAGTTGGAATGAGAACTCACATGACGCTATGTAGGCCTAGTATGAGTTTTCCTTACGAGACTCGATCGTCTACATAATATCGAGCGCGTTTGACTCAATCGATTGGCCCACTTCTAGGTTGTAAACCTCTCAAAGTCTCAAATAAGAGCACCAAACGCGCTCGATATCGACGATCGAGTCTCGTAATGAACACTCATACCTACTAGGCTGGTGTGTTTTTACGGAGCTTTACGTTTATGACTTTTGGCGCTCTAAACGGGACGCTCCAAGCGGCGACCTTGGAGAGACCCAATCACGAACCTCATAAACCTCTCGTTAAATAAACTCGTACTAGACCCTCTATTGACCAAAATACACGGTGAGATGCTTACAGAACTGCATTGCTATACTCTCTGGTACTATGGTGGTAGTATTCGTGGTGGCCTAATGGTTAAAACATCAGCCTCAGTATGAGTGTGTGGGTTCGATTCCAGGTCAGGCAAGTACCAATGTAACTTTTCTAGGTTATACGTACTTTTTAAGTATATCTTGGACACCAAGGACTGATTGCAAGGTGAAGGAAAACATCTTGAGGAAGCCTGGACTTTAAGTCTGAAATTGCCAACCCGCATTGAGCAAGCGTGGTGATTACGCTCAATCCTTCTCTGTATGAGAGGAGACCTGTGCCCAGCAGTGGGACGATAAAAAAGGTTGATGATGACTACTAATACATATAGTATAGTACGTAGTAGGTAAGTACTTACAGCCCTTGCGATACGCGGGCGAGTGATGTAGTTCATGTAGTGTAATAGATGAACGAGGGAAAGAATGCAAAGGGCTACCGGCTAATTTTAAACAATATTGACAAGAGCCATAGAGTTTAATACCAAATAGGTACATACATTATTTTCTAAGCACCAGTAAACAGGAATCCCATCAATAAACATCAAAGAGTTTTCGATATTAAGGCATTATCAATAAAAATAGTTTTGAACCCATTATAGATGACGTTTGATCTTAATCGTGATTGTACTTTGCTATTTTCAATGATTTCGTAATTTATTTTTAGTTACACGTCGCGTTACCTACAGGTTATTAAATTACTCTGCTTGCTTTCAAAGGAAAGAAAATAAAAGAGGTGTAAATAAAGATTTATCACCATTTAATTTCATTAATCACTTATTAGTAATACAGTCAGTTTAAGCCTACGAAAAGTATGAAGAAAATAACAATAAGCTCCCGGCCACCGTATGCGCGAGATTGCGGGCGATGAGCAGTGGGTAGCTCGCCCTTCGGTAAGGACCAGGATCAGGATCGAATCGACGGCGCGTTGTTTCACGCGCGCCACAAAGAGATGTCAGCACAGTCAACCGGGGCAATTGCGTCTTTGGGGGTAATTGCGTCTAATCGAAATAATTTTAAATCTGTTTGAAATCCCACTCTCCTGTCATCTATACGTTATAGTATTTTATTCAAAGTAAACAAAACAAGATGGTAGGAGAGTGGATTTTCAAATAGATTTAAGATAACTTCGATTAGACGCAATTGCCCCAAAGACGCAATTGCCCCGGTTGACTATACCTACATTGATTAACACTTAACCTTCACCTATTTCAATAATTGATAAAAATAAACAACAAAAAACCGAGAAAATATGCACTTAGTACTAGTTTTGTTACATCACACATGTTACCACAGAAATCGTCATTTGTTATTACGATTTCTGTGCATGTTACACAGACAGTGTTACAGATACTTATCAACTCTACCAAACAATAATCATATCAATGAGTTCAAGCACGCAGTTACAAATAAAATAAAATTATGTATGTACGGACGACAGCAGGTCAAGCTACCCCAAATTGTCAGATATTCCCAATCAACCTTGAGCCTAATGATTGAGAGATAAAGTTGAAAATGATGATGTGCTGTGGTCTGTACATGAATCGAACAAAACCGAAAGCAAAAATTACACTACCACTTTCGTTTCCGAGTTCAGTTCCTGATTAAGCCAATACATTGAAATATGTATTGTATAGATGCGATAACCGATGTATAGATACGATTTCATTATGATTTAAAGTGATATTGTTTATGCCTAGCGCAGATACCTATGTTGTGAGTTTGCCTCAGTGTGGAAGTACTTGGAGTCAATGATTGCTCTTCGTAAAACGACGTCTCTGTGTGCGTGCACGCAGGTGAGGTGGCGCGCGAGAGCAGGACGCCGCGTGAGAGCCTCCGCGCAGGTAGTGTCGCCGCCTCGCCGGGCCAGTCCGAGACATGCGCCCCGCGCGCGCCCGCGTCGTACCGTCGACATACGGTCACGCATAACCTGGTTTTTAAAAACAACATCACATAAACTTTTGTTTCCCTCCATATTATCAAAACTCTGACAATAAACTGTTCATAGTGCATCCAAATAATGTGTGTGACAAGTGATTTTCGTGAACACAAAGAACCACGGTCTTGTTAATTGCGCGAATGCCACGCTCTACAGCCTACACAGCCGGCGGCGTTCCCCACCTCTGTTCATTCAAGGACCAATCGTTGAACTCATGCCGTCGCGTCTCTACGTGATCTGCAAAATTTGGAAATGAGCTCCAAAAACATAAAGCGATGTATTGACTGAGCTGGTAACCTAAAACGGTTCCAACGACAATGTCAATCAATCAGAACGCAGGCCAATTTAATAAACAGAAGCAGCAACTAGGTAAACAGGGCCCGGAACCGGTCAACTTTCCACCGCGTTATCATCCGCCTCCTCTAGCCGCGAGCGGGCCCAAACTAGCCACTATCGACCCGTCCGCTAAGGAGTACAAACCACCATACGCAAGCAAATCTATCGATCCTAGCAAATCGCAGTACCCTTTAAGTGCGCATAGTGCTGTTCCCGGCTCTTACAGTGGAGGATCAATTCACTTTTTGAAATATCCTCAAGGCTACCCTCCAGGATATCCTCAACCACCGGGAGCACTTCGTGTGCCACGGCCGTCCGAGGTGGTGACGAAAGCTGTTGTACACGAACCCGTAGAGCCAGCTGCACGAGCAAGAAGTGCAGACGACATCCAGCGGGCGCAGCGTAATATTGAGGAAGAACAGATTCACAGAAGATCAGCTGACATGCTCAAGTTTACCAAACGTGTGGAACCCGAGGGACCTAGAGCATCGACTGACCAGAAAAGACAAATTCAAGCACTCTTAGCTCAGATAAAAGCGCTAAAAGAAGCTAATCGCCGATTAAGCGAGGATAACCAGGAACTTCGAGATTTGTGTTGCTTCTTAGATGATGATCGACAGAAGGGCAGAAAACTAGCTCGAGAATGGCAACGATTTGGAAGATACACAGCATCTGTTATGCGACAGGAAGTATCTGCATATCAGAACAAATTGAGGCAGTTAGATGATAAACAGCAAGAATTAATTCGCGATAACTTAGAATTGAAAGAATTGTGTTTATATTTAGACGAAGAACGCGAGAGAAGTACTTGTAGTAATTGTGGACGAGCAGCAGGAAGGGAGCGAGATGATGGCGATGGTAGCAGTAGCGGAACAAACGCGGAGGAGGGTATACGAACTGCGCCTGCGGTACCAATCACACATCCCCAGCTTGCTGAACGAACAGTACAATATGTAAAAGACTTGGAGCAAAAAGTTAGGCGATTAGAGGCAGAGAAAGGACTAGGAAATGGAGCAAACGAACGTCCTGAAGCCGTAGTGCGTGCTTTACAGGTTTTGGAAGTCAGAGAACGCGTAGAACGTGAGCGAAGAAGACCAGCTCCGGACCTAGATTCAGGAGAACAGGCTCTAGTGCGTGAGATGTGCAATGTGGTGTGGGGTAAGCTAGAAGAAGCCCCGCCGCAAGCTCCGCCGCGCTAAAACATAACATAAACAATAAACAGTTAGCGTTTGCTAGTTTAGTGTCAAAGTGAGTTCGATCGAATGAGGTGAGCGAGTAAATAAGAAGTTGTTCAAAATAAATGCAGATGGAATCCGACTTGATTGAGGTCAGCGGTCCGATGTCTCGTGACCTAAAGAGGAGAACTGTGTCGACCTTATAAATATAAAAGTAACTGAATTTAGTTAGTGTTAAGTTAAGGCCCTTAGAGACGAGTGTGATGTACCTATTACTTGCCACGACAATACAATGTAGCGGGAAACCGAAAAGTACAAAACTACATTATGAGTTGTTACTGTAGGTCTTTAGATATAAGGTTTTTATCTTTCTTTTAACAAAACTTTTGAATTATTTCCCTATTGCTTTCTTACATTGTTATTAATAATTATTAATTTTATAGAAAATATTTGCGAAATTGGTTAACTATGAGGCTATACATTAATATTTTTGTCTGTGATTTTATTGTGAGCTGGAATAATGTTATAGGATTCCTCAATAACGATTAGTTAAATATTGAATATAATAGAGTTTTAATGTGTCTTAAGTATTGTTCTATTTCTTGCATTTACTTTCAAACTTTGATCTTATTATACATATAATTTACAATCTTCGTTTCCCTGTGCTTTGAAGACGTTTGCCTAGAGTCTAGTCAGCCATTGATTCACACGGTTCCATGTTAAGGTATAATTATATTATTTCAGCTCACTTAACCCGTTCCATTTGCATAGCTTGCTTCAATTTTGATTATAAAGTGTTATTAATTTATTCAGACATTGGTGTGTGAGAAATAAAGTTATTTCTGTTTATTGTTATTATTTTATTGCAAAAGTTTACATACCTACTTGATACAAGATACCTACTTTTGCTGCAATTTGTATAACTGGTCCGTATTTTATTTTACCATGACGACAGATAGAACGTTTCGAATGTCAATTAATTGACAATTTTATTTAATATCAATGTTAAATTGTGTTTATATTCATAAAAAACACTAATTTGATTTGACTAATTATGGCAGAAGCAAAAGGCGAAGGAGGAGAGGATGAAGATACTATTGGGGTAGGTACATTTATAATACATATAATATCTAAAATCTTATACTTATACCTGGATCATTGTCAACAAAATTAAAAAAGATTTTGTTCGATCAAGTAGATCTCATAAGTATTCATAAGAGATCTACTTGATACAAGACAAACTGTTATATTGCAATAGTTTCTATAGGTACAGATAATAATTATTATAGCATTTTACAAAGACTGTGGGTTTGCTTGGTACTCGATACTTACCTACAGGTAACTAAATCTGTACGAAAGATATTTGAGATATATACGTAACACGCGCACAAAAGATTCTAGTTTTTATTTTCATGAAAATCAGAATGAATAGGTCTATGCAAAGAGATTTAATTACTAATTTTAATGTCTTTGGGTCTATGATACATTGATATCTAATGGACAGAATTTCTAGATCTACGTAGGAAAGAGGAATCCTCAAGGCGACAGGCACGGGGAGGGATGGGCAGTTCTTCCAAATGGAGACTACTACACAGGCTGCTACTGCCGCGGACAGAGGAACGGGAAAGGCTTGTATGTGTTCAAGAATGGCTCTCGGTACGAAGGTATGGAAACCTGAGATCCAAGGGAGGGTGAACGACTTTGGTAGAGGTGTAGAACCATGGGTCCTGCATATCATGCAGAACATGTATAAAGTCACCTAATTACTAATCAAAGAATAAACTGGAAGCCGCGCAGTAGACACTGCCAAAATGCACGGTGCAATTGCCAAAAAACCGCGTAGCGTGCGACGATAGCGCACAATCACTTCCGAATCTAGCCCAGCCTTCGAACGCTTGCGCTCGACTGTATTCGATTTAATCTTCGTTAGGGAGCTGCGACCTGAGGTTTTTATCCGAAACTGAACCCAGCTCTAGAAATACTGGCAATGCTTTATTTCACAGCTACCACTGAAAGATCATTCAGTACACTCAGATGTGATAAAAAGTGGCTGAGATCAACATCGATTTAAATACTGGTTAAATGAACCTTCTTTTTTGTAACTAGCTAATAAAAGAAAAAAAAAATACTTGTAAAAGTGTTTATACTTATAAACCTACTTACAGAAAATCTTTAAATTAGCAGCATCACGACCAATCGTTCAGGTAGATCGACCCACTATTGTTAAAATATAGTGGTGAATCCCTGTCTCTACAGTCATACAGGCTACCGTCAAGTTTGAGAGGCAGGGTTCCTCTTATGTTACAGATTACAGTTCTTGACTATTTTATGGCACTTAGTTTCCACAGTGTACCTAAATACATAAAAAAATTGTAAACAATATGGAAATTACTTTTGCAGTAGACTTGAAGTAGATGCGACCTAATTTAAATAAAATACATGCATAGTGAAATTTACTTTTATTTATTTAACCTATAAAGCAGGATCGTAGTATGCGGCTGTTTGCCCTAACACAATTCGTACCTAATGTTTCATGTAGGTAGTTAGGTACCTACTTAGATGTGTGTGTAATGACTACACAAAACTTAGGTTAGCTTTGGAATTATCCGCAGATTGCATGTGAAGTAGGAATTAAGATGTATCTCATCATCTATCTTATCTGATCTATATAATTCATGCTTCTAGGCGAATGGCGCAAAGCCATGAAATACGGAGTCGGCCGCATGGTGTACCCAGACGGCTCTCGCTACGAAGGAGACTGGCGGCACGATGTAAAGCAAGGGTTTGGAGCCTACTACTATCCCAACGGCGATATATACGAGGGCGCATGGTTCAAAGGCAAACGACATGGCCTAGGCACGTACTTCTTCGCCGAGTACCAAATAAAATTCATGGGAACATGGGTAGAAGGGACGATTCAAGGTCCTGGACAAATTATATACCCCCGTTATCGTTACCATGGCTCCTGGTTAAAAGGAAAGCCTAAAGGTCCGGGATGCTTCGTCTTTGATACAAATTGTATGCAACATGGATTCTACATGCTTATAAAAGATCCAGCTAGTGAAGAATTCGGAGAAGGTGAAGAAGAGAAAGACGAAAAAGAAATGAAAGAAGAGAGATTGGAGGAAGAGGAGTCCTTAGAGTTTGATGAGACAGCAGGTAAGAATGAACTGATAAGGGTACCTTTTGCAATTAGAAATTGTTTTTTTTTTACAAATTATAAACCAGCGCTTGACCGCAATCCTGCCTGATGGTAAGCAGTGACGCAATCGTTGATGGTAAAGCGCACTAGTTTATTAAGAGCCTATTCACTCTAGCCTTGAAGACACTCAAATTGTAGTCCGACGGAAACACCGCCGCAGGCAAATTGTTCCAGTCCTTCGATGTACGCGGTATAAAGGAGGAGGCGAAACGCTTCGTCCGGATCGTAGTGGTGTTAACAACGTAGGGTGGAAACCAGCCGTACGACGGGTCGTCCGCTGGTGGAACGGAGATGGGGAATTAAATCATGCAATTCCCTCGCACACTCCCCGAA
The DNA here is from genome assembly GCA_017933935.1 of Sesamia nonagrioides. Lineage (NCBI taxonomy): Eukaryota > Metazoa > Arthropoda > Insecta > Lepidoptera > Noctuidae > Sesamia > Sesamia nonagrioides. The sequence continues at coordinate 30,253 of JADWQK010001360.1, read as the reverse complement.
ATGCATCCTATAGAACACCGAAAGGCTGGCTACTCTACGCCTGTGCTCTAGGCTTTGGAGACCAACTCGAGTTAGATCAGGGTCACCAATCAGCCTCTTTGCACGTCTCTCCACTGAATCCAAAGTGGCCAGGTGACACTAAAAAGATAAAAGTTTATAATCAACTAGCTAGTTCTGCCAATGAGTTTGTTGACTAGCAATACACCGGAATGATGTGGTGTGAGGTGTACCTACTATTCCTACAAGTATAATAGAAAGATACCTTGGGTAAGTAGGTAATATAAAAGTTAGTGATGGTGTATGGAGTGGGTTTTAAAACTTGGAATTTAGATTTTGAGCGACTGCCGGATTGATGGCAGTAGGTAGGTTAATAAAATATTTATGTAAATCTAATGCAAGCAAGTTCTTACGCATCTTCTTTTTGATTGAGGTCGTCGTCCGCAAGAGACCTCGAACTGATACAATTTTATAGAAATGAGATTTAATTCATAAAATGTCGGTGAATGCAAACAATACGAAATGTCAAAAAATGTTTTAGCCTTTTGAGTCCACCGATTCTCAGGAAAAGTATTAACAATTTATTAATAACTTGTATTTCATTCAAATGTAGGTAGGTATGCTTCGAGAGAGAGATCTAAGGTCCGTATTACAGAAAATCACTCAAAACTCAAGCTACCTACAAGCGGACCTAAGGTCCGTATTCCAGAAGGAAACTCAAGCATTGATCTCTGCTTAAGCATTATTTAAAACTAGTTTCAACCAAGTAATACGGGCGTTAGAGTCTGTAATCCATCTTTTTCTCAAACAAGCGATGGATGAATTTCTCAATTTTTAATCAGGCCACTCTGGACAGACGAATTTTTGATTGGCGGACTAGAGCATAATGGTCATAGTTGGTTTCATTATTGAGCATCATGATTTTGTGATGCACACAATGCACGTCTGCATGCTTATGTAATACCTACTCAATTGTGTGAAGTCAGTATTTTCGACATCTGTAGGGTAAGGTGGTACACGGTGGTTATAGCAGGAACAGTGGCGCACCAGCTATTTACGTCAAACTAACGGAGATATACACACGTTTCTACCAGTCATTGGTAGCTCTCGAAACCCAAACGTGTTTGATCTAGTTGCAAGAAATCCGCGACACGAATTGTTCAACTGACGAACTATTTTCCGTTTTTGGCGAAGAAAAAAACGTTTTGAAGGTAAGGGATACATTGTGCTAACTATTTTTTCTTAGATATGTTTCTTTTTTCTATAAAGTATTCGTATAATAGGCATATTCAAGAATGTTTTTGCACGAAAATGTCTCTGAATTTGTAGATTATGGTAGTGTAAGTATGATGTTCAATTTAAAATGACGACCGCGTTAACAGTGGTTCATTTCACTAAGGTTCACAGTGAATCATGAGCCACTGTGTACTTTGTATGTCATTTAAGGTTGTGTCACTTGTTTTTATCGTTTAATCTTTTAGGTACAGAATGCCTCGGCCCGAAAAGCCTCGGTCTATTTGGAGACCACACCCAAGAAGATATGTTGGAAATTTAAGAAGTTAATATTTAAAGGCGAAAAATGTCGAAAACTTTGCGTCTAGTGCCAAATTATGAAGTCAACAAGATCTTCAATAAAGAACCAGCAAAAGAACTGAAAGAACATCTATCGTTCCTTGATATTTTATGGTTTGGCTGAAAAGGGTTCACGAAGTGTCGCACAACAAATGGCGAAAACAAACAACATAAAGATTCCTTAAAACTGGATAGAAAATGAAATGGCTGGGAAGAAATTGTACTAAGGAAACTCAAAATTTGCAGATGGGATACGAATTTATAATCTCGATGAGACTTCTACTATGACAGTCCAAAAACCTCAGTGTGTGAATGCCCTCAGAGGCCGCCGAAAATTAATAAGTAAAGTCAGTTTTAATTAGATTGTATTTTTGGTCCTTTTTCTTAAATTTAGGATGATTTAAATACCAAAGAAGGCTGTTATCTTATTAGGATGCTGTTGTTGTGTTTAATGTTATGTTTAGTAGATGAAAATATATTTTGTTTCTTTTTTTGAAGATCGAATAAAACTGATTTGTGAAGTATATCGTTTGTTTCATTTTTGAGGTCTGCACCTAATTATTCACTGTGTACTACATGATCCATAGTGTACTTTAGGATGAGCCACTGTAGAAACCTCACGGTACACAATGAATCAATTTCCTTTTTTTTAAAAAGCTTCTGTATGTAAATTATTATGACACTATTTAAAAACATATCATACATTCTTAAACTACGATAAACTCGCTACAATTTAGTATCAAATACAATATCCTAACATAAGCCTAACCCGAATTAGAAGGATCAGAAAAAAAAGTTAACCACTGTGTACCACCTTACCCTAACTTATACAGACAACAGCACATCAAGCTATTACAATCTGTCAGATTTCCTTAATAGATTTTACACTTTATCTCTAAAGCATTAACACTCAAGGTTGATTGGAAATATCTGACGGTTTGGGGTATAGCTTGACCTGCTGTCGTCCGTACTTTACTTGCTGCTCGCTAGTACGTACTTCTGATGTAGCTGTATAGATGTCGCTGCTGTCCACTACTACTGGTCCCTTACGACAATGGATCAATTCGTCGCCACCTTTTATTATAAAGAAAACTAGTAATTAGGTATATCTTTACCTCCTAACAGGTAAGATCGCAACATGGCGGGCACGCAACGTCACGGCTTACATGGCAGAGTTTCTGCCTGAAGAGCCAGTGCCATTGCCTGTCCATGAATCTGTGCCTTCACTCACGGACGAAAGCTGCATCATCACCGACGACCTTCAGTTTGAACTGCCTTCAGTCGTGCCTGAAGATGAAGGGGCCGATGACAATGATTCCTGGTTGTTGCATAGACAGCAGTTCCTTGAGGAGGCCGAGAAAGAAGCAAAATGAGTAATGTTCAGGTTTAATGTGATGTTAATGTTATAATATTATGTAAAGGTGTTCATTTACAATCTATTTTGGTTCATTAAATTAACTGAAATTATTGCAGATTTTGTATTTTTGCTTTCAACAAATATTACCAAAAATTGTAAGCACTTATATTGCAAGATCTGTATATTCATTTCCAAAGTTAGTCAAATTACTATCAGATTTTACAAGTGTCCAACAAATATGCTATGTTTTACGGATCAGATAACTATAATTCTTAGCTAAAGTTCAGTATAGCATAACTATTTACAAAGGCCCGTGACATCGTCCGCGTGGAAGTCATCCATATCATAAAACAGAAAGAATTTTTGCTATTGAAACATCTGGGTAATGTGAATCCTCTAGCATTAGTTGGAATATCAGGTCTGGGCAGCTTCACCTTCATTTTCATCGTGAGATTGTTACAGAATCGAACTCCTGTACTCCCACCTTACCTATTACTAGCAAACTAAAGAAAAATTAAAAATAACTTATACCCAATTGTCATGGGCGTAGCCAGCCTTGGGCTCAGGGTGGGGCAGCAGTCAATCTATCCCCCCTCCCGGATTTTTTTTGTTAATTAGGTAGGTACCTTATAAATCAGAGCCAGGGTGGGACAAGCGCTTCAGCTTGCCCTAGTGTGGCTACGCCCATGCCTATTGTAACCCAAGTTATTGATGTTGCCTAAATTAAAAAAAAAATATCCTATAATTTGGGCTATAATAATCAAACTATAAAATATTCCCAATCAAACTTGAGCCATCATCATCATCACCTCAGCGTTAATCCCAGTCGCATCCGAAACTTTCTCCGCTTTGGAGCCTGGGGTCCGCTTTATGGTTTAAGACATTTATTTCTCAAAAAACAGAATACAATGATTCACTTATAATGAGAAACACTGGTTACTTAAGTAAACGTTCCTTGTAACAAGAAAAGGAACGGCATATTTTTAAACTTAGGGGTCATCCATAAAGTACGTCACACATAAAGGAGGGAGGGGGGTGTCGACAAAGTGTGACATGGTGTGACAAGGGGTGGGTGCGGTACTATGTTTCGTGACATCACATTTCAAAATCGAATATAGCTAGAGGTAATAATCGCGTTATTTGAAATATTAATTATAAACTAAAAAATATTTCCAACTCTATTTTTGGGACAATACGGTTTAAATTGTTTTCTTTACGAGATCATACTCGCTTTAGTGACACTCGCCGATCGAGCCTTTGGGTTTCTTTCTTTTCTTTAAATTCAATAGTTTATTGCTTTGTTATTGTTTCAAATAATTGATATAATGTTGATTTCATAAAAAAAGTACTTTATTTAAATGGAAATAAAACTAAATTCGGAACTACTGTTTTAATTTAATAATTTAACGATGTGAAATTGCAAAACATGTGACGTCACATTGGGGGGGGGGGGTCTCAGAAATGTGAACACCTGTGACAAGGACGGAGGGGGGGCTCAAAAAATCATGAAATTCGTGTAACGTACTTTATGGATGGCCCCTTAGACAAGTTCATTACATTTTTAGTTATTATTGTTAGTATTGTTAGTTATTGACTTATTATTATGTCAGATTGAGAAGATTAGAGTCGAGCGAGTGTATTACATAAGATTTACATATAGACATTTTTTTTTTTTTAAATGGTTGTGGGTAACCTGCAAAAGTTAAATTATGAGTCCCTATTACGTATCGAAACGCAATTTCTATGAAAGTTACTATCGAAGGCATCTATTACTTTTGATGTTAATATTTGTTTGGACTTGCAATTTAATTTGCGTTTTGCTAGTGATATTGAAATGCGAAATTTTGCGATGATATAATATATGGATATATGTATGTAATTATAGATGTTTATTACCCTTCACACTTTATCATCCAACAGATCCGAATAAAAACTCGGCACACAAATAGTCTATAACCAGGAATGAAGCACTTTTTACACCGATCTTCCCAAGGGATCGCAACATATACGGGCGAAACCGCTAGGCGCAGCTAGTAGTTTATAACTATGTGAGCATTCCGTGCTATGATACGACTATGATAATTGGAAAGTTTTCATAATGTGAAATTTTAACTTCTTTTTAAATAATGGTAAAGATTGTATTTCCTTAATGTCTCTTGGCAATTCGTTATACATTTTGGCGCCTTCATATTTAATGTTTCTAGTACCATAGTTGGTCCGTGGTCTGCTGTATAGACAGATATCATTAGCATTTCTCAGTAACCGAGTCTGGATTTGAGCTTTTTTTGTAAAAATTATTTGCGAATGTGTATCTTTTGTTAGTATTTTCCGTACAAGGATGCAGGTATGGAATTTAAATATTTGAGCAATTGTCATTAATTTAGTTTTATGGAAAACGGTTTCGGTGGGCGTTAGGTAATTAAGGTGAAAGAGCAATTTAATCATTTTATTTTGAGTGATTTGCAAATTTTGTATGTTGGTTTTAGCTGCAGAGCCCCAGACTTCAATTAGGTAAATCAGGTGAGATTTGACGAGGGAATTATAAATTATATACTTTACTGGTTTGGGAAAGCAACAAACAGAACCTCGTAGTATACCCATCAATGATGATAATTTTGAACGCACATTATCCAAGTGCAGCTTCCATGTTAGGTGTTTATCTAAAATTAGACCAAGATATTTCACCGATTCTACTTCTGTTAACGGTTCTTTACCAGGCTGATTTTGGCTAAACTTCGATATTTTCCGTGAAGCGACTGCCGTCTGACCTCCACAACGCGAAGGCGATATCAAAACATTGCAGTTAGACCAATTGTTGGACTTTTGAGGGCTCCAACAACCCATAACGAATTAACGACTGCCATTAGATGTTCGCTTAGCAACCGGGTCCAACGGCTTAACGTGTTTTCCAAGGCCATACCAGTGCAAATATTCATGCATACAAATATTTGCACTGCGCGGGGATCGAACCCGCGCCTCCTTGAGCAGTGGCCGCGTTCGCTACCGCTACGCCACGGAGACTGCTCAATTAAAACTTGAGCATGAATGCTTTAATGAAAAAGTTGAAAATCTAATAAAGAAATTTGACAGGTCGTAGTAGCTTGATGTGCTGTAGTCTATACAAAGAAAGAGTTATGCAACATATCAATCCTGAAGAATGTACCTAAGGTTCATTTGCAGAAACACACCTGAGAATTCAGTCTTTAATTCTGATTAACTAAAGATAATAGTTGATTCTTGGACATACCTTTCTGCATATCCCCTACAATGGCTTTATTGGGATTGATAATAACAACCTGAAACAAATATCTTGTGTATCTTATGTATTAAAACAAAGCAATGTGTAATCTTAGATTATTTATTTTAACTAGCAAAATATAATTTCTTCCAACTAAGTTCTGGGAAATATCAAGAATGAGTGATTGTCAATTGTCATTTGGGTATACTGAAGCTCATGTATGCATAGTGCATACTGCTGTATTTTTTATTTTTGAGTAAACTGCCCCACACCAGGAATATCTCCTGTACTGTAGGTGTGTTTGCAAATATATAAAGTCACATACACAAACTGCCAGATCCGGTACAACTAATTGTAGGTATTGAATTGAACCTGCGATACACAGTGCAGCAGTCGTTTGTTCAGCTACCGCACCAATTGACATCAATTACAAAAAGTGTGAATGCAATGTTTTGTTTGGGTAATATGTATCCATTTTGCACATTACTAACGGTTAGTGTATTATTACACTATGTTCATCAGTAATACTAATAACAGTATTTGTATAATAAACTAACTCATTTCTTTAGTTGAACAATAACAAACTACTATTGACACAAGAAAATGTTCATAGCTAGCAACCATATTAACTTGAGCAAGTAATTGACTAGTGAAACTGCTATTAAATAGTGTAAACCTTTTCACCGAGATCTTTACTATAGAGCACTAATGATAACAACCAATAGTTGCTGTAACAATAATTTGGAGCCTATTAAAAGTATGTGTACCTATGTTTAAAAATTATTTTATTCCTATAGTTCATAAGCCGGATAATTCTTCATCACAAAGATTAAAACCAAAATTTATAACCTATGTAATACAATATGCATATTTATTACTGTACGGCATATTTGTACATCTTATAGCTATGGAATTATTATGGTTGAGGGTTCGGCGGAGGGTTGTTATTGGTACAGGTATGAGCCTCGAAGGTAGTCTTGTTCTTTAATAAGTATGCAGCCAAGTAGTTGATAGGATCTGGAGGCCGCTCCTTAGCTAGGGCAGAAAGACCCTGCAACAGTATTGGCACTACTGTCTGGTCGAGGTACTGACGAGTGGGAAGCGCGTTCAGGTCAATCCTAGATTTTCGATTGGCATTGGACTCATTTTCTTTTTCCATTGATATTATTTTCTGAAAATACAAAAAGTGTGAATGCAATGTCGCGTTTGGGTAATAAGTATCTGTTTTGCATATTAGTAATGATTACGGTGATAAAAGCCATATTAATCGGTACAATCATACAAACCCTTACGGATTCAGGTATCTTGGAAGGCGGTAAGTCTACCTTGGGTTCTTGTTGGGCTTGCAATGAAGTCTCTGACATCGGATGCAACTATCAGATTATCATCCAATTTGTCTAAATTCTTTCTTATTATATTTTGAGGCGATAAAATAATAACACATACGTAGGCGCACGAAATTATTGAATTACAACTTGAAATGTTTATTTTCAGAAAGAATGTAATGTCAAAATAAACAGATCGTCAAGCAACTTGCGGTTTGTTTCGAACTTTCGATACGTGTCTTTTAGCACTAAGTTATCAATGGTTGTTTTAGCCAGTTTGAAAAAAAAATAAGTTTAAAAATAAAATGGAACACTCTTTATCAAATAAAATATAAATATAAGTTCATAAATAAAATGAACATTTTACAAAGAGAGACATAGTACGCGATCTTTAACAGACAACATATAAATGAAATAGACAAATAGTTTAGGTAGGCATAATTTGTCTATAAAGTCGTAAAATTTAATGTTTCTGGGACTAAACATTTTAAAAGTAGAGTAACACTATAGTACACCGAATGACGTATATTTGTTTTGTAACTCGATATCTATTGATATTTATTATTACTTTTCAAATCTACATGGATAAAACATCGAAGAAACGTATTAATATAACACAAATAATATTAGTATAACACAAATCTATGGTCTCCGGCATTTAAATAAAATGAGTAAGGGTTTTGGCGGGAATGTCAAGATGAGTGTCACGCTCATTTTTCATTGGACTTTTAAAATTATTTATAGTGTCGTTTACTAAATAAAAACGCGTGATTTATGTAGTAAAAAGTGCATTAAGTGAATAATTCAAAAAGAACAGTGAAATATTGTAGCATAGTGGCCACATCATGTCTTGACGCTAAACCGCTCCTTATCGTCCAAACGCGGGAAACGAAAGGAGTTAGATTAGTTAGGATAAGTTTAGGATAAGCTAGGATAAGTTAGGATTAATTAGGATAAGTTAGTATAGAAGTTTACTCAAGAGAATATGTACTGAAGACTAGGCTGTATGGCGTACTATGCCTTTGCCTTTTCCGTTCAGAAGAACGGAAAGAATTGAACCAAAAAAAATAAAATGAGTAAAACAAAAAAGAAAACATACATATTTATTATTATATGTTTTAAGAGTTTTTACCAATGAAAAGTATTCCAAAACATAATAATTGCTTTCATCATCTGATTCTAAATATTCTTTGATAAAAAGTATTTTCATTGTCAGCTGCATCACTAACAACATCTCCGCTAGGTACTGCTGTTATCCGCCTGCTATCTTCACTTAAGCGAATAATTAACTCTTAAACATATATCTTGATAAAGGGCTTACTCTCACATTTTCCTGAGAGATTAAAAATAATAATACCTACCTATGTAATTTCTATCAGAAGATAGATAGCAATAATTTTAACTCCGAACATGATATAATTCATATTTTTCAAAATCAGCGGTAAATTAAATCACCTAAAGTATGAAAACTGTGCTAGTCGCACTACAATGTGGTCTACTAATATTTGCAACTAGCTGTTGCCCGCGACTTCGTCCGCGTAGCCTTCAGTTTACAGCGCGCGGTGGTGCCTGTTTCCGGGGGAATGCCAAGATAAATGCCTACATTACTGCAAGGTTCCATCAGTGGCGGCGTAAAGGGGGGGCGGTAGGGGCGGTCCGCCCCGGGTGCCAAGCATCAAGGGGTGACAAAATCTTACTTAAGATCTACAATGAGCCAAACACGACTTTCCAGTCTATCCATATTGTTCATTGAAAAGGAGAGGAAAGTAAATTTTGATAATGTCATTGAGTCATCATCATCATCATCCAAGCGTATAATCCCGGTTGCATCCGCGGCTTTCGCGTTGGAGCCCAGGGTCCGCTTTCTTACACCCTCTCCTCCATTTCGCACGATCTCTAGCAACCCGTGGTGTGAGATTGTTGGCACGCATGTCATCTCTTACAACGTCAAGCAGCACTTTATTGGTCTACCACGCTTGTTCCGGCCCATGTCAAAACATTTATTTCCCACGTAACATGCCGGTTTTCGTAAGACGTGACCGTACCAGCGTAGGCTACCCTCTTGCAGTTTGTCTGCCATGTCACGGACACGAAGACTGCCACGGATGCGGGAGTTCCTGATGCGGTCTTTCCGCGTAACTCCACACATCCACCGCAGCATATTCATCACCGTGACATGCAGCTCCTGCTTGTGTCGCTCAAGCACAGGCCACGCCTCACTGCCATACAGAAGAACAGGTCTAATGATGGTCTTATAGACCTGTCCTTTAAGCTTAATGGCTTTTTGGAGTCACAAATGGCACCTGTCACCTCACGCCATTTTCCCCAAGCTGCGGAAATGCGTGCCTTAACGTCGCAATCAATGTCGCCGGACGCGTGGAGCACAGACCCCAAGTATTTAAACTGGTCTGTGCACTCGACCATGTCTCCGCCTATGTACAAAGACATAGGGTCTGTCGTGTTGCTGACCATGTACACCGTCTTCGCCACATTGAGTTTAAGACCTCCGTTCTCAAGCGAATTCTTTCACACATTCAACCGCCGCACCAACCTTTCCATGTCCGCGTCTGCCAGCGCGATACCGTCAGCATACAAGAGCAGCCAGGGAGGTTGCTCATGTGAATTGATGCTGTCTGACAAGACATCCAATATCACGCTGAACAGAAACGGACTAAGGACGGATCCCTGGAGCCCTGGAGCCGACGGTGATGGGGAAGCGTTCAAGAACAGCGGTCCTAACAACACAATCGGAAGGAGGTACATGTCTCGAATTATGTCAACATAGGCCTCTGGTACCCCTTAGGACCTCAGCGCCCAACAGATTAGCATATCTCTCCATGGTGATCCTTAGGGCGAAGATAGGATCCATGGTTCCGTACCCTGGACGGAACCCATACTGACACGTCGAAACAGCACTCTTCTGCCGGATCCGGGAGTATAAAATCCTCTCAAAGGTCTTCATGGTGTGGGAAATGACTTTTATACCGCGGGTATTACCACACCCCTGTACCGAGCACTTGCCTTTGAAGACTGGAGTGATAATACTCAGCCTGCATTGGTTCGGGATTTTGCCGTACAAGAGCATGCGGTTTAGGAAGTTCGTTAACATGCCCACACCGCGAGGACCCATCTCCTTCCAGGCCTCAATGGGGATTCCGTCAGCTCCGACAGCTTTCCGATTCGCCATGCGACGAAGAGTAGTTTGGACTTCCTCAGGCGTTATCGGGGGCATAAATCCAAGGTTCGGAGTTCTGATGATAATATCATTGAGTGTTTTAGCAAAATAAAGTCACGTAAACACGTTTAATATGTATTTGTCGTTTTATTTTGAGGGTGCTCGAGAGAAAGTCGCCCCGGGTGCCAACCTATGCTACGCCGCCACTGGGTTCCATTAGTAGGATTATAAAGATACATAAGGTCTATAGCAACGTTATGTAATTTTACCGGGTTTAATGGTTTAGTATAGAAAAGAAACATCAAATATCATACTTCTAATTATTTTGCGTTGGTTGGTGTTTTGGATATGCTTAGGATATTATGAAATAAGGGTTAAAATTATTACACTTGATAAAATATGAGCACATTTAAGTAAATACGGTTTTATAAACAACTTTTTTTGTCTTTTGCCAAAACATAAAGGTTTTCTGGATTCTATACACGTGAGCATGCCACATAGAAATGCCCATAAGATAAACATGTTGTTTCTAAATGAACTCCGGCAACTTTAAGCGTCTGTTGGCTTTGTTATTGTTATAGCAAATGCTGCTTTCAGAAGAACTGTACTCTTTTAAATTGAAATGGCAAATCAGTCGGGATGATGGGAATACGGAGAATCAAGACATTTTGTCCTTTTGCCATTCCAGCCATGATTGTAGCCTTTACAATGTTGTGACCCAAATGTGTTATTTGTAACCGAGTACCATTACACAGCTTTGGAGCGTCAAGATTCCTCATTAATAGGACTGGAACACCAACTTTTAGTATCAACTTATGGGGTGGCACTCCTGATAATTCTAAAGAGTTGAAAAATTCTATAGGGTATGATGTAACTTGTTCAGTGTCCGTAATATTGTCCACTGAGAGGTATTCGATAACATTTCCCTGAACGTTTCATTTATTTTACTATTTTATTAGTCGGCGCCAAAATTGCCCTTTCGCATAGCCATTCTCGGTTGGCCATATTTGTTTGAAGATCCGGATAGAATTATTTAATAGGTCATCTGAGCTATCCACAACTTGACAGAAGTCACGACTCACTCTAATCATGCCGCTACTGTCAGTTGGCATGCGATCTACTCCAATTTTTCAAAGAGTAGCTGCATATTGCTTATACCCGGCTTGAGAATCGTGATGAGGTTGCCCTCGCATATTCGTGGTGAGACAATACTTTTTCACGCAAACCCTTATTGCAGATGCTTTCAAAGAGGCATTTATTTCATCTGCCGGCGGCATACCCCTAGTAATCACCGGAAAGGTCTGCCTAAAGTCACCAGCTAAAGGTACTACCGTCCATCCCATGATATCTTGGTTGCCTTTGATGTCCCCCATTGGCCCCATTGTGCGATCTAGTGCTTCAATTGCCCTTTTGTCGAATGTCATCACATTTATCCCAAACTAACAACTTACACTGCTGTAACATTCTTCCGCGCTCATTGCTTTTACTAATATTTAATTTCCTCATGAGCTAAGTTCAATGGTAACTGAGTGCGCTGTTCGTCCCGTTCCGAAAAAAATTAAAAAGAGCAGAGTTGATATAAAATAAGCGCCTGTTAAAATAATGGAAGCAATACGTACGCGTGCGTTAGCTCCCGTTTTCGCAACATTTTTTGATACTGCTAAGCCCTAAGGAACTGGGTTTTGGATCCTTTTTAAAAGTTAACACAGCAGAAACATCCCAGTTAGAAGAAGAACTAAGAACTGGCGACAAATGAGGAATTCAAAATTAAATTCAAGAATGGCTACCAAGATATTTTGGCTGCAGAAGCCGATTTCACAACTGTACCCAGGATTATGGTTGATTGTTCAACGATTTCTGATAGCATTCACATCTTCCTATTTACTTAACGTGGATATAGTGCTGTAGCAACGCTGGTACCTAACTAAAAAGAGAAATCGGCTTCATGTTACTGAACGCGGCGAAGTTACGGTTGTTTTTAAGTAAACAAACTCCTAAAATGCATCAAATTAAACCTTCTCATTAGTTATGATAAAAATTAATGTCTTTTGAATGTCAAAAAAAAAATTTTTTTTTTCAATATAATTAATCGTGCGTTTTAATTGCTCCCACTGAAAAATTCTTCTTTAATTCATTTTAAACTAAGAAAATAGGATAGGGGTCATATTCCTATCTAACGACTATAATATAAAATTTTACGTTTAAATATAATTGTGGCAATAGCTGTTTTACATTCGCGACAGATAGTAAGTAAAATTAAAAAGGAAAAAAGAACATGTTCTCAAAGTCTATATCCTGCACCCTAATTACGTAACCACACTATTGTTATCAGTTGGATTTTTTTTTTTTATAAATTATAAAACAGCGCTTCACTGCAATCCCGCCTGATGGTAAGCAGTGATGCGATCGTTGATGGTAAAGCGCGCTAGTTTATTAAGAACCTATTCACTCTAGCCTTGAAGACACTCAAGTTGTAGTGTGACGGAAACACCGCATCCGGTAAATCGTTCCAGTCCCTCAATGTACGCGGTATAAAAGAAGAAGCGAAACGCTTCGTCCGGATCGTAGTGGTGTCAAGTCAACAACGTGAGGGTGGAAAGTCGCCATACGGCGGGTCGTCCGATAGTGGAACGGAGATGGGGGAATTAAATCATGCAATTCCCTTGCACACTCGCCAGAATGCATCCTATAGAAGACCGAAAGGCTGGCTACTCTACGCCTGTGCTCCAGGCTTTGGAGACAGTTTCGAGTTAAATCGTGTGCGTTCGCGCAGCGGAATGTTGTTGAATTTAAAGATTTTAAATATGCAGATATTTAGTGTATGACATCGTGTAATTGTGTATGGTAAAAAAAAAATTGTGCATGCAGCCATTGTGGAGAAATTCACCAAAAACTGATTCCGCTGGGCGAACGTTGTCCTGGCGGAACTTTTTTTAATCCATTGACTTTAGAAAAAAGAGATGTGTCCAAAAATTAGTGTGTATTTGTGTGTAATTGTGTATGTATGAATAAAATTTGTGCATGCATAGACTTCGGAGAAATTCAAGTTTCCGCTGCGCGAACGTTTGGCCATTAGCTAGTTTTCATATAAAGCGCTTACATAGAGAGCTGTAGATTTTTACATATGTTGTTTTGAATTTGTGCATATTTGTGTACAAAACAGATTTAGAAAAAATCGTAGGGCTAAAAAGATAAAAATATAAACGTAAAACACGCTTTTTAGGTCATAGTTCTTAAAGTATGCACTTTGGGGTCTAGATTTTCACGTTTATACAAACCTTGTAAGTGTCTGCAACATATTGCCAAATATCAATGATGTTCCTTTAGTAATTAAAGAGATATAGGACAATTTACCATGACAAAATCACTGTTTACAAAGCAGTCAAATATCACGACATTCTAAAGGAATTGCATGGTAAAATGTATGCCAATAATTAGTGTATTCATTCAACTATTCACATGCAAAATTTCATGTCATTAAATTCAGTAATTAAAGAAAAACAATTAAAATACTGACGAAGCATCGAAAACCTACATAACCCGACCAAGTTCGGATAGCTATAAAAAAGCGGCCGTGCCATATATCTTGAGAACGTTCTTAACCTTCCAATATAGTATTTATTAATATGGCACAGTTGCGTACACAAGCGTTAGGAAAAAATAAAACAATTGCATTTCTTGAATGAAAAATGTTTTTTTATAATAACGCCACTATCTACGACAAAAATAAATCTTCAATTAACAAGTACTTCTCTATTTAAATATCCGTGTACAAAAATATTTTTAATTACATATACATATTAATTATGTAATTTTATTAACGTTAACAAACGCTTGCAACGGCAGCATTAGACTTAAATGTGTTTTAACTAAAATAGGTTTCCGTGAAGCGACTACCGTCTGACCTCCACAACCCGAATGTGATATCGAAGCATTGCAGTTAGACCAATTGTTGGACTTTTGAGAGCTCCAACAACCCGTAACCACTGCCGTAGTGATGGTGATGGCAGCCGGGACCAACGGCTTAGTGTTTTCCGAGGCACGACCAGACCGGTGCCAATATTCATATTCATGCATACAAATATTTGCTCTGCGCAGTGGTTGCTTTCGCTACCGCTACGTCACGGAGGTTGTCAGGTCCCTCCTCATTGCCACATTAGCCAACAGGCAACAGGTCTGTCGTTATCAAACGGATCTATCGACATGTTGGATGGATAAAAAGAAGGCCTATGACTTGGTGCCACATAAGTATACCACAAAGTTGATGTAACTCTGTGCACCTTCTTGATGACACGTATGGGCTAATGGAGGACGGTCCTTCGCTATCCAGGTAGTCGAAATATTCAGAGGAATAGCGAACCGATAAAGATAGAGCGAGCTATAGCTCGCATACATATTTACTTTCTACTGCGACATATTCACGAAATACACACACACACACCCACACATCCACACACACCCTCACACACGCACACATCCACACATACACACACTCACGTATTCACCCACATTATACCCACCCACACTTACATCTACATCGCACACACCCAGTCCTTGCTTATATTTTTAATAAGTGGTAAATAAATATATTTCAGGGCGATAGTTTCGAGTCCACTTTGGTCCTCTACCTTGAATCCTGTATTTATTTATTCCTCTAATTCACGCAACTAGGGCCCATAGAAAATATAATACCTACAAACTATAACATAAAAATACTTTAAACTAACACATAAAAAATATCACAACAAATACAATACTAGGTATACTATTAAAACTTAAAAATACTTTATTACATATGTTGGAGATCGTCGGTATAATTTTATTAGAGGTTGCTGATTTGAGTTACGTAGTAGAGAGGCAAACGCTTGTGACGTTGTTTTGTGATGGCGGCACATAGACAAAGTCGCTTTGGAAAGTGGGGTTCGTCGAACTGTCCCTTTGCATCACAGAGTACATTATATATATAGGCTTTGCATCAAGACGCAGACCAAGGCACTTCTCCGAACCAACTATCGGTTTGTCTATTCAAATTGTGATTGCCAAGATTGGAGGGTATATCTACACGTCGTGCTTCAATTCAAAACTCACCTACGAAATGGAACCCGTACCGCCACACCAAGATGCTGACGACCCTACCGCTCCGCCGTCGCTGACTCCGTCACATATAACACTACAACTAAAAGTACTGTACACGGATCATCGGCGTCGTGTTTCGCTGACTAGTATCACGCAGCCGGCCACGAAACCGGCGGAACACAACACCCAACGGCCATAGCTCTTCTTTGAGGAACTACTTGAAGTACGTAATGTGGAGTACTTGCCAGCGCAATACCGCACTGGTTCCAACAAGGAGGCTCTTTCTTCTTCTCCACCTTGATGAAACCATCCTTGTCGCACGTGTCCTTCTCTGAACCCTGATTATTCGAAACCAGGTTTGGTTTCGACCGGTTCTGTTTACCCCCTATCGTTTTACCTGCGAGTTTTGTGGCTTAACAATTTTTTTAGCGGTAGTTATTGCAGTGTAGGCTCGTTTGGCGGTCGACGAAACTACACACGTCGTTGTCTCCACCGGACACTGATGCACACTGCTAGAGGATTCTATTCTAGGCTATTGGTTGAGGAGAGGTGGGTAGGTTATATCGCATCTCTTCTACATGGATAACTTTCAGTAGCGCCATCAGACAAATAAGACAAATGTGCGGTCATGCATGTAAACCGAGAAGAGATTGAGGAATCCGTTGGAACCCAACTCTCGGGTCCTGGATCAGAGGGTCCGTACGCTGCTAACATCAAATCGATTGCATCACCCACGGTCATCGGTTATGCACGCTACAATAGCGCCGGTAAGTCTCCTCTTTGAGGAGTGGCTAGAGAGGCGCCACAGCGCCCTCACCTTCTGCCTGACGCAGGTTCTCACCGGACATGGTTGTTTCGGGAGGTTCCTGTTCCGGACAAGACGGGAGGAAACGCTAGGAGGTCCACTGTGTGGATCGCCCTGAGGACACGGTGGATCTGTCCACTGCTCGCCGCCCGGTAAGGACCAGGCCCGGGCCGTTGGCGCGTTGTGTTGCACGTCACTTAACTTTAACATCGTTTATGAATAAACCCCTTAAACACTGGTGTGAATATTCATAAACAATGATCAAAGTTAAGTGCAATGCAAACGTCTAAAATGCATGGTTAAAGAATCGCTAATCACTAGTTAACTTTAAACATCGTTTATGAATAAGGGGGATTATCTCCGGGTGTTCTCGACTAACGGATAGTACATAGACAGCCATAACATATTCATTGCATAGTCATAACCTTATAGCCAGGATAATTCATCAGCAAACTTGCTCTCAAATACAACTTGTGGAACCGGAGGTGCAGTACATACTACTTTGAGGAGTGGCTTGAGAGGCGCTATGGCGCCCTCACCTTTTGCCTGACGCCGGTCCTCACCGGATACGGTTGTTTCGGGAGGTTCCTGTGCCGCATAAGGCGGGAGGAAACGCCAGGGTGTCACCATGGTGTGGATCGCCCTGAGGACACGGTGGAGGTTTGCCCGGCTTTAGTAGAGCACCGCGGTGTCCTCATGGCGGCGATCTCTTGCTTCCGACCCTGGTCCGGAGCGAGAGTGCATGGCAGGCCGTCACCTTCTTCTGCGAAGCAGTGATGCTGGCAAAGGAGGAGGCGGAGTGCGTGAGGGACCGGAAATCCTAGCGCCCTCACGCCACCAGCCGCCGCAGGAGATGCCCTGGTCGGGAGGCAACATCGAACTCCCGGACACGGCGACCAGTGGGCAGCTCGCCGTTCGGTAAGGACCAGGCCCGAGTCGACAGCGCTTACTGTTTCACGCGCGCCTCAAAGAGATGTCAGCACATCGTGACGGGGTCCACAAAGACCGATGCATCCTCGGTCAGGGCTGCAGGTTGGTTAAAAAAGAGACCGTGGCCCTGGCGCACAGGCAAGTGAAAATATACGGGTGGGATTTGGTCAGTAAAAGTCTGACACGCCCATCCGCTCCGCCCAGACCGGGAAAAGTCATTTGATGATTTCCCATCCAAAACGTGCAGTACTACAGTACTACAGGTAGGTATATGCCCGACCCAGTTCTAGAAAATGGGAATATCACATTGTACTGGGATCGATTCATAGTCACTATTATTGCCAGAGCGCTGGGAAATGATTGTTGATATTACCATCTCGCATGATGAGAACCTCGTGAAAGCTGAGAAAAAAAGATGTAGATTCAGCAAACATTGTACCGATAGTCGTGATAGCCAATGACTTAATAGCCAAGAGCCTCGACTAACACCTCAGGAGGGTCTCGTTGGGCCGTTGGATCAAGGGATTGATTCAGAAAGCGGTATTTCTCCACACAGATCGCATTGTCAGGAGATGCCTCTCTTTGGAGCCCTGCCCATCTGATGGCTTGGACACTGATCCCGATACCGGTGGGCTACTATTTTTTATATTTCTATGAGTTTATTTTTATATGTATGTAAGATAAAACAAAGAGACATTGATCTGGAGACCCTCCACGACCAAACCCCCGACACAACAACATTTGGCGCATCGTACCCAGCATAATTTTTGTTACAGGTGAAATTACTATTTTGGTCATTAATAAGACTTCATGGTCACAACATAAATATATGTATCTCACATTATATTTTGCAACTAGGCTTTAGCATCATGCGTTAAATGCTATTTTATCATTATGCACATTCACTCAACATTTTGGTATTTATGGATACTGTATGCAGCATTGTTGCTGAACACAATAAGCATAAATAGATTTGATTTGAAATATTGAGAATGTTTTCCTTAAATAATGGTTCACAAAAGATAAATCACAACAGTATATTTACAAAAGTTTTATTATAACTTAACAAATACAATAAAGTGTTGAATCAACATTGTTAGAGAAGAACAGTTGAAACCATATGTTATGCCAATTCGGGGATTGCCATAACCAACAACTAAAATAATTGCTCAGGGAATGCTGCCTTGGAGCCGTGTCAATTTCCATCTTGGAAAGTACAAAATTACAATAACTACTTATCTCGAATCAGCTGAAAGTAGACAGCTGGGCATTTGTTTCCCCCAAAAATCTGCAAAATTACATAATTCTTCAGATTATTAAGAGCACTCTTTAATACTATGGCAATCCACTCTCGTAATTGAACCTTTATCAGTCCTTGGTTCAAATATTATGACACTGAACACACCTTAACTATTCGAGTACAGATTCAATCAAACTATACAAATCACTTGACTTCGTACAGCCGTAAACTGGCGCATGCACATACGCAAATCATAAGGCAAACTATGTATTTAATATAAGTATTTTAATTTCATCTGGTTACAGCCAGCGTAAGAGACCCAATTTTCCATAACAACCGAGACTCGATTTTCCATAGCAGCCGTTTTAACCGGGTATGGCAAGACGTTGTATGTGGACAGTTAAAGTTGTTAGTGTGGATGTTTAAAGTTGATATTGGGAAACATCATGAGAGAACGCATTAATGTTCAAATTTGAATGACGTCCGAACACATCAGTTAATTTTTTGCTTTGCAATCTAACTTTGATCTTATTGTTGGAAGTATAAATTATAATTATTGTTGTGAGTTTTATAAAATTCTCAGTACAATAATTTTAATATATACCTTATTTCAATGTCATAAGAGTTATATATATGGTTTACGTCAATCATGAATGTCCTACCTAAGTAAGCTTTACACTTGTGTGTGCGACTGTTGACGGACGAGGGAAGTCAATTGCCTATTAATGTTGATGGGGTGGTTATGTTCGAAGGTAGTGCGGGGGTGGAGGTGGCGGCGGCGCGGGGCGTAAGCGCGGCCCTCTTTCTAGTTGCCGTCGCCACGATGCCATAGCTTCGCTCAGCGTCCAAAGCTCGGACAGTAAGGAGAGGTCCAGCTGCCGCAGACTCGCCTGGAAAATTATGATGAGAACATTAGTTTTAAGAATAAAGAATTCTTGATCAGCCTGCAATGGTAAGTACAAGGATCTTTTGTCGCGTGGCCAAAATTGAAACTAATGCCGCCATCATATTGAGACAATGTCACATTATTTTTAAAAACGATCCTGTTAATGTCGTTAAGGCTCCAAAATAAAAACCTTGTGGCTCTCTAAACATTATGTATGATAGTCAGTCAATTCACAATTAACGTTAGGTAGATGCACGTTATCCCAACAAGTTTCAACTAAAGTAAACAAAATAAAGTGAAACAGGAAAAATCAATGACGCCAAAAACATAAATACAGGAATTCGTGTGTCAACAGCTGAATTTCTCGTCGGCACCGAGAGTCGGTCAGAGAAAGTAAAGAAATTATCAGGATTCTAGTTTACATACGAAGGGTCGTGTACGGCGCACATGAACATTAAAGATAAAATTGAGCACGCAATGGCAGCTGAATTTAAACATTTTAAACAAGAACTAACTAACGAATGTGCGTTCAGTTTAGCCGTTTATTACCATGACCTGATAAACAGGTATGTTATTTAAATATACTCTAGAATCCAGTTAATGTAAACATTAGTTAATTATCGAACCGCTGTGCAGCCTACATCGTAACACGTGGGCTGGTCGATTCATTCAGTAGATGATTAGGATTTATTAACTGTAACTTCCAGAACGAATTTTGGTTGAAAAATCTTATAACAGTTCGAAGGTTGCTGATTAAGTACATAAATATTTATCGAAGTTTAGAAAATGAACATACAATCAAAAGAGAATACTTTAAGCTATCAATCATTTCCATGACAAATTAACGACAAAAGTGCTCAAACCGACCTTCCGCAAGCGTTCTGGTCGATTGCGTTAGATAGGAATGCAGCGCGATCACGACTGTATGCGGGACTTAGAAATAACCGAACAACTTATTGATATTAGCTACACAACGCCAACGCATTCACGACGCACGCGGATCTGGACAAGTCTATCTAGATCCGAACTAGGTAAATGGGGACACTAGATGTAACGTAACATCTTATAAAAATCTATCTCAGAAAAAAATATTTAGACCGAAGTAAACAGTTTTTAGTTTTACTTAGCCGTTATATATGGTAAATCGTCACGATACAAATATAGTTCTATAAAAGGAATGCCACCGAAGTCAAGGGTCAATTGATGTTTTCAATGCAAAGGTAAATTACTCCTACCTAAGTGAATAGAAGCAAGGAAGTATCATACAATATATTAAATATTTTTTTACAAAACGTTATAAAATTGAGCAAATCCCATATTATACAAAGACGTTACAGCTATTATTCAATGGGCAATTAAGTGAAGTATTCAAGGAGATTAGAGAAAGAATTGTAATGAATCATTGCATGAAATTCAATGCAGCACGAGAGAAAATTAGCGTCGCTTGCATTCCCGTAGAGAATGATTCGGAAAAGAGGGAAAGTGCCTATCGAGTGGAGCTTTCCGCTCTGATGGAGACGCAAACATCGAGGCTGTCCCGACAGAGTAATTAGCATGTACTCGCCAGCTCAAATCATACGCTGGCAAGACGAAAAGAAGAGAAACTTGATTGCTATTTAATTTAAGAGCAAGATTTGATCATATAAATTTTTCCCTGACAAGGTATAGGTAATTCAATAAATTCTGCGATGACGTGATTGAGTAATAAAAAAGTAAGAAACTCTCTCGTGCAAGGCACTTTTACACAGTGACAGATTTAAAGATGAAATAAATTGATATTTGTCCTCAACAAGTGTATGAATGCCTGGAACCAATTTCAACCACTTTGTATTCAGATTGTAAAGTGCTCGACAAGTGGAACAATGAAATGTAATGGGAAAATAAATTTCTGTACACAACAAAATTCCCGAAAATTGATACTAATAATTTTTGTCGATCTACCGTCTATTTCACTAATGTTAGTGTAATATGCCAGTTGCGCGGAGGAAGGAAAACAAGTTTCTTTTTTTAAACAAAATTAAAAATGTACGTTTTTTACGTTGTAGGTACATTGTGGAGATATGTAGATGAAATATACTATAAACATGTGTGTCTGCCAACATCGCCAAATGGTTTTCATGTTAATGGATCAAATAAACAACTATGAAGGTTAAATTAATACCAGCTCAAAGAAAATAAACGATTCTATATAATGGGTGACTGCTGTTTGTAATTGATGACTTTCTAGCAATAAAAATATTTTTACCCGACCGCCGATGAAGAGTTGATGCGAGTTGACGTTGAGTATCGAAGAGTTGACGGTATAAAATAAGGCTCTTCACGATTTTGTAGAAAACGTTCGTGACAAATCATAGTTAAAAATGTAATCATTCTTCAGATACAATGGAATATCGTGATGGCCCTTTGAAATGGATCGTCATAACAAAGCGACCAAGGGGTGGCGAATGGTAAACTAATTGAATTAACTTTCCCGCACCCCTTCACAATGCCGGACATGGAAAACAGCTTTGAAAAAGGAATAGTAAATTTCCTAAATAGCTTTAGAATCAGAGTAATAAAACAAAACAACTTTGTAATGTTAAAAATATGGTGATATCTTCCGTAAAATTTTCAACACCCAATTAATACCATAAAGAAATTCTTTTCCAAATAAGTTTGATCAAAGAGCTCGTGTGGAGCACCTAGAGAACCGTAAAATGAGCTTAATAGTTTCTAGGAAGGAAAGCAAGCGGTTACATTAACAATTGTGGCGTTGTTGTTACAACAACTAGTTCAAAGGAAACTCCTATTTGTGCAGCACTGCGTCCGGTCTATTGTGTACCAATGCGGCTATAGATGGAATATTTATTTGAGGTACTGAACTGTTCGGTCTCTTGCCGTCTTGCGTCAGTAAAGGTAAAATGCCTTACAAGGTTCTTTTAATTAGCAAATTCGTTTGCTTTCATGGTCATCAATTGTCACGAATCTTTTCATACTTCGAATTTGTGACCCATTTTCTTCAGGCGTTTTGGCTAGTTCCCAATAGGAAATCAGTATGTTGACTCCCAAAAGTTCAATCAAATATTTGTCAAAGGAATAAGCTGTAATATGTGATAAAAATTAAAGACACGCAGATTATGATTGCTCATTCAGACATTCAGTACTTTCAATAAACACTAAACCTCAGCGACTCAGCGTAAGTGAAATGATCCCACGCAGATCTGGTGGAGCTCAAGTGTAACTTAATAGGTGGCACTGGAACCGGTAGTGTCCAAGACTCAGGCATCAGTTCCATTCACGCGAACTTTCTTCACATGTTATTTGATCAGCCCTGAGCAAAACTTGCGGTTTTATAGGAAATAAAGAATAAGTAATTTGATTGCAACTGTTAATATCGACAAGGGAAATATAAGTTTATATAACATTTGACTAGCACCGGTCGTTTGATGCCAGATGATCCTTAATTGGCTTGGTTTCAATTTCCACATGCACACATTCGTCATCAATATTTCATATGAAGCGAGCACAGATATGAGAGTAAACCGCATGAAAACCTAATGGAAATCACGACATGAACGATGAAATCTTTTCGCATGTGAAATAGATTTAGATCTTTTACTGACTTTACCGAAACTATCAGAATACATCAAATATTTATAACAACGAAGAGATTATAGCCAGGTATAATAAATTCACCACTAAGAGTCCATAAGCCGAACATGATAGGGCATAAATCGAAGATTGCAGTTACACGGTTCCCATTTCTCTATGGTCGTTGTTCGGGAGCCGGTGCCGGCGCCACCGTAGCACCCACATGTCTTCCATATAATTTACATTCAATACCAGTCAAAATGCCTACATGATAATAGTTTGGAGCGGAAGAAAGTATTATTATCATACGTGACTCCCGTTATGGTGTGGGCAAGGCTTGTTTTCTTGTCAGTATGAACTATCAGAAGCCCAAAACGATCAGATCTCGTTTTGCAGTCCATTAGAAGTGGATATTTATTTATTATGTAAATTAATATTACATATATTGTAACTTTCTCGATTTGTAATTGAATTTATAATGTTATGATTTAATCCTGCTTGGTGATAAAGAACAACAAAATTATAAGTTTAAAAAAAAATTCTGTCTATCATTAAACACAGTAGGTGTTTGTTTGAATGATGTAAAATGGCTTACTGTAATGCATTAAGAATGGGTCAATGTATTGCGATGCTCTTAGTACCAGCGAGTTTTGTCAACTTGCCAACATGTAGTGCATGTTCATGTATGTTTAATATTAAGTACAGTTAACGTAAGAGGGCGTTAGAAAAACGTGTGGCCTCGTGGGACCAGTCCACCCACGGACGTTCTATCCAGTCCTCATGTTTGTACACTTACTACGATCATTATACGTCAACTTTTTATTGACCAGCACTTAGGCGGTTGCTTATAATATTTTGTATAAACAGTCCAAAAGTTTTTAAACACACGCCATTAGACGTTGGCGCTCCATAACCGAAAAGGTTACTTAAAGATTTAAACCAGCTCACCTAGTTAGTTATGTAGAATTTTATACTAATGTACTGGATCCGGTTTCGAAATTTTATTACCAAGTCCAAGAATTAGGTAGCCGATAATGTAGACGTAGAACCCTCTAAATTGGTTTGCAAAATCCGAGATTTTCGAGAACATTCGTTATGTGTATCACAAAAAAAAAAAACGTGAAGTTGTCGCTACACTGTTCCCAATGCTGCCCTCAGTAATTTGCTATAAGATTCATTATGCTCTACACACTCCATGTCTCGTATCGCCCCGAGCGTCAGTCGCAGGTTGTACACGTGCCGAAATTAACAACATGTCCACAGCTGCACATCTCCATTTTTTACTACAATCGGATCCTCTCCAAATAGTAGTTAACTGTGACATTACAATCGTCTTTATTGATTCATTTATTTACAAGATTTTTATAGACAGCTGCCGTATTATCTAACTTGGATGTTTTGTCAAGTGAGTCTGAAGTGTGCTCTTGAACGTGCATGACGTCATAAACCGCCGTCCCCTAAACAATGGGCAGCAGGCAGCACAAGCCCCTTTTTCGCAATCCAGTCTGACCAGTTTGGGACGACCACGATCCAATTGGCAGGTGTGTTCTTTGTAGGACATTTTGAGGACTTCAAGGTTTTCTGTGGTGAATGCAATATCAATAGTATTTATTTACTAGTAGTACATAGATGAATGTGGGTGCGGTACAAGAGCCCAGTCTCCTTACAAGGTCGACAACAGGTTGATCTGGCCGATGTAGCGGAAGTCTGCGGACCACCGTTAATATAATGGTACCTATCAATAAAGGTGCACCTTACGGTTTATGTATTATACTGCTTTAGAGTTGCTAGAATTGCTACTAACATTTTTATTTGCACTTGCACAACAGTCGTGTAAACCAACTTGAATCTTATAGCTGCCTCTGGAGCAAAGACACGAGTTTAAAGCAAAGATAATGATGTGAAATTCGTTTTTCTTGTTTGATAAGCTAAGTGAGTCAACAATTAAGATAGGTATCGTTCCTGGTGTCCATGCATCACCCATATGGAAGTTATGTTGATAAAAATAATGACGCATTTTTCACTTACAGCAGTTGGATACTGTTGTTTTTAGATGTAATAACATTATGAAATATTGTCGAGACAAAGATTTTAATCCTGTTAAGGTCACGCAGGAAATAATCTACTTTCCTATTTCTGTTCTTTCTGTGATTAACGAAAATCTTAAACCGAAGTATCACCAAACTCATGTAGGTAAACGAATCTGTTCATGAACTAAGTTGTTATGAAAAGTGTGTTTTGAGGCAAAATCCTCAACAATACGATAAGCGTTAAACTAATATTGCGTGTAATAGCTACGTAAATAGGTACATATTTCTATGCAATAGCACAAGGTATCAATGACGAACAATAGTGGTTAGACCAGTCAAGTGCCGTTCAAAATAGAATAGATAGTATCGCGAAGGTCAGACCTGCGAATGTTATGAATTTTGAATAACGTTAACAGGATTAATATCTTTGTCTGTCTAATAATGTAATAACAATAATGAAACAGAAATTACTGATTGTGTTTTTGTATTTACTATTTGTAATGACATTTGTTTATACGATAACAAAAGATAATTAAATATTATCGGTTAAACACTTGTCAATCCTTCTCTGTATGAGAGGAGACCTGTGCCCAGAAGTGGGACGATAAAAAGGTTGATAATGATGAAACACTTGATTCGATTCACTATAATTACTTGTAACATATTATATACTACTAACTCTATTGTAAAGCTAACAAAGGATATATTACATAGGTATGTACATTGATATAAGCCATATAAGGTATGTATTTACTAAACTATAGAACAAAATCAATGTATTTAACCATATAGCAGTTGATAACTGATGTAAACAACGAACTAGGAACATACTGTTGTAGGTAGCCAGATATTGAAGAATGTGATGAATTATTTTTTACTCAAACAGTAGTGACGAAAATCCCACTGCATTTGGCTGCAAAATGTTCTACAACACATAATAAGCTATCCATAATTGCTGAATCACTTCGCGGGACGGCTGCTATTAGTAAACAAACATGGCACCATGTGAATCATCAGTAAGTATTTGCTATTCCTCGCCAAAACGTTAGCCTCTGTACTGACTGCGGAATTTGAACGCAACTCGCCAAAAAACTGCTATGATAATGTAGATTTGTATGTATTTCATGTAACAGGTTGTTTTGCCAGTCAACCAGGTGCAACCGAGTCACTGTTTTTTGGCAAGTCTTATGGTCTAATGAGCCAAGGGCATGACCTGAAAGTTGAACAAAACAGTAATGAATTGTCGAACTATATCATTGGCACCTGGCATTTAATCAATGTATTATAGTTTGTTATCGAAGAGCTGCATCGTTAAACAAAGCGTGATATAAACAGAACTGAACAAACCTTCAAAGGACGACTCGTATCTAACAGATAATGCGCGTGGGCAGTGTTTAAAGCACAGATTATTCCATCACTCGCGTATCTTTGTTATTGAAGCAAATCACTGAACATAATGCTTTGGTTCTTGTTCATCAATGATTCAATCTGGAACATGATTCAGTGGTCTATTTCAGTAACAGTTCGGTAGTCATAATATAATATAATTGTGCCTACCTGGTGCAGTGACTCAATGGGATCTATCCTTTTTAGGGTTCCGTTTCCAAAGAGTAAAAACAAGACCCTGTTACTAAGACAGTAGAGTACCACTGTCTCTCACCGGGCTGTATCCCATGAACAGATGATAATTTTCATAGATGTTTTTTTCATTATTGTTTATTTACATACTATTGTTTATTTTAGACACTAATAGGCTAACAAAAGAAAAATCGTATAAATAATGGTACGGAATCCTTCATGCGAGAGTTCGACTCGCACTTAGCCGGGTTTTTAAAACATCAGTCACTAAGCGATGATTACGTGTTCGTTAGGTTTTTATTTAAATGCAAGCTTTCTTTTTGCTATTCTCACTAGAACCCATAACAGCCCAAAAAATGTGAAATAATTTAGTGGTTTTGGAAATGGTTGGATTATATTTTATCTTCCAATAAATAAAGAGAATCGATGTGGAAAATTTACATAAACATTTGTCCAACAGCCATTGCGTAGGCTCGTGTAAAAACTTCATCCACCCACGCCAGTTTTACGTATAGGAAATTAGACCCCAAACCATGGAGTCATTGGCCGCGCAAAGGTGTGTGTTTACACAGACCATCGATCAATCCGTGGGGTGATTTTACACGTTGTGTTAATTTTATCAGCACAGTGGGATCAAAGCATTGAAATATCGCTCATTCCTAAAACCAGACACATATTTGCTGCCATGTTGATTGTAGATAAAAAGGATCGTGTAAGTACATAATGAGAGTAGAGTATCTGTATGAGAGGAGACCTGTGCCCAGCAGTGGGGCGATAAAAAGGTTGATAATGATGATGAAGTGTTGAATGATGAAGTTCTTTGTTATATGAATCAGACAATTTTTTTTATGCATTTAGGAGCAGAGAGCATGGGACATCCGTGCACCCGATGTAAATAGCAAAACAAAGCATTGTGTCGCCATTACGGAATATAAAGAGCCATACAGTCTACAAACGAAGACAATGACACAATATGGATGAAGGATAGAGGAGCATTGATTAGAACGTTAGAACGAGTCAGACACGCCGGTGCCAGGGACTAAATACAATAGACTAACGTGTCAAAACTATTTAATTATTTACCAAAAATACAAAAAGTTTTTTTTTAGCACCCGAAGTTACCCAAGGCGTTGTTAAAATTGAGTTCCGACGCATTTTGCTGCTGAAACATCAGCTGCAGCGGTGGTATGTTGGTTTTAAAGACGGTATACATGATTTTTTCTGTCAAAGGCTAAATGATGCATGGCATAATTATATAGCTTTTTAGAAATTTTGGTGTCACGTGCTTCGCAAGCTTTTGGCCGCATCATATGAAAGCCGTGAGTGAATGGTGTACAAGAGAGGCATAAATAAACAATTCCGATAATTTAACATTCGGAACACGCTCGTTCAGATTTGGTCGGCCGTCCGTTGTTGTTAGCCGACCTTAGTTAAGTGGCACAAGGCGTGGCGACGCACCAGAAATTCACTACACCATCATTAAACTTAATCAAATATTATGAGAAAGTTACTATTGAAAACTAATTAATAATTTCTAGCGTTTAAAATAGATAATTTGGAAAGATCACGCTGATATAATAGTTGCTTATGAAACTGCCTTGACGGTAATGGCAAAGTGATTAGCATTTAGAACAAATACCGTGACCTTTTGTCGAGGTCATAACGAAATGGGGATTTATAAAAGATTAAAGTTAAATGTTGCGGAACATAACAAAAAAATATCGAATAATACATGAAACTACAAACAAGCAGCTAAATAACCATTGTATTCGAGCCATATTACATTTGAATGCTATAGAAAAAAAAACACCAACGTTTTGTAGAGATCCCTCGCATTCACAATGGAATTCGAAAGTGAAATGTGCGTACGACTAACATAATCAAGCATAATGAATGAGATCTTAATGATCAATTAAGGAGCGGCATGGATCCTTGCGCGGACGCCGCGTCGCCGGTCGTTGGCAGCGCAAATTTAGACACGGGAAAGGTCGTCAATGACTCATGTTATGATTCGTATATGCCAGTCGGACACCGTGACGTATATACAGCCGTCGTTACTTAAAATATGGATAACTATTACATAAACAACTTTGTATTTCTACCAACCCGTACTGGGCCAGCGTGGTAGATTACGGCCCACTCCCTCTCACAGAGAGGAGGCCTGTGTCCCAGGAATGGGAACATTATAGGCCGATTATGTAAAAAACTTTTTTATTTATGGTAAAGTAAAATGATTTATATTCAGAGATGCAGATTGGTAAGATTTCTATTTGAGAAAAAAAAAAACGATATTGTACAATAATTATAATTAATTAAGATTTCGTGTAATTAATTTAAGTTAATGTAAAGTAATTTATATTTTAATTTAATAGCAGTTGGGATAAACTTCGTCGGGTATTTTCGTCGGCCATACCCCAAGGTTTGAAAACTAAAATCTTCAACCAGTGTGACCTACCCATCATGACTTACGGAGCCGAGACGTGGACACTAGCGGTCAGACTGCCAGGGCTAGCCGCTCAGCGAACTATGGAGCGGGCTATGTTGGGCGTCTCTCTGAAGGACCGCATCAGAAATGAGGTGATCCGACAGAGGACCAAAGTCGGCGACATAGCTGAGAGGATTAGCAAGCTGAAGTGGCAATGGGCTGGTCACATATGCCGAGGACCGACAACCGTTGGGGTAAACGAGTCCTCGAGTGGAGACTGCGTCTCGGCAAACGTAGGGTAGGACGCCCTTGTGCGAGATGGAGCGACGACATCAAAAAGGTGGCTGGTAGTGGCTGACGGAGAACTGCTTAGGATGGAGCTTTTTAGCGTGCCATGGAGGAGGCCTGTGTCCAGCAGTGGACGAGAAGAGGCTGACGATGATGATGAACCCCTAGTTGATAAGATATTTTATACAGTATATTTTTTATTATGGAAAATCCGGACGGAATACACATTACACATGCTCAGTTTTTTTACTTCGTCTTCTATAGATAGCGTACGAAAGGCGTGAAATAAAACAAAGTGTTCGCCAATTATTTTTCCGCAGAAGTTGTAAAAAGCATGTAATACCTGTTTTACATGTTTTTTAGAACAAAAGCAGTAGTAACGCATAGATAAAAAGACCCATAATAACCTGTTATTACGGGATTTTTTAACTAAGGGTTACTTCAACTTTTGTGCTACTCGGCGGTCGTTAAAACCTATTGCTATTTTTCCATTTTCAATTAATTTAAGTTATAATAAAACTAGGCTGCAGGACTGTACCGTAAAGTAGCAAGCCATATGGAGAAAGTTAAATGAAATTATGAAGGAACCCCTAAAAATGCCAAGTTCGTATAATCAATCAAGTTTAGTAAAGTTCAAAACACAATAAGGTTATGTTTTATAGGTAGGTAATGAAAATTTTCAATCTGCATGTGTAATCGATTGACCCGCAATATCGTAACACTCCAATATTGCCGAGGAAATTGAATTGAACGCCAGCAGA